>CM029599.1:28307357-28907357 GCA_017311375.1 Mytilus coruscus | reverse complement strand
TGTTTAAGATACAGTCTAGAACCCGGGTCTAGAACAGCATCTATTTTATAAGGTCTAGAACAGGATCATTTTCTGAGCGTGTCTAGAACAGGGTATACATTTTCTGAGCGTGTCTAGTACAGGGTATGTTTTTCAATATTTCTGTTTAGAACAGGGTATGTTTTTCAATATTTCTGTTTAGAACAGGGTATGTTTTTCAATGTTTTCTGGTTTGAACAGGGTATGATTTGGCAAGTGCTGTCGGCACAGTTATACCCGAAAGGATAGTCAGTAACCCCCCCGGGAGTGTTGCGTCTATTCAACACTTGGCCATGGTATTGTCTGTTTTTCTATGACTAATGTATTTTTTATTGCCCTTTATTTGCTGAGATTTTAAATACTTACTCTTGTCATAAGCCTCCTCCTCTCCCCACCAGTCAGGCTGCCCATACAGAGGAGTACACTTCTTAACAGTCTCTAATTCTGTAAAAGACAAAAATATGCTTCTAAACAGTCACTTGTTCTTTACAAAACATAAACATATGCTTCTAAACAGTCACTTGTTCTTTACAAAACATAAACATATGCTTCTAAACAGTCACTTGTTCTTTACAAAACATAAACAATGTTTAAGTTATTAGTAATACAAAGTCTAGCATTCCATAAAGAGGAGTACACTTCTTACTGGTACATCTGTACTTCTAAAAGTCAAAAGTAATTCACAATCAATTATTACATGTATTCCATCAGTTCCACTGTGTGATGAATACACTAATCACGGTAGCACTCTGTATTTCTCAAAAAGATGAAAGTATCATTAAACATGTATAAATATGTATAAAAACTCTGAAACACTTTCCTGTATAATTTCCCCATAAAACATATTGAAATGTTTTTTACAGGAAACTTTAAAAGAGTAATCAAAGGTCATGTAGGAATTTTCACATTTGTATGTGAACTACGATCTTTGGCAAAATTATTGACCTACTGGAATCAGATAAAGAGTCAGTTCTGTGTTATATTAAAAAAATATGTATTGCAAATACACACAACAAGATATGCTAGTTGAAAACAGGTTCTTCTTACCAAATTTCATATTCAGACCAGTATCTGAAATTCATTTCCATATATCTGTTTTGAAATTGAAATAATATCTGCCAGTGTTTATTTCTAAATCCTAAACAACCGTGTTTATTTTGAAATAATAGGTATAAATGAATCCTATTATTCAAGTTTAAACTTCTAAAATTATCCCATATTATATATAATCTAACAACTAGAAATCTATGCTCCAATAACTTTCAACAGAAGTGAAAGGCTGTGAATAATTTTAAACAATAAAATTTGATATTCATTCCTTCTTTTGTTGTTGTAATCAACACTTCAAAGCAATGAAATTTAAATCAAAAATACTAATTTGGTATATTCAAACAATTAATTAAGTGCTTGAAAATTTCCAAAAATATCATATTTCATTTAACACTTGCAAGGTTTTTCAGTATACTTATCAGGTGAAAAATTTAATTAAATAAGTTATTGAAAATGACATAAGTATACAATCCAATTGTTTTTTCTCATATACATAATTATAATGGAGAAAAGGCAATTTTGGGTAAATCCATGGCAATGTGACAGCAACCTAACAAATGGAACAAAAGATATTTTTAATGTCAAGATACATTATTTTACAATATGTCAAGCTTTAAATTGCCTCATGTTTAAAAAAAAGTTATAAATTAACAGGGACTTCCCAAGATCTACCAGCCATACCAAATTTCAGAAATGACAAAAAAAATATATAAGATATGACAAATGATATCTGCCTAAAAGGTAACCTTAAGAACAGGCACATGACCATGCAGCAGGGATAAAATAGTCTTTCAGGTCTCATGAACATACTTTGAATATATTACTTCACTGATTTTCATGAAATATTTACTATTATCCAGAGAAATATTAGTTGAACCTTATGATAATTTTCTTTAGATCTTAGTTTTTCAGAAATATTTACTTATTTTCTTCAAACTAAACATTTCCATTTTAATTTTTGATAATTAATCAAACAAAAATATGTGTCCATAGGACACTACACTTGCATTTTCACATGTTCATGTTTAATGAACAGCAAAAAATGGGTAAAAAGTGTAAGTTGGATTATATTTAAAAAGTTCACTTCATAATGAACAAGTATATAATTGCCTATAATTGCTTACATCCACTTCATTTGAACTCTGGTGGATAGTTGTCCAATAAGCAATCATACGACATCTCCTTATTTTTGATATTATTAAGTGTACTAAATTTCAAGTTGATGTGACCACAATGTACGTTAAACCAAGGAGGTTGTATGAGTATCATACAAACTCCTTGGTTAAACCAAAACTCTAACTTGAAATCAGACTAAGGCACAGATCAGAAAAGATAATGCCCCTCTATAACTGTATGCAAAGCATAAAAATATCAGTTGTTGAACTCAATTTGTTCAAAATCTGATTTAACTCTATCAAATCTGAAGGGAAATCACCTAAAACAAGATAATTCACCGCAACAACTTTTATTTTAAGGCCTATTGATTCTTCAATAGTTCAAATAGAACTGATCAGTTGCAAGGAAAACTGTGCTACACATATTTGGTTTGGGTTGTAAGAGAAATTCATAAATTTATGCATGTACTAATATAATGTTTCTTTTGATTTTGTTCTGTTCAACAGTACTTATCCATTTCAACTATATTCTAATCCTTTCTGAATTTTTGTGTGGAAATAAATTGGGGATTGGGACTTTGAACACTGCATATTCAAGAGCAGATGTCTTTACCCTTTATGTTGAATCACCACTCTTAATTTTCTCCCCAAACCTGAATTTTTACCAGACCATTGATTTTTAAGATCACCTTATAATGATAAAATATTCAAAACATCACATTATATTTTTTTACATTATTGCTGTAACTGTGATTTACTTTTATGTTTAATTTCCCCAATGTATATATTGATTTCTACATGAAACTGTATTATTCAACAATCAACAAACATACACAACACTGTGTATGACTACATAATATGCCGAACGTGTCTATTAAATGCTCTCTCTTTTGAATAATGACATTCATCTTATCCCAAATTTTGAAAATTGTTCTCCGATTCAGCCATTATCCAGGACATAAAGTTATCTTCCCATATGTTTACCATGCCCTTGTCAGTAACACTTTTCCCCACATATGACATTTCCTACATTATCTAAAACCACCATAACTTACCCTAATGAGTTAAATAATGGGCCGTAATAATGCCTAAAAGTAGTCCATTTTCTATCAATAATTGCCCTCCTTATCACACATAATCCATTGTTATTCTTGTCCTTGATCACAAATTATAGCAAATGTACAAAGTAGTAGGCATACAATCAAGGTTGAGACCGTATGGACGATAGCCAACTTGTCATAGGAAATACACAATAAGTATAAATAATAAGTCTAGGTCGAAATCTATTATAGATAGCGATTCTATTCAAATATCAATAATTCTTGTCAGATTTTAAAGTTCAAATGGCTTTTTATTGTTTATGCATGATCGGTCAGTTGTCTAGGTTTTAAAAAGGTTACAAATCAAAGTTTATATTCCCATAATCTTAAATGTATATTCTCATCTTTCATACAAATAAATTACAAATTTTAATATGTTTCATTGATAAAACTTATTGAAATTTTCTTCAAACGTACATTATGAATGAAATTTTATGTGTATGTAAGTTTTATGATTGATTGAATTATAATAGATCCATAATTAACAAATCACATCAAATATAATTTTCAAACATAAAATAGTATTTAATTTCTTTTATTAACATGTTATGAACGATATGTTGTCATAAGTTATTTGACAGTTCTATAGAGTGGTTACATTACACATTAGCAGGAGGCCCCTTTTGTCAAGTGTTCAAGGAGCTATGATTAATAGACAAGAACTATCCTGATCCTAAATTAAGTAGGTAACTAAAATATTTATCAATAGACAGTCAATAAATTATCAGCTGACTACTCAAATATCAAATTCAATGTGTGTTCATTTCAGAATGAACGGTACCAATAATGGGACGTGATCGATTATGAAATTCAAACCTTTGACCCTGAAACTTTATCCTTATAGATTAAGTACATATACAGTTGCCAGGTAGGTCTTCTGAATGACTATGAAGATGTTTGTTTACATGTATGGTGAATACAAACAATCAAAATTACATCACGAAGTTCAATAATACTTTAAAAGTCTGAAAACTTTATGAACTTTATAAAATTATATAATTAAGTAGTTTTTTAGAGGGATATTTATTGAAAAAGAACTGCTCAAGTACACCAATATTGAACAAAAACTCTTGGTAATCATGTGTCATCATAAAAAAAGCAGCAACAGTAAAATCCCTGATTTATGTTCCTTTAGTTTAAATACAATACTGCCACCTTTTATATCCCCAGAAAACATACTATAGAGTCACTTTATTGCAGGCTATTTTTCTCAATTGAATTGTTTCATATTTGTCATGTCGGGGCCTTTTATAGCCGACCATACTGTATGGGTGTTTCTCATTGTTGAAGGCCATACAGTTGCGTATAATTGCTTACATCCACTTCATTTGAACTTTGGTGGATAGTTGTCTCATTGGCAATCATACCACATTTCCTCATTTTTATATACTAATTTTATGGACTTGTAAGTTAGAAAAATCATGATTCTTCATGGAAAAAAATATTTTATGAATAAAATGAGATGTGAGAAATACATCAATGTGACACCATCCACCATCCACCTTCTGTCCCCTCCCCAAAAAAAAAAAAAAAAAATTGTAGTCAGTATATAGTCTTCAATAATAGATAAGTGTCTTTAAGTTCTTAACAGTATGTCAAGTTATAAATCTGCACTCAGTCAAGTAGAACTATACATGAATATAAGATACTGGTAACTAAAGATTGACTGAGGATAGGCACATGAACATGTTAGGTTACACAAAATGAAGTTTAAGCATTATCAAAACAGCAGCTTTTTCTGAAAGCATTAACATTTTTAGCACTGACTTAGCATGGTTCATAGTCATATTGCATTACTATATTCTCTTCCTGAATATGCATGTTATATTTGCAGCTGGACATTAAACATCTATTCATCCATAATTCCTTCACAGACAATTTTCTTATGAAAAATGTCTTGAACCAAGATTTGATATAAAATTCCTTCAAGACAATAATATTTCATAAAAAAAGGTTAAACCACTAATACCGGTATGCATACTGTAGAAGATAACATTTTATGAAAAATAGTTCATATTCACGATAATATAAGACTATTTTCTTATGAAAAATTATTAAATTATACGTGCATTAACATAAATTGAAGGTTGTTTTTCTCACTTAGCCTCTGGAAAACGTTTTAATGAAAAACTCCATAAATCACTAATTAACATGTTCCCAACGACTACTTCTTAAGAATACAACAGTAAATGATGAAATAACCTACCCCGAAAGACGAAATTTCCTGTTAAATCCAAGCAATCAACAAAATGTCCTACGGTATCAACATAAGAAGGTAATCTATAGATGGCAGTATCATTACAACACAGCGTTTTATTATATACCATTTATTTCCTATTGATGGGCTATATTGTAATGTCAAGATACATTATTTTACAATGTGTCAAGCTTTAAATCACCTCATGTTTAAAAAAGGTTATATGGTTAACAGGGACTTCCCAAGATCTACGATCCATACCAAATTTCAGAAATGACAAAAAAAATATATAAGATATGACAAATGATATCTGCCTAAAAGGTAACCTTAAGAACAGGCACATGACCATGCAGCAGGGATAAAATAGTCTTTCAGGTCTCATGAACATACTTTGAATATATTACTTCACTGATTTTCATGAAATATTTACTATTATCCAGAGAAATATTAGTTGATTCTTATGATAATTTTCATAAATTTTGTTTAGATCTTGGTTTTCCAGAGATGTTTACTTATTTTATTCAAACTGGACATTTCCATTTTAATTTTGATAATTAATCAAACAAAATATGTGTCCATAGGACGCTACACTTGCATTTTCACATGTTCATGGGTAAAAGTGTAATTTGGATTATATTTAAAAGTTCACTTCATAATAAACAAGTATATAATTGCCTATAATTGCTTACATCCACTTCATTTGAACTCTGGTGGATAGTTGTCCAATAGGCAATCATACGACATCTCCTTATTTTTTATATTATTAAGTGTACTAAATTTCAAGTTGATGTGACCACAATGTACGTTAAACCAAGGAGGTTGTATGAGTATCATACAATCTCCTTGGTTAAACCAAAACTCTAACTTGAAATCAGACTAAGGCACAGATCAGAAAAGATAATGCCCCTCTATAATTGTATGCAAGGCATAAAAATATCAGTTGTTGAACTCAATTTGAACAAAATCTGATTTAACTCTATCAAATCTGAAGGGAAATCACCTAAAACAAGATAATTCACCGCAACAACTTTTATTTTAAGGCCTATTGATTCTTCAATAGTTCAAATAGAACTGATCAGTTGCAAGGAAAACTGTGCTACACATATTTGGTTTGGGTTGTAAGAGAAATTCATAAATTTATGCATGTACTAATATAATGTTTCTTTTGATTTCGTTCTGTTCAACAGTACTTGTCCATTTCAACTATATTCTAATCCTTTCTGAATTTTGTGTGGAAATAAATTGGGATTGGGACTTTGAACACTGCATATTCAAGAGCAGATGTCTTTACCCTTTATGTTGAATAACCACTCTTAATTTTCTCCCAAACCTGAATTTTTACCAGACCATTGATTTTAAAGATCACCTTATAATGATAAAATATTCAAAACATCACATTATATTTTTTTACATTATTGCTGTAACTGTGATTTACTTTTATGTTTAATTTCCCAATGTATATATTGATTTCTACATGAAACTGTATTATTCAACAATCAACAAACATACACAGCACTGTGTATGTCTACATAATATGCCGAACGTGTCTATTCAATGCACTCTCTTTTGAATAATGACATTCATCTTACCCCAAATTTTGAAAATTGTTCTCCGATTCAGCCATTATCCAGGACATAAAGTTATCTTCCCATATGTTTACCATGCCCTTGTCAGTAACACTTTTCCCCACATATGACATTTCCTACATTATCTAAAACCACCATAACTTACCCTAATGAGTTAAATAATGGGCCGTAATAATGCCTAAAAGTAGTCCATTTTCTATCAATAATTGCCCTCCTTATCACACATAATCCATTGTTATTCTTGTCCTTGATCACAAATTATAGCAAATGTACAAAGTAGTAGGCATACAATCAAGGTTGAGACCGTATGGACGATAGCCAACTTGTCATAGGAAATACACAATAAGTATAAATAATAAGTCTAGGTCGAAATCTATTATAGATAGCGATTCTATTCAAATATCAATAATTCTTGTCAGATTTTAAAGTTCAAATGGCTTTTTATTGTTTATGCATGATCGGTCAGTTGTCTAGGTTTTAAAAAGGTTACAAATCAAAGTTTATATTCCCATAATCTTAAATGTATATTCTCATCTTTCATACAAATAAATTACAAATTTTAATATGTTTCATTGATAAAACTTATTGAAATTTTCTTCAAACGTACATTATGAATGAAATTTTATGTGTATGTAAGTTTTATGATTGATTGAATTATAATAGATCCATAATTAACAAATCACATCAAATATAATTTTCAAACATAAAATAGTATTTAATTTCTTTTATTAACATGTTATGAACGATATGTTGTCATAAGTTATTTGACAGTTCTATAGAGTGGTTACATTACACATTAGCAGGAGGCCCTTTTGTCAAGTATTCAAGGAGCTATGATTAATAGACAAGAACTATCCTGATCCTAAATTAAGTAGGTAACTAAAATATTTATCAATAGACAGTCAATAAATTATCAGCTGACTACTCAAATATCAAATTCAATGTGTGTTCATTTCAGAATGAACGGTACCAATAATGGGACGTGATCGATTATGAAATTCAAACCTTTGACCCTGAAACTTTATCCTTTTAGATTAAGTACATATATAGTTGCCAGGTAGGTCTTCTGAATGACTATGAAGATGTTTGTTTACATGTATGATAAATACAAACAATCTAAATTACATCACGAAGTTCAATAATACTTTAAAAGTCTGAAAACTTTATGAACTTTATAAATTATATAATTAAGTAGTTTTTAGAGGATATTTATTGAAAAAGAACTGCTCAAGTACACCAATATTGAACAAAAACTCTTGGTAATCATGTGTCATCATAAAAAAAAGCAGCAACAGTAAAATCCCTGATTTATGTTCCTTTAGTTTAAATACAATACTGCCACCTTTTATATCCCCAGAAAACATACTATAGAGTCACTTATTAATTGCAGGCTATTTTTCTCAATTGAATTGTTTCATATTTTTCATGTCGGGGCCTTTTATAGTCTACCATACTGTATGGGTGTTTCTCATTGTTGAAGGCCATACAGTTGCGTATAATTGCTTACATCCACTTCATTTGAACTTTGGTGGATAGTTGTCTCACTGGCAATCATACCACATTTCCTCATTTTTATATACTAATTTTATGGACTTGTAAGTTAGAAAAATCATGATTCTTCATGGAAAAAAATATTTTATGAATAAAATGAGATGTGAGAAATACATCAATGTGACACCATCCACTATCCACCTTCTGTCCCCTCCCCCAAAAAAAAAAAAAAAAAATTGTAGTCAGTATATAGTCTTCAATAATAGATAAGTGTCTTAAGTTCTTAACAGTATGTCAAGTTATAAATCTGCACTCAGTCAAGAAGAACTGTACATGAATATAAGATACTGGTAACTAAAGATTGACTGAGGATAGGCACATGAACATGTTAGGTTACACAAAATGAAGTTTAAGCATTATCAAAACAGCAGCTTTTTCTGAAAGCATTAAAATTTTTAGCACTGACTTAGCAGGGTTCATAGTCATATTGCATTACTATATTCTCTTCCTGAATATGCATGTTATATTTGCAGCTGGACATTAAACATCTATTCATCCATAATTCCTTCACAGACAATTTTCTTATGAAAAATGTCTTGAACCAAGATTTGATATAAAATTCCTTCAAGACAATATATTTCATAAAAAAGGTTAAACCATTAATATGCATACTATAGAAGATAACATTTTATGAAAAATAGT
The DNA here is from genome assembly GCA_017311375.1 of Mytilus coruscus. Classification (NCBI taxonomy): domain Eukaryota; kingdom Metazoa; phylum Mollusca; class Bivalvia; order Mytilida; family Mytilidae; genus Mytilus; species Mytilus coruscus. Next base: position 28,898,098 of record CM029599.1, on the reverse strand, counting down.
TCATATTCACGATAATATAAGACTATTTTCTTATGAAAAATTATTAAATTATGCGTGCATTAACATAAATTGAAGGTTGTTTTTCTCACCTAGCCTCTGGAAAACGTTTTAATGAAAAACTCCATAAATCACTAATTAACATGTTCCCAACGACTACTTCTTAAGAATACAACAGTAAATGATGAAATAACCTACCCCGAAAGACGAAATTTCCTGTTAAATCCAAGCAATCAACAAAATGTCCTACGGTATCAACATAAGAAGGTAATCTATAGATGGCAGTATCATTACAACACAGCGTTTTATTATATACCATTTATTTCCTATTGATGGGCTATATTGATTCTTCAGTAACATACTACAGAGGATTATATCTACCAAGATCCATAACTTGACCAAATTTGTCATTTCTTCAATAAAAATTTTATGAGGATATAAAAAATTATGACAGATAAAAATGGCTTATGTACACCATCTGTGATACTTTGACTTTACTTATCATCAAAGAAATATCCAGAGTGGATCAAGGTCAAACTTGTTCCTAGGTGGGAATGGGAGGTATGAAAATACCCCTTTAAATAACAAACACATTTTAAAAGGAAATACTTATCAGAAATTTTAGAGAACCGTCGGTTTTGAGGGTAGATCTCAACATTTTGAATATGTGTGATGCCCCTGTCAGATTTTCTCTATCTATAGCAGATTTCATGATAATAGATAAAATATAATTGAAGAAAATACAAAGAACTGATTTTGGTACAAAGTACAAATACATACATCTCTCATAGTGACTCATACACATGTCAAAACCTAGAATCTAATACAATTTTGCCTAACAAAAAACCCTATCCCTATCCAAAACTTATGCTTTTCTTTAGCTCATTTAATGAGTAATGAATGACACATTCTTCAATGCATCAATGACATAAATCTTGAATGAACAGCTTTAAATAATCCCATTTGTGTATTGAAATTCAACTTCTAAAACTAACCAATCTGCAAAATTGCAGTCAAGGTCTTGCCCTTGCTCCTTTGTTCACCAGACTTCACTTATCATCAAGGGATAAATATGGACATGTCTAGGTATTGCTTAGTTTAAAGAATATGCCTTGTAATGAATTCAAAATATTAAAACATGCATGTTGAGCAAACATTCTATTTGGCATACATGCAAATTACAAAGATAAAATTGGCAAAACGATGACTTTTAGGAATGTAAAGTGATATAAAATTAGATGCACCATTTCTTAAACTGATAAAGCTTAAATCTGTCAAAAAAAAAAATTAAATGATAATGTTCAGTAATAAATTACAAAGGGCTATAGAAATAAATTCTAATATCTGTACACATTTAATTTGACAAAAGACAGCTGAGATCAACTCCATTTTTGGTGGGGTTGGCGTTGCTCAGTCTTTAGTTTTGTGTGTAGAGTTTTTTAAGCTGTTGTTTGTATTTTCATAGTTTTTGTTTTTTTGCCATGGAAGTGTCTACTTTCTTTTACTAATAATATTTATTGCCCCTTTGGTATTGTCTGCCTCTTTTTTTTTCTACTGCACTATCTTATACCAGTAATCTTTTATTTGTGAACAGGATACATCAATCATACAGAAACCCAAAGACATAAATAACCAAAAGACACCAGGCATTTAGACTAAATGTTAATTCATTTTCCTGTAAGTTGTCAATTATATACTTCTTTTATCAAGAGTTATCTGCAAATTTTAGGGAGTATAACTATATCTCAAGTTGATGCAGATATACTTCTGAATTTAAACTTCGAACTGTCACAGGAAAATGATTCTTAGGCTTGTAAATTTGGCAAAAAAAACCAACTTTATTACTTCCCCACAAAAAGAATTGGTGAAAGCAGCAGAAATATTCAGTGCACAAGAATAAATATTGAGATAGTTGTATTTATTATCTACTTAACCAAGCACATTTTTAAATGAAAATGGCTGACATTTTACTTCATCAAAAATTTTCTTTAATCAACTTATTAGAAGGTACATGTACTAGTCTATAGAGTTCATAACCCAGACATAGATCCGGAAAATAAAACTGGAAGGTGATGGGCTGGAAAATCACATCTGGCATGGAAAAATCATTTTCAACATATTGTATAGAGCTAAATACGCTTATGAACAGACACTGTCTTTTGTTTAAAGCTCATACAATCATCTCTAGAAATCTATATTTTCATTGCTTCTTAAGATAAACTTCTGTTTCATCCTATTTTCAATGTCTCAAGCAAGTGTTAAAATTGCCACAAGGAAGGTTTCAACTGAAAAAAAATCAAAATCGATGGATAGAAGACAGAGATAATATCTAACCTGGAGGAAGATTTTCGGTATGCTACCTTCACCCCTTAATATTCTGTGACCACTTTCAGAATCATCAAAACTACTATTATCCGGGAAGAATGTGGCAATGTTTTGAGTATTTCTGACCCTCTTTCGAGGCCATGTGTTGGAATCTTTGGTCTTGTCTCTGTGATGACTTGTGTGAATGTGTACTTCATCTTCAGTGTCTTCCTCTAGATAAACGTCTTTTCTCTCTCCTCCACAAGTATGGCATAATTTCTGTTCTGCTATACATCCCTGAAATGACAAAATTAAATGTAACAATTATATTCTCAACCATACTTGTTAACCGGAAACAAGAATACACAGTCTATAATGACTCTGATATATTTACAATGTCCAACCAAATATTTTGTACTAAATTTATGAAAACACAAGATGTGTGCTAATTAGACGATCAGCAAATATTGCATTTGTCAGTCATAATGACCTCTGGCCTTGCAATCATAAACATTTCAGGTACGATTATCTTTCTCAGACTCAGAATTCAACCAAATCAAAATACTTGATTTGGTGTTTCAAGAATAAATTTTTTACTCCAAGGCTGAGCACTGAGTCAAGTTTTATGACTGTAGACCTGGTAAATAAACTCATCATAGATACCAGGATTAAAATTAACATAAACCATTCCAAAAAATTGGTAGGATATGTCAATATGTAAATATATTAATAAGTCATGTAAAATTTCCAAGTGATCAAATCAGTCAAAAAAAAAATATGTTTAAACTGCTGTAAATTGTAGTATATTTTTTACAAATTTAAGAAAATGTTTTGCATGGCAGAAGGAAGTAGATCCAAAAGAAAATCAAGCATCCATCACCATAGCCTGCGACAAATTATGCACCAGAGGTGTAATGCAGTTTACCAGGACCTGTGGGGGAGAGAATAAGATGTAACAGACTGTACTATTTCGGTTGAATTATGCACTTTTGGGAATATCCAGTAGGAATCATTAAGCATATCAAATTAAAGTACAATGTTAAATCTTCATTCTAGACATTCACTTTTGAATGTTTAATATGACTCTGCCTCTGACATGCTAATTATCTATTTTTTCATAATCTAAAAGTCATTAATAATTTGATCAACATCAACCAATGAATTCTGATCAGTTCCCAGACAAAATTTCAAGCTTGTGTCATTTTTATTTTCTAAATTCTCCTATGATTGGTAAACCACTTAAGCACTATTTGCTTTTTTCAAATACAAAATACTTAAGATACAATAAATGAGAATTATTGGTTGTGTAATATACCTACCATAATTGGTTGTATGGGAATATACACTCCTTCAAAAGCAGGCTTGTAATAGAAGGAATGATCATTAGATAAGCAAAGCTTTTTAAAAAGTTTTTAACATCAGAAATGAAAAATGTCATTTTACCAGCAGATTTGCAATTTATTATGTCCTAAAATAGCAAATTTCTAAATATGCAGAATGATTAATGGCACATGAGAAGGTTTGTAATATAAGAAAGGAACATAAGGGAAAAAGTACTTCATATTAAAAGCATATAAGCAGACTTATAAAATAAAGAATCAATGAAATGCAAAAAGCTGGGCTGTAATATACTAAGAATGAATACTGATTGTTGGTTCTTTACACCACTTTTAACACTCTTGGTTATAACATGGTGGCCAGTTTTTATTTGTGGAGGAAGCTGAAAATACCCCGACTTTCAGCAAGAAAACTTACAACCCTAGTCAATAAAGCTCAGAGTCAAACGCACCTACCACATGCTGGTTATGAATTCACAGCCTCAGTGTTGCCATGCTAGTAGACGAACTACTTAGACCACTCACCCATTGAGGCCATATAGGAAGGTTTGTTATATAAGAAAGGAATAGAAACTATCTTCTTTTGATACATTTTCATTTATTCCTTTTTTGAGTGCTCAAAATTGGATTTTTGTAAATTCATTGAACTTGTCTGACAATTTTTTTCTCTCTCTCTAAATATGCCACTTTCAATAATAAAAGAACAAAATTATTGTGTTGTTAGTTATCCCCCTTGGAACAGAACCAACTTTTATGAAAGACAATTCACATCAAATGCTGCTTGAAATTTTTTCTTTAAAATTACATGTTTCCCTCTAAATAGAATCAACCCCTTTCAAAAGTATGCACTTAACTTCAGCTTTACCTACTTTTTCAGATAATGATAACCATTATCTAATTGTTGTAGTAAGAAATAAGAAAGCTTGCCAAGTTTACATATTTAAAATCTCAAGAATTTTAAATTTAATATTCTTAAAATTTTAAGCTCAGAAGGCAATTATTCTACATTGATAAATCCTAAAAATGATCTACAAATAAAATTGTTTGTTGATACAATGGTTGTCTTTAATATGTTCAATACATAGGTATTAGTTTTACAGATAAGCAATATCCTTTAAAAGTTGTTTGACAATGGTTTAGTTTGCCTATATAAGGTCCACCTTGAACTTTCTATGTAAATTTATTCATCTATACAAGAATGTAAAACTACCAAATAATCAAGTCAATCTAGTAAATGTATACTAGTTAAATAAATTTCATAGATGTATACAGATTAAATTCTCCCACTTTGTATACAATCTTGAAACTTTGTCCTTCAACCATCCATAAAAAAACTGTTGGTACAAGTACCATTATACACCTAGAATACTGTGATTTTTTTTATTCCATATGTCCACTTATTTCATTTTTATCCACCTTGGGGTTAAGCTGAATTGTCATCTAATTGAAATTAGTATTTATGATGCAGTTGTTAGCCTAGAGTATAAAAATATATGGGGTAGATGTCCATGAGATAAATAATAAAAACAAATAACTGAAGCTTGAGGTCAGACAAGTCTGACACCATAATACCAAGGTCATGTAATATAATTCATACTGACCATCAGAATACCAATCAGGAAAAAAATTTACTTGTAAGTCATGAGCATTTCAGTTTAACTTATGATCAATTTTAGAAGTATGATTTTTTTTGTGAAAGGAAGTACTGGGATGTTGAGCAAGGTTTTTTGTTTACTGTACTCTATATTTTTTGTAGGATAGAATTAAAATTCTGCACTTTAAATCATCTTATGCTATCTTTTGATCTTTTTTTATTTTTTATTTTTAAGGGGATGGTCAAAGCAGCTTTTGAAAAATTTTCTTTACAAAATTTCTAAACCATAATTTTCACCCACAAAAATATGAAGGTCATGTGTACTTAGAAATGTCATCTTCTCACAGTATTTGTTTTTCATGTGTCCCGATTATAAAGAATACTATAAACTGATAAAATATTGACAAAGCTCTATTCATCCCAAAGAGATTTTAGATAATTCACAATAGAATAGAATGAAGAATCTATCCAAAGTACAAACAATAGCACCTCTTTCATCCACGTCAGTCTTACTCTCATGCAGAACTATAGTTCGGCCTCATAAAATTTACACCTGAATACCTTTAATCAAAAGGCAGGTAAATAATCCTTGATCAATAATACATCAGACAGGTAAAACCTATGTCTACATTACTTTGTGGTTATGTACTTCTATAAATTATACATGTGGTTATTCTGTGTTCTACTTATACCAGTCAGCGACAAACCAGTATTCCATAACTCAAAATTGTTGAATTCTGTACATTATAATGTATACATATTAATTAGAATCTATTTCGCCCTCATTTGTGTTCATCACTAGCACCAAAAACTGCATAATTTAGAAAAATTCATTCTCTTGACAAAGGCTTTACTTTAGTTGAAGAATTTCTGTTAATTAAATATAAGAAGATGCAGTATGATTGTCAATTAGACAACTGTATCCAACAGAGTCACAATGAAGTGGATTTAAGCAACTATAGGTCACCGTAGCCTATTAAAAAGAGAAATGCAAAAGATATAGCAACTTTATGACATAATTAAACATAAAAGACATCAAGAGGTCAATATATAGTTCATGATAATAGACGAGTGTTTACTCAGAAAAATGCTGAGTGTTAGGACAAGCTTTGGATGATTCCTCAGAGACCACTAATGATCTGCAACCAACATGAAATTCTTGAATGGACAAAAAATTTTGCAAAAGAAAGCCAACAAAACAGACAAGGTTCCTGACACAGGATCAGGTACACGCACATGTGACAGGTTGAACATCTTTTCAAGTATCCTCCCCTCCCTTCCTCCCCATGATACCTTTGATCTGTCAAATAATAAAAGGTACAGAAAAAAACACAGTGAAAATCAAAACTGGTACTGTACATTAGAATACAGGATATTGCTGCATAATATTGCATCAAAGAATGCTCCCTGTCAATGAAAGTGAGCTGAAAGTACTTAATCGTCTCTAAAAAAGTACTTAATCTTCTCTTATAAAGGTTTTTTACAACAAGTTATATAATATGTTTATACTTTAACCTCTTGCCAAATATATCTTAGGATTGTAATGCATTCAATCTTGCAATGTTGCATGCTATCAAACTTCCTCGTTCAGATGTCAATAAAAATAACTATATTTCATACTAATTGTCTTGATAAACATCAAAAGATAAGATAGGGGGGAATCTTCTTCATCTTTGATATATGTCATTCTGTTATTCCTTCTGTTATTCTTTAGAAAAAAGAAAATGTTCACCTGTTTTTGTAAGTCAGCCATAGTCTTACTCATTTCGACATGTAATTCTGATCTGTCATCAACAATTATTCAAATATTTCCAGAATTTGAGTTAAGTTAGGTATGACTGCTGCTGATAATAATGAAGAAGATCCCAGCAGATCGATTACTTGATTGGTTGATTGACTGATTTTTTAATGTCAAGAGACAATTATAAAATATTTCATCAATTAATTGTTCATCGTTCAATGTCCCAGGTCTCTTGCAGTTTCAACAACATCAAAATATTATGAAGTCAACAGACCCATATCTTTTTCAAAACTAACAAATTCAAACCTTAAAGCAATGGGAGGTAAAATCTGTCTAGAACCTATGTTTGTACCAGTTGTAGAAGCCGTAAACCACAAATTCTACATAAATCAGGAACCTGTCATCTAATAACAGCAATCCATGAAAACTGGGATCCCAGAATAGATGTAAATTTACAGTGTATTACTCTACCCAAAGCACAATGAAAAACATTAGGGGGTAGATCAAGAATTTCAGTTAAAGGGAAGGGGACATACTTCTCCAAATCTTTGTTTCAATTAGCTTAAAAAAACATAAAAGGGTGGGGGAGGGTATAAGCTATCTGCAATAACACCTGGTACTTAATGATGTTTAATACATGTACATTAATGTTCTCAACATAGTAACCCAGTTATGTTGCTAACATTATATAAGACTTACATTTGTAATTCCTAATACATGTATATTAAAACTTGTATTACGTAAGAATAAGGAGCCAGTAAATGATCTGGACCCAGGTGTTTAATACAAATAGCCAACAGGATAAATTTAACAATGGGTTAAGTATACAAAATTTACATTTGATTAAACCAGTAAGTAAATTTAAAAACAAGTTTAATATGTATTTAACAAAAAGAATAATTTAAGCCCTTGCTGAAATGTCTGTGAAACTGGGTAGTGACCTTCACCTTATGAATATAAAATTACCTCACATTCCGCTAAGGATGCTAATTCTCTTGTCGCCCAGGCTGGCATAGTAGGAGGGGGAGGAATGTTGATGTCATCGTCCAAATTAATTGCTGATTTCTCTTCAATCTGTTCCATGTAGTAAACCATAGAATGTAAGTTAGTGTTAAGGAGAAAAATATCCATTTTTGGCCGAAATATTATACGAAACACATGGATACAAAATAAATATGAAGAATTAGTCACTTTTATTTCTTTCTAAGTTTTACAACAATCAGTTTGAAAACATTAACGTGGTGACATCTGTTTTTTATGACAAATGAAATGACATCATAGTTGGGAATTTAATTTTTCCAGCTGACATCATTTTTAGTGGTCATTACCATAACATAAGCTGCAAATGATTTTCAATTTAGTGACATAAAATGACAATAGATACAGGAAAAACGCCTCAAATACTTGCTTCACTTCTTCAATAAGGGCAAGGTAGTATGGTAATGTAAAAGTGTGTCAGGCGCAAAATATCATTGCAGAATGATCTAATCATGGTTCATTTGAAAAACATCAATATTTCTATCGTGAAACTAAGATTTTTCTTCACTAAGACTTTTCGCTACATCATTAGAGCACCACATGATATCATATTAAAATTCAAATTAACTATTATGTTTTCACTCAGGCTTAATGAGATACTAAAAATAAAGTGACATAGGAAATACTCAACAGAATTCTGAATCCACTGAAGTAGATACTTAGTGTTATACATAATTTTCAGCTTTCAAGTCATCAAACAATAGAATGCATCTTGAAATAATTTAAATATTTTAACATTTGTATTTTAGCTTAAATAAAACATGAACCAGTAAGCATCTTTTCTGATACATGTGTAAGCCAGCAAATTTATCCTAAAACTTGCTATAGGCAATCCCCCTAGTATCTTATGTTATCCATATAAATCCATGTATCTGGAAACTGATTTCTAAATTCATACAATTTTTTCCCTTTTCTCCCCATTTACATAAAATAAATGAACTCTATGAAATTCTCTTGTCCTATATTTACTATGATTCAGATTTATTCCCAAATGTTTTAAGCAAAGTTTGCTATTTACCTGTATACTTTGATATAAAATCCCATGATTCATTGTTTTCCAATGTCATGGAAACGATGACATATGTTTTTAAAAAAGGATATCAGTTCCAAGTCTGACAGAGTCCATATGTTTTAAGGTGACATATTCTTGATCTTGAATCCTTATGTTATTCACATAGGTCTACAAAAAATAAACACTTTATCTTGAAAAACATAAACATTTTAATAAATTGTATATTCATTTAAATTTGACAAGAAACTTGTTTGTAGTTGTACATTAGTGGTTCATTTAAAATCTTACACCAAGTAAAAAACTGCAAAAGAAAGTTATTGTTCCTAATTTTATACATTCATGGTTCATTAAATATCTTTACCATACATAAAACTGCAAAAACTGTAAAAGCTATTAAGTTTTATTCTTCAAATAAATTTACAACTGTTTTTGAATTATACACCTTTATATTTAATGTATTGAAAAATGAAATTTTGAAAAACATAAATCTTTTTCCATCTGTTTCCTTTCTTTTGGATATATAAAACACTTTGTTGTCATGAATATTTATACATATAAAGATATAAAATAAATATTGCAATTATCAAGGATATAATAGATAAAACATCATGCTTTAGTTGTGGTGTATTTAAAGTGTTGCTGTCTGAAATCAGGTTTTTCCCAATTTGCTGATTCATCTCTGAAAACTTCCTAGTGTGCTAATATTGAGCTTATATATGCAGCCTGTCAAAAAGTCTTTTACCATAATTATCAAAATAGATGACAGACTTTATTCTGGATTGATAATTTTACAAACACTCCCTAACAGTAAGAACCCCCTTCCCCTCAAACTATATAGAACTGGTTTCATGTACTAGGGTAGGTAGGTAAATAAACAGAATTTGGTGTTAATGATCTCACATTTTGTCAAGACTAGGGACATTATTTAGTTTGCTATATGGTAAAAACTGTCTATAGTTGGAAATCAAACGTTGCCATCTGGCATGTCTACATATCTTTTTTCTGGATTTATGGTGTTTTAAGGTTTGCGGTTTCACTCACATATATATATAAACGACATCTTTTTTTTGTTCCTTCTTCTTATAAGAATCATATACTCCTGAATAAGGCTTTACTGACTGATTATTTCAAAGTTCAAATAAATTGAAAGGAACAAGAATGGTTAGTTTCCAAAGGTAAGTTCAATAGTGTGCAAATTATATAGTTGCCATGAAAAAAGACAAAATCATGCAGATAAAATTGAGAATGGAAATGGGGAATGTGTTAAAGAGACAACAACCCGACCAAAGAGCAGAAAACAGCCAAAGGCCACTAATGGGTCTTCAACACAGCGAGAAAATCCCGCACCCGGAGGCGGGCTTCAGCTGGCCCCTTAACAAAAATGTGTACTAGTTCCATGAAAGTGGACGTCACACTTAACTCCAAAACATATAAATGAACTAAAATTAAAAAAAACATACATGCAAATGAAATAAAAGAATTTGAGAAGTAAACTTGATTTATAAAAGGGTATAAACAAAGTACATTTATTTTTCTTGACAATCTCTAATACTAGAAAATACAAATTAAACATTCATATGCCAAACTAAGACTTATCATCACTATTTAAACAAAAAAATATCTACTGAACAAAAATCTTACCCCGTTAACTGTACTAAGATCCTTAATTTTAAACCTGTTCAGGTAGTGGTCGAACGTTATCACAGCATGTCTCTTGTCCACGGATTGTGACTGAAAAGAAAAATGTCACAATTACTAGTCTACAATTTTAATCCACCCATTCATCGTGACATCAGATACTAAAATACACACTATAGCCATCCCTGGCAGACACAAGATATACAGAAAATTAAAATATGCTTTTCATTTTACATAAATATGAGTCTGTATGTACCTGTAAGCTTTGATAAATTAATAGTAAATCTTATAAATCTAACACAATTTCTTCGAATATCGCACATCAAAGCCTGGCATTGATCATGTTACTAGCTATTTCTACTTTATCCAACCACTGCACTGCAATTATTTCCGTCATGATTATAAATATGATTAAACATGTATTCTCTCTATTACATAGATCACCTGTAGTGAGAGTTAAATGTTTGAAGAATAATCAGATAAAATTCACTGGCTCTACCAAAGTCTGATGAAGGAATTTCATGTTTACTGTTTAATACCTAATCAACCACCTTCAGTTTTTCATTACTGGAGATTGTGTTGAAAGAATGTCACTTTCTCACTCTTGGCAAGTTCAAGAACAAGAGCAACAACTCTTGGGTGGGATCATAGGTGATTTGATGTAGGTATGTTTACAGATCCAACCCAATACCAATCTCATTTTTTTAGTTCAATATTATCTGTCCACCCAACTTCCATACAAATTAATACATTGTTAACTTGTTCTTGTCCATATTTGAAATACTGGCTGCTTGACATTCAACAACTAACAATCAATCAATCAAATACTTAGAGGTTAAGTCATTAATTGGTATCATTCTTTTTTATCCTATATTTGAGTACATTTTTTGTAATTTGCTTTGTATTTGTTTTTGTCTATTAACTAATGTCATTTGATGTATGTCTGTGTGGGTTTTTTCAATTTAGATAAAAGTCAAAATTCAAAAGGACTTGATGCGAAGTAAAAGGAATCAGTAAAAGTTTGGAGTTTCCATATTAACTAAATATTACACATTGGAAGATGCTATACTGAGTATGTCAATGTAATAGAATGTAGAAGTGATGTTAGTCACAAGTAAATTTTATAATGATCACAGTGACCTATATACATGTAAGCCTTTTATAATATATACAGTGAAGAATGCAAAATCATTGAAAATGCAACTTTATATGCAATGTAACAAATGTAACAAAATAAGTTTTTATCAAATGTCACTATGGAGTCACACTGACTGATTCAGTTGGATAATTTTGCAATTTCTTTTCTTTAATTCCAAAGATTACAATCTTTACAACATTAATAATAAATGTGTCAACAATGTTCTTGCAAGTTGTGAAATCTATCTTCATTTTCTACATATCATAGTTAGTTAGTCTTCTAAAGTTTTCAAATTTTGTATAAATAGTTCTTGATAAATTAACCCAAATTCACCACTTGGAAGACTAAGACATGTAACGTCAATGTTGTAACTCATTTTCAAACTTTTCATGAAAATTAAATTTTACTTCAAGGCCCCAAGGCCCCAATTAAGTTGGTCATGTGTAAAATTTACAATGCCCAATACTTGCTTAATGATGTCTTCATTAGGCCTCTACTTAAATGATGCCCTAAATTTTATAAATACTTTAGAAAAGAGAAGAAACTATTTGCACTTGTTTTGGGTTTATTTCAAATAGATATAAGAAAAAATTAACAAAGACTTACTGTATATATTTTTCAAGATGCATAAAAAAGTGAAAACTGAATCAGACTTTTAAAAAAAAACAAAGTCTTATCTCATAAAGATAAGGTTCAAGAAGGTACTGCCAAATTTCAGAAAAAAAAACATGCCAGAAATGAAACAACTATGTCATGCAATAATAATTAGATAGTAAACAAGTAATAAACATGTAGTATACAATAGTTGTTAGATCAGAGGTCAGTGCTCGACTGATAATTAATATTGTATACAAGTGTATGTGAACCACCTTACTGCAGCATGGAATTTTCTTTCTGTATTTTAGGCAAATTCACAAGTTTAAGTAGTTTTGATCTAAATCCAAAAATTCTCCCTGCAACAACAAAACATTATGTAACATGAACATGTTTATTAGTGGTAGAGTTCCGTGAGGACAAAATTTATACATATGTTTTGTAGCAGGAGGTTTAGCTAAGCTTAGACATATTTCAGATTCCCAGAGGTGTCTCTTGAAAATAAGTTGATATGATACTGAAATGAGAAACATACAGTTCTCCTAGAAAATAAATGTGAAATCTGTAAAACATTGGTTCGTGACAATTCTAGAAAGGTGCATCAATTTCAAGGTTTTATGAATGGAGTGTTCTCCATTGTCCCACTGCCTTAAAGCAAATACATGCACTCAAAAGACAGTTATTTGACAGTTTGATAGCCAAAGAATTTCAGATTAATGCCAGTACAGATTGTTGTTCTTAGTTTTCTGACTTGAACCATGTTTGTTGGTAATTGCAATTTGAGTGTTTTCATTGTCCTTCGTCCATGATTCATTCATTATGTGTGTCCTGTATTACTAGTAACACATGATATACCTTATCAACAACTGTATGTGTAAATAAACTTAGAAAAAATGAACAATCAAGCCTAAAATAACAAATTAGTAAATAACCAATCTTGATAACTTTGTAAAATCATATCAATGAAGTCAGCCATATGTCTAAACTTTTTTTTATATTTTCTTGAGCAAAATCTTCATCAAACTTTTTGCTAAATTCAGAATATGAACTTAAACTCTGACCCTAAAACAAACATCTAAAGTGAACTAATGACAATAGATGGTTTCCTTTTCACTATTTTACAAACTTTTTTTTAGAACTTTAATGTATTTTTAAAATATAACTGTCAGAACAGACAGATCTGAACAAAAAAACAAGAATGGTTAACACCTGTAGTTAACTCGGCAGTTCATCTTACTGTCAGTACTGTCATGGAACTGAAGTTTGTAGGTTTCAAAAGATAAATGTATGAAATTAATTTCTATGGATTAGAGATGAAAAATGTGTTGAATTTAGAGTAAATGAAGTGAATTCTATTGTAATATTGATTTTGATTTATTATACAAAATGCTGACACAGCGTAATTCATCTTCTTAACGTCATATCTGACAATGGTAAATAAGATTTTAGTGGTAATATTTTCTTAAAGTTTCAGCATCAATTAATTTTTTTGCTGCTTTACTTGTCCTATGAGTGCGTTGCTATTAAAACTCAATTTGCAACAACGAATAGTTTGATTGACACTGGCAATATACAGCTTTCTATCTACCAAGCAATTCCAAATGTCTGTCAGTAAAGTAAAAATAACACTTTAAATTTCGAGTGTCTAGAGCACTTTTCTGAATATTACTTTTATCATGAATATTCAAAATTTCAAACCCAAATATTTACAAGCCAATGGAGTAAAAATACTTAATTACTAAGTGAGCTGTAAAACAAAAATGGACATAAATAAAAATAGCCAAATTAATAGTTTGAGAGGAGTCAGAACCTAAAATTCACAGTATCACAGCGCCATGTGTGTATCAAATTGAAGTTTTGACATTATAATATCTGATTTCTAAAGAAATGACCACATAATAAAAAGAGGCAAATCAATTCCAAGTCTCCTACTGAAAGCAACACATTTCATACAGCAAGTACTAAATTTTTTAGTACCTTGTAATCCAATTATGTACTTACAATCCATTAAGGACTTGTGAAGATGTACAAGCAATGAATGTGCTAAGTAGACAAGAACACAGGGATAATACTCAGAGCCAGACAAACTAATGTAAAGACAGACAAGTAGAAAACTTAATGACCTTAATAGATGAAAAGGTAATCCAGTTAAATGACAAATCAAATAAAATCAGGAGTGTGATTGATTGTTGTTTGTTTAACCTCCAGTGGCAAATATTTCATGCATATTCATATACCAATGGTATGAGACAATATGACTGAAAAAATGACAGGTGTTTTAAAATAAATGGAAAAGAAAATGACCAATCAAATAAAATCAGGAGTATGATTAAATGTTGTTTGTTTAACCTCCAGTGACAAATATTTCATACATATTCATAACCTATGGTATTATCCAATGACTGAAACAATAACAGGTGTTTCAAAATAAATGGAAAAAAATGACCAATCAAATAAAATCAGGAGTATGATCAAATGTTGTTTATTTTAACTTCCAGCGGCACATATTTCATGCATATTCATATATCTATGGTATGAGACAATATAACTGAAAAAATAAAAGGTGTTTCAAAATAAATTAAAAAGAATATAGCCAATCAAATAAAAATTTGCTTTAACTTCCAGCGGCACATATTTCATGCATATTCATATACCTAGGGTATAAGATAATATGAACAGTCATTTAAAAATAAATGGAAAATAATGGATAAGATTTATGAATTCATGACAAAAAATCCATACATGCACCAACAAACCCCAAGGCAACAGAAAAGAGCTTTTATTACTGTTCTATATTTGCATATAAAGTTCAAATAATAAAATCAGATGCTACACTCCTAACAGTTCCTCAAGGTATCTTTCTATTTAATCATACTGACACCATTAACTACTTGGCACAAAGACACCATAATGGAAGTTTAAAGCTGGCTTAAATGGAATACATTAATATTAACCTTTCCTTTGTATGCTTTATGCTTATTTAATTTGAATAATAAAAAAACTTTCCTTGATAAATAAATTGACAATAATTTAAATGGTCTTAAAAATAAATATATACATATACATAACATGAAAACCATGTATGTTTATCCAACAAGTTTGACTTAGGAAATAAATTCTTTCAATACACGGTCTTACACAAACAGAAGTAATGGGTGGGGTAGACAGTTACGGAATCACAATACACGTTTCTATACATGTACTTCAGCACTATGAATGGAACGCTCATGAATATTGTGTGAAAATACAAGTATCTGTAAATAATTATTCATTCGTTTTAATTGTTCTGACCAAACTTTGTGGGCAATTAGTCTTGAAACATGGCTTCATACAGCCTTCTCTGGAATGGATGGGTTTGGGTTCATGTAGAACTCTATAAAATTTTATAGAGAATATTTGGCTTTAACAAATAGCATTTCCAAAGCACCTGATATTAGTCAATGTTTTCTTTTAAGAAAGTTTGTACTGTCAGTGTTACTGCTGTAAATATAAAGTAATTAAAATAAATATCTCCTGTCACAATACATTCCATTTTCTAAAAGTTTTATTGAAAAACAAAGAAGAAAATGATACTAAGAAAAGGACTCATGGCAAGTTTAATATTTATAAAAGAAGATGTGGTTCTTACTGGTGTATAGACTTTTTTCATATTACTGACTTTTGATTCTGGAGTTCGATAGGTTACCTTCTCTGTGGTAGGACATCCTGGTAGTCGGTCAAGTAAGATCAATCTAAAGAAGTAAAATCAAGCTTACGATCAATACAATTTAGGGGGGGGAAATTAACTGTTTTCTGTTTTCTATACACAACAAAATCTTTGGTAAACAGTAAACTTTCCCCCCAAATTGCACCGATTATATGTTTGATTTTACTTCTTTTGCTTGCTCTTACTTGACCAAGTACCAGGATGTCCTACCACAGAGTAGGTAACCTATCGAAAAATTATAAAATCTGGAGTCAAAAGTTGCTAATATGAAAAAATTTATAGAAACAGCAAACAAACAATATGAAAAACCTAAAGACATCAGGTGGTCAACATTGTCTTTCATAAAAGATACAAAGACAGGGGTCTATACAATGAGTCAAGCTCTAAATCATTCCTAGTCTAGACAGAAAGTTAATAAATTTAACAGAGATTATCAAAGACCTTCAATCAACAAAGAATTCTCAAAAGACCTAACACTGATGAGGCTCCTAACTTGGAACTGAGGCACAGGAACATGTTAAATTTACAACATGAATCATCATATCAGATACCCATTTCCACCCTCCTTTATTTAATATGTACTTGTACTTTAGTCTATTTTTACTGCTTAGTTTTGAACATTTAACTTACAAATCAACCACAAATTTACTTAAGTTTCCAATCTCCTGACTTTAAAAGTACCTTGCAATCTAAATAGAATAGGAATTTTGATCCAAAAACTGATAAGATCTCTATCCTTTTATGAATGGAATAATTTATTATATACAAGTTTACACTTGAAAATGATTTGTGTCCAAATGAATTCTGATATAGAAAAAAAAATGTATACCTTACTCAAATAACTGCAGTTTGTTTGTACAAATATATCCATTGTATACCACGGAAAATTTACAAGACTGAACATAAAACTCGTTTTTCTCACTTGAATATTGAATGATCTTTATGAAAAGACAAAATCTATGTGGAACATACAAAGCTGATTCATTCTATGATAAGTTTACACAGAGTAACTTAATATTTTTTCACAGCAGGATCTTACTTATGTCATAAAACCTTACATCTAAATTTTCAATTTCACTCTAATAAATACATGTAGGTACAACATTTTCTTTAATGAAAATTGTATCAAATATTACATTAATGGTACTTGACCTCAAGCAATAAGAATATTGTTTCTATTTCCACATGTTACAGAAGTAAATGCAAAAATAAACATGTTTTATTTAAAACCAATATCAGGTCTCTGACTGTATAATTTATATCCTGGAATCATAGAAGAAGAAAATCAATATAATGAATTCCTTAGTGTACTTACATTTAATTTTTGACTTTTTTATCCTTTCAACAGATATTTAGTCAATATATCCTCCCGATATTTTTTTAACAATATTAAGGTTTAAATGGAACATGTGGTCTAACAGGTTTCCATCACAAACATAACATTACATTCACAAAAACAGCCAGGTCATATGATCATTTAAAGGGGAATAACTCTAATTTACCTCCACTTTAAATGAAGAAAGTGTTAATATTGGCAATATTTTGGAGACATGTCAAATAAACATTCCATCAATGTGTAGATGCATACAACAAATCATATTGCTAATAAAATCTGTGGAATTTATTATCAGTTTATTGAAACATAAAGTTTTAATTCCTAACACTGCATTGTCTGTAAGTTTCTCTAACCAAACTCAGTATTATCATCTGAAATTAGATCTATGAAATTTGTGTGTTGTTTTGATTTGGATTTCATTTTCATTAGACTAGCAATGTAATTCAAAATAATATTGAACAAAAAATACAAAATAGAATGAAAAGTTTCAGGAATGCATCATCACAATAGAAAAAATCACAACTACTGAAGAATGTTGATGGCTAAGACAACTGCTTGCTGAAAGTAAAAAAAATTGATAAAAACTTTAAAAATTGTTAGTAGCAACCAAGATATTTCAGTCCCTACATGGACCCAAAAATATGTTCTGTTCAAAAATTCAAAGTACCACTGTATTAATTGGGCTTCAGTTCTCATGTATTTTGTGGTAATATTTTCTGTAGACTTAAGGTCAAACATAGCGATTCACTTAAAAATTATCTTTGAAGGTGTTGATGATGAGGAGGATGATAGATTGGTGTCTTACATTCAGTGGTAAATATTAATGCTTGGAGATGTTGAGTGGTTCACAATAACCAACAGAGACTGTTGATGAACTGGAGTGATTACACTCTGATTTATATTTGTACAGCTTTATTGATTATGCAAAAGCCAAATCAACAAAATTCACCCTGAAAAACCAACAGCATGACAGATTTAATCACCTTGTGTGTACTGGATATACAAAGTATATGTCCACAAACCATTGTTTTGTCAATACACCATGATTAAATTTAGAATTTAATCACATTCAGAGTAAATGTGCTACTGTGCCTTGTTAAATAGTCAAAATTATTGTTGCATAAGTATCTTAAACCATATACTTGTCTTTAACAGTTTTCATGAAGATATCCATTCTTTTTCACTTTTATTGAGTTGTTTTGAAAAATTATCAGGAATTACAATGTAAAACCAAAGAAGAATGCATGTGCTGTTGTGTTAAGTATACCTCCACTCCTAATTCACAGTACCAGAAAACAGGAAGTAGGTTCTGACAGATACAATTTGTGCACACACATTACAACTCATTACTGTCAAGCTGATGACCAAATTTCGTAGTTTCTAAGAAAAGTCTGCCAAAAAATATTTGTTGGATGAACTGAGTGAAGAATGGATGAACAGACAAAGTGATTGCAATACAGCCACACTAGGAGTTGGAGTGAAATATGCTAAAGTGGAACTCAGAAAAATCTATGGTAAGGTAACCAGAATTAAGTCATCACCTTATTAACTTACTAGCGATTTCAATTATTGTGTAAACAGTTCTACATCAAATTCAAACTGAACTAACCAGTTACAAGATAGTTGGCACACATACGTATAAATGGTCTGTGGTATACTAGTAAACTATATATTAATACACTTTTCTTCAATGTTTTGAAGTTCAATGTTATAACAATTAACATCTTTATTTTACTTAGTCCAAATTTGCTCTGACGTTTGAACGCCTTTTTTAGGACTTGTTAGGGGCTGTCAGATGTTAGAGCAATTGTAACCTGGTGTCGTCAGTTTTTTTGGTAGCATAAGACACTTTTTAATTTAGTAGATACACGTTAATTCAGAAGAAATGAAAATATTTGTATTTGTGCTAAATTTTGACATTTTGTGCAATACATCATCAGTTCTATATAGGATAAACTATATTATGTTACCTTGACAACTATATCACACTCCTCCCTCCCCATAAACAGCATGGTCTTGGGTAGGAGGTACCTCTGACCACATTCGTCCACCAGACCCCAGTCATCTGTACTTGTTTCTGGGTCCTGTAAATACACAATTGGTAAAACTGGGAATTAAAATTTGAACTTACATCAGGTATTTTGTAGTGTCCACACTTATTGTATTAAATTTGTGAAACCTTTAATGTTTGTCTTGAGAAATTCTTCCATAAATTTTATATAAATAAACTGGTACAAACAATTTTACATTCAACAAGATACTTACCATGGATTGTATAAAAATATTTTGCTTTGAATTATGTCAAAGTGACTTAGTCTAAGCCTATTACCCATCTTTCTAAATATCTAAATATTCCCACTACAACTTTCCAGGATTACCTGTAAGTTAATTATATATCCGACTCCCATTTGAGATGGATTGTTCTCCCCCAACATGAGTAACCTATATTTATATATCTATATGTTGACAGCTTAACCACATATCAAGTAAACTTAACAATATTTTTAACACTATACTAAACCAATTATGCATAAATTGATGGCATGAAAATGTTCAGTTTCTTTATGATCATATATAAATGTACAGGATAAGCCTGGTTTTGGTCATATGCTTAAATAATAAGTGGTGCATGTGATGTACTTGAATATTTACATCAAAACCTTTTAAAAAGAGATTGCACCAGAGACTAGACACGAAGATTTCCTGTCTAGAATTTTAATTTTATATCTCACTGTATTCCGGCAACCTTAAAATTTGAATTTTTAAGACTGTTGTGACCTTACAAGGTCATGAATGAAAAGAAAAAAAAAACAGATACTGACAAAAACTATCTATTTTGGTGTCATCCTTCAATGAACAACATTGATCTGCAGGCTTCAAATATTATGTCATAGCAATTTAACTACCTGAATATTTATTTATATTTAGAAGATTTCAAGGATACCATTATCTTGTCTTATATAATTTGTTCCTCCCAAACAAATTAATACACATTTATGCATAATCAATTTTATATCATTCTGAAACTTACACATCCTTGGCTGTTGGGTTAATTGGAACATGTATTTCATTCTTTTAGATGTGAATAAAAGGAAATGGAGGGTTTCTCCCAATAAGACAGCAACCCAATTCCATTGACACACAATGCAAAAAAGACGTAATTTTTTAGAGTAAAGCAACATTGGAAAATACTTTTTAATAGGATAAGTTACTGACAAGGAAATATACCTAAATTGATGTTTAGTAGTTGTTATTTTAAGGACATAAATAATTAAGCGATACAAAGTTATTCCAACAATATATTTTTATCGACAATTGGTTAAAATGACAATCCTGAACTTGATTCTTCCAGATTTATATAAAGAACCTAATAGAATATTGATTGGAAAACTGGAATTTTCAGGATCATAACTTTTATTGCAAGGGAGTGGTTATAATTTTATGCATAGCTGCATTTCCAGAATGGAACTGTCCTAGCTGTCTACCAAAGTATGGTACTAAAGGTTATTAACACTGAAAATAAGTCCCATGAATCATATTCCTCTTTGTAAGTTCATATTAGTATGCCATTTGTATTCACTTTACAGTGAACTGCTTGTCTTTAGCAACATGGAATCAATAAATAGCTTGCTTTAATACTAGTAAATTGAGAGTTCTTGAAAATATGATTAATAAAATGCTTCGCTGAGCATAGCCTGATACGACCACAGAGGTCAAACCCTGAACAGTTGGGGCAAATTTGGACACAACATTCAAGCCTGATACTGTCTGAATTTGGATTGTGATCAAATTTTTGACATAATATAGGTTTCTGACACAAAATAAATGTGGTCAAAGATCTTAAAAATCTATTGAAATTTGAAAAATTTTGAAGAAAAAAAAATATGAACCCCTTAAAAAAATTGGAACCCCCCTCTTTGGAGCAATTACCCCCAAACTCAATCCCAGCCTTCCCTTTGTAGTATGGAACCTTGCAGTACAATTTTAGAGATCCATACACGTAAACACAAGTTATTAAAAATGCCCCTTTTTGGCCCCTAATTCCTAAACTGTTGGTACCATTACCCCCATAATCAATCCCAACTTTCCTTTTGTGGTATTGAACCTTCTTGTAAAATTTCATAGAGATCCATTCACTTAAACCAAAGTTATTGTCCAGAAACCAAATGTGTCTTCGGACGACGACGACATCATAGCATTATACGAACCCAAAAAAAATTTTGCGGTCGTATAAAAACTACATATTGATTTTCAATATGTTGTACCCTTGTGATATTTGCTATCTTAAAGCTTCATCTAAAATGTTTCTCCTGATGTTAAAAGGCACAGCAAAGATTGGGACAGTCAAGTGGGAAAACAGAAAAATTCAAAACAAAAAGACGGAGGGTTAAGTACTAAATAAATAATCTGACCCCATGTCTATGCATATGTAACAAGTGAAGAACTTTGTAAGTGCAGTTTCTTTCTATATTTTAGTGGTTCTGAATTTGTGGTTGATCACAAATGTTTGGTAGTCTCTTTTAAATTTATTGACAGCTTGTTTTTGGACTCTTGACAATTAAGAGGTTGACATGATGGGTCAGAAAATTGTCTATTCTTGAAGGCATTATTTGTCATTTTGTTGTATTTACTTTTAGGGTTGCTGTCTAACATTTCTTTATATTGTTCTTTTACATTTTGCAAGGGTCATCTTATCTCAGTTATGAGTATGTCTTTAGTAAATTGAAATCTTTTTGTAACTGATCCAGGATATAGTGTTACAATGAATAATGTATGTGTTTTAAATTTCTGTAAAAACTAAAACTGTTTTAAATATATTACCACTATAAGCTGAGTCAGCATAAAACTAGAAAAAATTCTGTGGATTTTTTTTTTTTTAATGAAAATTGAATGTTCAAATGCTTTCCATTAGAATTACATAAAAAGACAAATAATTTAAGGTCCCTCAATAAGTTCAAGTGGCTCTTTTGTATCAGTATCACATAAATTAGATTTGCCAATCTATAAATGTTTGATTCAACAGGAACATCAAGTTCCACTGCAGCCACCATGTTTGATAGTCCAATAGGAACTTTAGTGCCACTGCTGCCACTATCTTTGATAAACCAACAAGAACTTTAGTACCACTACTGCCACCAAGTTTTAGAAACCAGACAGCACCCTCTAAGTTTCTATTACAGACAAGACTTCTCCCACCCCCTTGTTGATATGTTGTGATTTTGGCTAGTTGTCCTTTGTTTAAGTTGAAATCTGTGCTGTGTGGCATATCACTATGAACTATTCTAGTTGTCTAACCTTATATTTTTTCATGCAAAGATGAAATTCACATAAAAACTTTAAAAACAGGAAAACTTAATTTATTTCCAATACTCTTATAAAATGAAGCATGTGACATACTTCTGGCTTTGTACAAAGCACATGTTTCTTCAAATCAATAAAAAATAAACCAAAGAACAGAAAGAAAAATATAAACTCACCTCTGAAGAAAATTCTGAATCTCCACCAAAATAAATCCTGGTCAACAATTTGAATTGTAAATGACCATGTATGGCAAAAATATTGGAATGGCTATTTGTATGTTTAAAATTCATTGTTTTTCATCATTAATTTTTCCAAATATGACATTCTGTCCAATAAATCATGTCAATTATAGTATATTTAGTATATAATAAAAGTCTTTTTTTCAGTATCTTTCCAAAATGACCACATTTTTGTTGACAAGATGATCTATATCGATATTATCCTGAGAATTCATTGAGGGATGTTTCGTTGAACGGACAGGTAGAAACTGCCATATACCTGAAGCAATAACTAACTACAGATTACCTGTACAGCTGTTTGTTAGATGTAAACAGCTTGCACCAATGACTCAGTATTGATGTTAATGTTGTCGTTTTTTACCTTTATTTTTAATTATGTAATGAATTTTAATAAAGATACAATTGTTAAAACACCAATCCTCACGTTTCCCTAACAGCTTAATATTACAAATGTACTTGTGAACTTCTTTTTGCTTCTCCCATGGCAATTTATAGACCAGCCCCCCAGATCTGTAATGATTTATAAAGAACTGCTGATTTAATAAAAACAATAGTCCCTTGGCACATTATCACGTAAAAGTGGACCAAACTGTATCAATAATCAAATCTGAATAATCCTTTAAAGTCTAGAACAAACCACCCCTCCTTTTAATAGTAATTCCTATAAACCTACTGTATCTTATTTATTTAACTTCACATTTTCTCACAGAAGTATTCAAAAGCATGAATTGTAGCCAATGGCCTTATATTTTAGTGAAAAAATGCTTAACAAACTATTTCAATATTGGAACTTGATATCTAGTTACCATAACTGTGACATTGTATTTTTCTGGTCCAATTTTTAGCCTTTATTCAACTGTAGGACCCTTTGTCTTCTGAATTTTTACAGGGTAAATTTTACAATTTTACGATTTCTAAAAAAATTACCATATCAATTACTTGTACAAATCATATATTCTGCAAATCTTTTTTATCAATTTTTTTTAGTTATAAAAATCTTGGTCCTTATTTTTAAGATTGACTATTTTAATTGCAACAGTTTTCAAAATATTGAATTGGGGTAGCATAAATGAGTAATCAAACCTGTCATGATTTTATGCAATTTAGAATTTCTGTCTTCAACTTGCAAAAGACCACAGCAATTTAAACATTTAAAATACGAACAAGAGCACCTGCTAATTCTTAACCTAGATAAATTTTGTACATGGTCATCTTATAACATTAAAGGTACCAATTTTACTGTACCAAATGCCCATTTATACAAATAATGTCTCTTCAGTGATGCAAAGCCTAAATCAGAATTGAAAGTCAAAAAACCTAATACAAATGATGAAGAGCTGAAACTGTCCACTAGTGAGCCTTACAGCAGCAGATACTTTGTTATCAGAAAGTATTGGCAATTAGAAAAAAAATTATATTGGTAAGATAAAATTTGCACCCACACTAAGCAAGCATTTTCTTTAATTTTCAATAACTACTGTAACAGGCCCTTTTAAAACAGATACATGTATTCATGTAATTTCTCAGAGCATCATCATCATGTAACAGTTTTTACATATTATAAATATAAAAACTTTTGTAATCAGTTTCCAACATATGCTCAAGTTGTGTAATAAAAGCATGTCACATCACTTTCAATAAATATTACTTCCAGACATCTGCATATACCACAAAAAATTTTTACTTCAAGGGACATAACTCTATTCTAAATGCATTATAATGAAGTAATACAATACAATCATTCATAAATCTTTTTAACCTGGTGACCAAGGTAAAAAAATTCCAAAACAACTGAAATATTTGTCATCTAGGTCACCAGAACTCGTCAAATTTGAGTGTAAACTTTTAAAACTAAAAACTTTTTGAAAAAAATTTGTCATTTCAAAGCTGCTATACAGATCACCTCTACTCAGTGAAAACTGACTTGGCAGAACATAGTAATGCCAGCGTTTTTTTTTTACCTCAATTCAAAAGTATCCTCTTTTGTAAGGTCTCAGTTTTCTCTGGTCCTAAAGTTAACCTTTATATACAGGTTTGACAGGATTTTCTTTAGGTCTTAAATTCCCGATTGAAATTTTTTTTTAACACTAAGCATCCTACCTTTTGATCGCTGATGAGTTCTGTAGACAAATCTGAAGACAAATAATTCCTTGATTTGTACTTAAATCCATATTTTTTCTGAAGTTTGGAGATGAGCATATGAGCTTTAGATAATGCTTTATCCATATTATTAATCCCACACATTTCTTCACATTAATTCAGATTAATGTACATTAGTTAGGTGTTAATGGATTAGATCCACTGAATAAACTATCAGATGTCTTTATAATTTGTACAGAACCTTTATAATAACACCTAAATTTGATAAGTCAAATGAATATATATACATATATACCAAGGGTATATACATAGAGGACACAAATTATCATATCAAATATACAAGACGAAATTCTAACCAAAAATTTCTGTATATATATATATATATATCTATATACAAGAGTCCTTGATTTTGCAAATAGTTTTGAAATTTGATTATTTTTAATCTACGAAGAAAGAAAAACTGCCAAATTGCCAATTAATTAAATTCTCATAAACAATACAAAAGAAATTTCTCACAGGTGGCTGTTAAAAAAACGCACGATTTATATCCCAACACGAAATAATCCTTTCGGTTTTTTTTTAAATCTAGTAAATTAAATCCTGATGCTGCATGTAAGCTAATCAACGTCACTGTCCAAAACTAACAGTGAGATAATAGTAATCTGATGAACACCTTAATTAATCAAAACACTGTTGTTATTGTCATGGTCCGAGGGCGGGCTCTTCACCCTGTGGCAAAATCACTGATAGTATTATCATTCAACTTGTATAAAATTTCACTTTGTAATACTCTACCAGATTTAAGGTAAGTAGTATACAATCCTTTACGATTGGCACCGATTTTAAATTTATGGAATTTCAATTAAAGAGATAAAGGTCATCATTTAAATTTGTATTATGATAATGAGTTTGAAATGAAATGTACAATCACTTTTGTCATCTACCAACACTTAGATACAACAAAAAGTAAACTGGCATGCGTAAAATTAAATTATATCATAATTCCTTTTTCATTCAATTCTTGTCTGGACACAAACAGAGTTTCTGACATGAAGTATTTGAACAAAATAATTGAGTAAATATAAGGTCATTATTTAATTAGAATGAAGTAGTCACCATTTCTATATCTTTTTCCTGAAGAATAAAAACTTCCAGTAAACATACTTTTCCACAAATTTACACAGACCATAGAATTATATATTAAACTTTTGTCCTAATCAAAATATTAGTACAATTAGATGAATTACATAAAAATTGTAAAAAAGTGCCCCTCCTTGAAATGACAAATATACATGTACAATTTTCCCCAAGCATTTTCCATATTAAGGTCTTTTTTTTTCCCCAATAATTTTCCATTTCATTTTCTCATATTGTTTGCAGATAGGTAGCTCTTTAAAATTAATTAATTGTTCAACAAAATTGAAAATTGTTTCAAATTCGAAACAATTTCAATTGATAATGCTTTCTACATATCACCTATAGAGAACTAAAATATGAAAAACATATCAACAATTAAAAAAAAAAAACTTTTTATTTGTTTATTTTTCTCCTTTGACATCCTGGTATTTTTGCTACCTGATTGATATTGACAAAGTTTGGTTTTCAGTAGCCTTATTATTTGTAGGAAATCTCACATCTACACATACATGTACATTCTATGCAAAGATTCCCTAAAAATTCCATAAAAAACTAACAAATATAACATGCAGCTCAATTTCTCAAATACAATATGATAAGTTATCATATATGTAATTCAATTCATTTAAAAACTTAAATGCAACTTTTTAAAACATATTTAATTACATTTTTCATCCTATATCTCTGTCCTTTCCATTGAAAGGTTTGTAATAAAGATCTGACACTTAAAAGGGTTGTAATACGAATATACCTGTAAAAGTAATTTATGGATATACTATATATGCCCTGGGTCATTATATACAGTGCACATGTCATGCAGTTTTTATGTACTTTCGTTTGATTTAAGAACAGATTAGAAAAAAAATACGTAATTTAATACTGAATAATGAAGTATTACCAACTTTTGCTTTTTTTTTTTAACTTTTTGCTTTGATACAGGTGCTTATAAATATTAAAAACATGGAAAGTTTCTATATTTCTATGGCTTTTTGTACAATGGACCTTGTAACTGTAAAAAATATCAAAATGTTCTTACAACATTATTCTTTTATTTTTGTGGGTTCTAATTTTATGTTTATTTTTTGGAAATTAGCAGAATTTTGACTTCACTGTTTTAACTACTTCTGCATGCAAGCCTTCAGTCAACATGTATTTTGTTGAACATTTAAATTCGTCAGTAATCATTATCGAAAAAATTCCACAATAATTAGTACCCCATGAAAGATAATGAAACTGGTAAAATTTTCTGAATTCAGTGAATAATCAGATATGCTTTTATCATCATATATTGTTTGAATGGTTTGTCCCAATTACCCTAATGAGTTATGAAAAGTAAATATTAAGTATGTGACTTATTTTCGTTTGTAAAAATGTCAGAATCACAAATCTTCAAAATATTAGAGTAACAGCTTGCACTTATGCTGTAAAGGTATTCTAAGTATGCGCTGACATCAGTTGATAATGAAATATCATGTTGATGAAAATTACAGGAGTCAGTTTTATTTCATAAAAGTGGATGAAAATTTATGACTGAAAGATTTTAAACAGTACAAATTTGTACTCCAGTTTGCAACATTACAGAAATATTTATATTCAAGAAAAAAATGCAACACTTTTCAGTGATTGTTTAACACACAGTAAGCCCAAATAACCAGTTAATCAAAATTTGGATAGTACTTTTATTGTACAGGTATAATGAAGTCTAGAATCAGCTCTCTAGTCTTAATAATTCAGATTTTGTAATTTACTAAGTATACATGAGAACTTAACATTCAACTTTCATTATAGTTCACTCTTTTACTGTAGAGGTCCAGTTTTGAACTGTTGATTCATTTACATGAAAAAATAAATCGAGAATGTGTCCATGGGACACAGATGATGTCTCCGCTTGCATATAACGTTATAAAGAAGCATGCATGTAACTCAATAGCAGTAAAAGTGACAGCACCCAAATTCGAACTTGATCTGTGTTTTGTGGTAATAAGCATTGTGTATAAATTTCATAACAATCGGTTGAGGCAAACTAAAGTTAGAGAACCCAATTTTGGGACGGACGGATGGACAAGGGTAACACTTAAAGCCACCTCTGGTGACAGCGGGGCATAAAATCTCATGAAATACTAGTACTACAGAATCAACCAGTATATATCACAAGAACAGTTTTGTATTGCCCTTGTTCTTCTTAACTGTTGCTCTAAAGTGTGCAGTTATATTGATTAAGCCTAAATTCTACAATCAATGCTTTTGAATGGGGACATATGGTTGGAACCCCTTTAAACATGCCTGGAATCGCCCCTGTTCAAAATGGTCTAATTTTTGGGGTATATTTCATGTTTTACCTATCACAACAAATGAACATTTGGAAGTGCAAACATCATGCCAGATACAAGAAATATAAATCTGAAACCTGTTGCATTTAAGATTTAAAGAAAGATGTATTATCTGAAGTTATGACAAAGAAAGGATATTATGGTGTATCAACGCATGACATAAAAGCATTACACACTCATAAAAAAGCAAAAGCAAAGGGGAATAACTCTTTTGTTGCTGTTTTTCAACTCAAGAGTCAACATGGATAGAAAGCTTAATCTAGGCTGTGATTAATAAACATGTACTAAAGTTCCAGATCTATGATTACATTGTCAAGTATATACATTTTCTCTCAACTTGACAAACTAAAAAGTAGTTTAAAACAATACAGGTATAACTTCAATGTACATGTATCATGACTCAATTCCATAATCATAAATTATAGCTGGAAGACATGAGGTGGTGGGGGAGAGACATCATTAATTTCAATGTCAACTTGTACAGTACATGATGTAATTGTATATCCTGCCTTTTAATGTTAATTTCATCATCTCAGCTTTGATTTCAAAAGATGCTTTAGCTTATGCTCTGTTACAAAAAAAATCAAGCAAAACTTTTATACCAAACTGAACTGCTAGTATCAATTAATAAGAAGATACATGTATGGCATGATTGCCAATGAGACAACTTGCCACCAGAGACCAAATGACGTAGAAGGTTAGCAACTATAGGTCAGCATAGGGCCTTCAACAATGAGCAAAACTCATGTCGCAATTGTAACTACAGTATTTTTGTATTTTAATAAAATTGTTCTGGAAACAGGACTTATTTTTTACATATACGTATATTCAACTCATTAATTCTGACTTTTCAATACCAACAAAAAGTCTGACCTTCCGACACAGAAATACTCTACCATTCATTAATCTTTATATTTGTCAAGATTATCAGATTTAACACAAGTATACTATCAACAGTATGTTCTTTTTCTTATCCAGCAATTACCGATCCACTTCACTGAACATTTAGATCTTCCAATACAAAGCACACAATGCATATAGACAAAAGAGATTATTACCATGATGTAATCATATCAAGGTTTAATGTATGACGTTGTTGATATTCATATGAAAAGATATTTCATCTAAATCATATCTAAAACTCACCAGCATTGATATAGGTAATTTCATATGTCAGTCCCCAAGGAAATGTTTTACATTTCATTACAAAACCATATGAGCAGGAATAAATACATATGTATGATGAATAAAATTATGTAGTGCAGTATGACATAGTTTCAATAAACATAGTTTTTCAATTAATAAGATAAAAGAATACCCCAATTTCTTGATAAATTTGACATGTGATCATAATGTGACAGCCATCATACATGTGGTGAACATGTAGATTCATTCATCTATGTTCACTACAGTAGAAATTGCTTGAACATCAATTAACAAATCATAGCAGTGTATTTTCTATACAATTGTATACAGACATTTTAGCATTAAGATACCCAAATCTTTTGATTTTGACTTATCAGAAACACTAAATGGACTATTAAAATTATAAAATTGAAAAGTACTAAAATGAAAATAAGGAGATGTGGTATGAGTGCCAATGAAACAACTAACCACCCGAGTTCAAATGACGTGGATGTAAGCTTTATAGGTCATTTCATGGCCTTCAAAGCTTATTTGATGCACTATTCATGTTCAGAAAAGTTTTCCCTTTTATAATCATAAAAGGTGAAAGACCTATTGTGTACTCAGGGTATTTTGGTTATTGGGGTTAAAGGAAAGGGCTTTTTGGTTATTGGGGTTGTAGGAAAGAGCTTTTTGGTTATTGGGATTATAGGAAAGGGCTTTTTGGTCATTGGTGTTATAGGAAAGGGCTTTTGGTTATTGGTGTTATAGGAAAGGGCTTTTTGGTTATTGGTGTTATAGGAAAGGGCTTTTTGGTTATTGGTGTTATAGGAAAGGGCTTTTTGGTTATTGGTGTTATAGAAATGGAAGTTCTACTTAATATATTCAAAATCGTCACTATCATAATGAGATATTTGTAAGTAACAGACACATCTACAAAATCTATCCTAAGTGAAAGTCTAGACCTAACCCGAATAATTCAGTCGTTATATTCCACTGATCTATGATGGCTACATTAACGCCTGAAGGCCAAGTCAATGAAAATCGTCAAAAATCATTCGAATTAGCTCGGGATTTACCTATCTCGATAACATCTAGTTATTAGCTGATTGGCTCTCTCTCACAGAGAGCACCAATCAAAATCCTGGATTCGTGACACGTTTTTATCGTATAAAGAGTTCAGGCCCTCGCGAGTGGGAGAGTCGATCACGGGAGGGACTGAATTATTCGAGTTAGTCTAGACCATGAGTATATATTTTTTTCTGTTAATGAAAGGTAACAGATTCTTCAATGTCTCCCTTGGTTCATGAAAAGTTTCAGGAACATTTAGGAATAAAAATAAAACCCCCAAAAAATTATCCATCAACAAAAATCAACTTGACTTCAATTTTAAAACTGCTACAATATTTGCAATATTCAACGGACCCATACCTTGGATATTTATATATCTTTAAACCCTCAATATACATATATATGTACAATGTACTAATATATGCATAGATTTGTGCAATACATAAAATTTATTTGATCTTCGATATCTTAGTTTGAACAATTTTGTTCCTCTTTCACTTACAAAATAAATTCATTTGTTTACTGATTTGAAGATAAAATATTATGTAATATCACAGAACATGAATTTAATCACACAATACAGTGTACATAAGTTAATTCCATTAAAAATCACTCTTGTGGTTTTTCTCACAGTAAATGCAGGTGATTTGCGGTTATTCATTCTGAAATATTTATCTCTGTGTTTTCAAAAGACATTCATTCGTAATTCAGAGTGTTGTCACCTCCAATCACATTTCAATGAGATTCATAATCAACAGTCCCACCAGCAAGAGTTTGCGTTGAGTGAACTGTTAGGTTTATATACAAATACTGAAACAAATCTTGTATGATGTCAAGAATTAAAAATAAGATTTCTTCCTTTTTTATTCCAATGTTTTTTCTGATGTTGTCAACTGATTGAAACTTTGACTTTTAGATAAGTAAATTTGTGTTTTTTTCAAAGAGTTGATGACTCCCTAAAGTAAAAAAGAGTATTTAAAAAACATAAGATTTTCCTTCAATTTTTCTTGAACATGATAAAGAGGACAAATCTATATGAAGCACATATGAGTATCCTTAAATCTGTACTTCAAAAACATATGTATTATTTTTTAATAATTATTACATTAGAAGAAATAGGGGAAAAAATACCTACTATGTCCCGTAGACCATTTAAAAATTATATCTAGACTAAGTATCTTTAGAATGCAGCAAATCAATCATTAAGTGATAATTTGTACATGGATCTTTTTAGATTATATAGACTGGTCAGCAGAAAAGAACTCTTTAGTGATGTATGCAACCAACTTTTTTCAAATAAGACTGAAATACTGTTGACCTCCAGCAGGTTTTGAAAGTCTTCTTTAGAACACCATCACTTAGATTAAAAACTGACAAAATTCTTCAGTCTTGATGTGATCATGTACATTGTATGCCAACAATAATATGCTTTTTTAGTGAATAATATACACTGAGAACAGGTAAAGTACAAAAAAAAAAATCCTTTGAAATCGACAGCTAATAACCTCATGCAGGTTTTCAACATCCTTGTTATATAACACAGTCTTTTGGGATTTAAAACTGAGAAGTTTTTACCATTCTGATGTGATCCTGTATGACAGCAATAACATGTTTTTATTTGTAAGTAATGTACACTCACAGAATGTCAAGTACAAAGAAATCTTCTACAGCCGTTGTCTTTTCCCAGTAGACAGCCAATAACCTACTGTACCAACCGTGAGGAAGCTGGATTTTTTCCAATGTTATGTAAGAGATTTTTATAAGTATGTTTGCAGTTGTATTTATGGTACTATGGCATACATGTACATGTAGCTGAGTTTCCAGTATCCAAGACTTTGACTAGTTATTTTAATTTGACACTCCCAAAAATCTTCAAAGTTATGATCTCTAAATTGGGCCAAAATTCAATTTTACTAAGGGTTAATGGACTAAAACAATCAAAACACTACAAGTATCCTTTTAATTTATAATATAGTGGTACAAAAAGGCTCAAAATGAAAGATTATCTTGGCTAACCAAGGTACAGGTATTGTTCCAAGATTTTCTCTACTAGCCTGACTAAGTATATGTAAATTTACTACCTGTTCCAAGATTTTCTCTACTAGCCTGACTAAGTATATGAAAATTTACAAGTATTTAACACAATTTTGATCCATTAATAAACATGATTATATTTCTCAAGATAAGAACATGCAACAACAAACAGTGAAAAATGTACTTTACACCAAGGAAGTATCAACTAATTAATGGGTTGGACTGGGTTTTACAGTACCTAAACCTTCTCATAGAAACAAGGAACCATATACCACATTTTGTTACAACATGTGTCAGCAATTACATGTAATATACACAAAAAGTGTACAGAATCATCTATTTAGCTTTGGAGCAACCTTGTACAGACTACAGTTTATACTCCTCTGTACTTAGGAAGTGATAGTATGGACTAATTGGACTTCAGTGCTGAGTGTTCTCAGGAAATTTCAGTACCCATATAATAGCATTTGTGAAGTACAGTTCTGGCTATCACAAAGGTACACAAATATTTATGCAAAAGTGGTCACTCAAAGAATCAACGTAAAGTAAAAACCTGAGACATGTCTCAGGTTAGATGTTTAATTACTGTGGTCATGTTGTAGAAATTTTTAAATAGAAATGTCCTTTTCATCATTCAGAGCAAGTTTCAACTGCTTAGATAAATTCTATATTAAAGTCTTAACCCTGCCGCATTTTTGCGCCTGTCCCAAGTCAGGAGCCTCTGGCCTTTGTTAGTCTTGTATCATTTTAAATTTTAGTTTCCTGTGTATAATTTGGAGTTTAGTATGACGTCCATTATCACTGAACTAGTATACTTATTTGTTTAGGGGCCAGCTGAAGGACGCCTCTAGGTGAGGGAGTTTCTCGCTGCATTGAAGACCCATTGGTGGCCTTCGGCTGTTGTCTGCTCTATGGTCTGGTTGTTGTCTCTTTGACACATTCCCCATTTCCATTCTCAATTTTATTTAATATTTCAGAAGATTGATTGATGGCTATTAACACCAATTTTAGCACTATAGGCTAAATAGTTGCGGCAAGCTTTTATTGGTGGAGAAAGCCAGAGTGCCTGTAGAGAACCATGACCTTCTGCAGGAATACTTGCAATTAAGATTGGTGTTGAACAGAATGCGCATGCCACATGCAGGATTTGAACTCACAACCTTAGTGTTGACTGGTTAGTGAGACAGAAAACAAACTGCTTATTATAGACCACTCTGCCACCAAGGTCCCTCCTTTCAGAAGACTGAGGAGTTCAACATAAAAATTAATTAGAAAGTATCTATATCATGAAAAAGAGCAGATTCAGCCAAAAGTAAATAGAAAATGAACATTTTTTGTAAAATATGATGAAATAAAAGACAAAAAAGGATAATATTATGTTCAATGAAATTTTACTCTTGTTATGTTTACAAGTATGTTGTGTAGTGATTTCCTATCACAAGAACATGAAGAATGAATAGTTTACAACTTAAATACCTAATCAGTTACAAAAATAATAATAAATGGTATTGACAGTGTACAAGTATCAAAGACCATCATTAATTTATCATATAATTAGTAAAATTATTGTTTTGTGGATGTCTTCTACCTTATTTTTAAAGAATCTTACTATGTTACTATTTACTGAAATGTTTAAATAATATACATGATATAACAGATAGCTACTTTCAAAACTGGATCATTCATCTCAAACCATATTATCATCACCGGGTACATGTATTACTTCATGTACTTTTAGTTTAACTGATCTGTAAAGATGTATAGGTAGATATGATATAATGGGATAATGTTATGCACTGTCCATTCTTTGGATGCTTAAAATAAGCTTGTGTTTACATTTTTTTACCAGTAGACTTTGTTGGGTAGTTTTCCCTTTGATAATTACACAAATTACACAACTTGTTTATACATAAATTTATTTGTTTACATTGTAAGTGATATTTTTGATAAGAAGTCAAACAAAACCAAAGCTGCAATTTTTTTTATAGGAAACTGACTCAAATATATATGTAAATTTCAATGCCAATAGAACAATTTCACATATAATTGTTGTGTCATTACTGAATTGACAAAAAATTGACTGCAGACTAATGATTCATTTTAAATTATAGCAGACGAAGTTGAACTTCAGCAGCATTGTTGATGTTTATATAGTCAATACTAAACTCTTACCGATGTCATTATATCTTAGTTTGACGAGGAAAATATTCCTGCTACATATTTTCAAGAAAGAATAACTGCATTGCTCACTATGCAGAAAATATGACAGTGACTTATCATTTCATCACGCTTCAATAGTTCATTGAATACACAGGAAATGCATTAATGTATTACCAAATGTAACGAGGTCGTTGATTGGATTATTTATTTCAGGCCGACAACTTCCGGTAAAAAGAAAACAAACGAAAACCACACTCATGTTACATTTGTGAAAATGTATGCATATACAGATGAAAATGCCGTAGAAAATTATCATAGATCAGTGAGAGGTGCAAATTTAAAAGTTCTATGCTTGAGTCTTTAAAATATTGTATGCAATTCAGTAAATTTAGGTTGACCACTACTGCATGGTGTTTACCTCTCATGGAAACAAAAATAAAACATTCAGTAATAACAATACTGTGTTGTCCTTATTTTTGGGGGCATTTCATTATCATAGTGCTGAACATAAATAAACAGCATTCATGCAGATATTCACTACAATTTGCAAATTTATAACCTTTTTTTAAAAATCTGACATGTATGAACATGTTTCATTAAAGTCATAGCAAAGATATATATATATATAGTAGGAAAGAGTTAAATCTCGCTTGTCATAATATAAGAATTTGGTCTATTTAGAACTGCTTTTACTTTCATTTTATGCAAAATATCATAGGCAACCAACTATTTTTTTTTCAGTTCAATTTCATCTCGGTCAAATACTTGGTACATATACTGTTCCCAGATTTCATGACATAATATTATTAATTTGAGAAGATAAATATGTATTGATGCTGAAATCACCGGAATCTGAATTTTATGCCGATAGGCGAGACATATCTCTGTGTTAACACTTATTTAATTTTAGGTTAGTCTTTTAAGATGAAATAGCACAAATTCATACCTGTCAACCTATGACAATGAAAATGCAGGTGATGACCTGCATAGAAGAATAAAATCTCAGGTCATAACGCGTACGAACTTTTTCGAGCTGAATTTCAGTATTTAGGGGATATGTTTCTTATAATTTTCAAAGTTTCCAAAACATGTCCACATGATTAAGTAATTTAAAATTGTACACATTATTATTTCATAGCACTTGAAGGCCATTGATAGATTTTTGTTATATTGCCTTAAATCCTTTGTATTTTCAATCCATGACATACAATGTGCCTATTTTTGGTTTCATAGCATACATTTGTACAGGTTTAATCATACCAGTAAGCAACTACTACTGGCAGTGTTTAACAACCTTGACTGGCTATTAAGCCTCGACGGTCGCACCTGTAAACAGGATGTTGATATTCGAATATAATAAGATAAAGTTAAACAATTAAAAGAGGTATAGATGAAAAAAGTAATTTTCAAAATTTTTATTT
This sequence comes from Mytilus coruscus, assembly GCA_017311375.1. NCBI lineage: Eukaryota > Metazoa > Mollusca > Bivalvia > Mytilida > Mytilidae > Mytilus > Mytilus coruscus. Next base: position 28,861,745 of record CM029599.1, on the reverse strand, counting down.
TTTAATTGTTCTAAGGTAGAAAAATAAGTAAAAGTATTATTCTGATATGTTTTTGCATTATATTCATTTCAGATTTAATATTTTCACAAAAAAAACATAAGTTTAAGGGGAATATTGTGAGATGACAAAAAAGGGGAAGTAACTCTTGAAATACACAAATTATTTACGACCTAAAGCTAAGGTAATTGGTGTTAATTAACAGTGTGTTTGACACCAAAGCTGTCAAGTGAAGCCATGCACTGAAATGGGTCACTTGATTTGAGTTTACACAGGTAGTTGAACTTCTTGTCCATGAAGAATTACGAATTTACCGGTTATTTCAAAGGCAAATCACCTATGAAATCAGTCTGAAAGTTTAGGAATCTGGGTGAAAACGGGTTATTTTCCGAATTACCGGGTTATTTGGTCACCCGGCAGGTGTCCCGGGTGACCTCTCAGAATTGTGAAAATCTCGTGTCACACCCGCAGGATCCGGGTCAGTTGACAGGTATGCAAATTTATAAAATCGAAACATTTTTCTAAAAGAATAGTCGGTCGGTCATCAAGCGATCATGATTGAAGATGACACAGTGAGAAATAGTAGAGTCATTTTCAACGCTCAGAATTGTCAAATAACTTACACTACAAAATACAAAAATATAAGAGTAACAAGATTTATACTGATAAACAGTCAAGCCAAAAGATAAACAAGACGAATGAATGGAAATCTTGAAAGATTTCTGTGGCAGCAACATATTTCACAAATTTCAATCCTCCTTTCTACTGTAAATTCAGAAATTTTTCAGAGGTTTTTATTTAACTTACATATACCAAGATCCCTGGAATCAAAAGCAGTATTGTCATATTGTAAATTAATTTATTTCTGCAGAGTTTAAATTTGAATTTCGTGAAATATCTGACTAAAACTATCATTTTTTTTTATCATATTCTCCTTTTGTTGTCCCTTATTCTGATTTACTCTAAGATCAAATTTACAGGAGCCGATCTGGATATTTTTAAAAGAGTTTCATAGTCATGAAATTAAAGAAAATAGACCCTTTTCAAAGATTTCCCAGTTTACATACCTGCCAACTTTTCAAAATCTCCATGGGGGATTTTAAGCACAAGAGGACATAATGCTCCTCTTATATTGTCATAAGTGCTTTTAATCAACTTCTATATTGTTTGGATAAGTATATATGTGCTTAAATACCCTTTTAACTCATTTGAATGCCGTTTTGAGATGTTCAGTTTATATAATAAAGAGTTTATATAATAAAGATTTTCAAAATTCAGGTCAACACCTCTCATGGGGGATATCCCTCATAAATCCGGATAGTTGGCAGGTCTGAGTTTACAGTGATGCTGCTAGAGAGGTACAAGTGTCATACATATATAGAAGAAGAAGAAGATGTTTTATTTCCATTAAATGGGCTCACAAAGACCATAATACAATATATTAAGACATTAATAAGACAAAAAAAAAAAAAAACAATAGTTAAATAAACATACAAAGAAAAGAAAAAGCAGTTTGAACATGAATGAACTTCACACACATATAAATATATATTTATATTTTTTAGACAGAGCAAATGCAAGTCTGCACGAACTAGAGGATATTTTACAAGGAACTTCACCACATACAACTCTGCAATCTCAAGCTAAACACCAGCTAGAATCTGTTTTACATCCTCGGACTTTGAAATGGTATGAAGAAAATAATCGCCCCACAAAGTATAAAGATGCAGCTAGCCAACTCAACCAAATCTTGGGTCATGAACCACAGGTAAGTTGGTACAAGTACCTGAGTACGTCTGGTCTGTGTTTTTGTTGGATGTTTTTTCTGCTTTGTATAGATCTGATGAGTTAAGCCATTTTCAACTGATGTTTATAGTTTGTTCTTATGTTGTGCTGTAACACCACTGTTCCAAGGTTAGGGGAGAGTTGTGAGCTCACAAACAGGTTTAACCCAAGTTGTCCCAAGTCAGGAGCCTGTAGTTTAGTGGTTGTCGTTGGTTCATGTCTGTCATATTTGTTTTTAGTAAATTGTTTTGTTATAAATTAGACCATTAGTTTTCTCAATTGAATTTTTTCATATTTTTTCATGTCAGGGCGTTTTATAGCAGACTATAAAGTTTCAGTTTTTTCTCATTGTGTAAGGCCGTACAGTTGCCTATAATTGCTTACATCCACTTCATTTGAATTTTGGTGGATACATTTGTAGTTGTCTCATTGGCAATCATACCACATCTCCTTTTAAACTTCATTTTAAGCATTGTTAATATTTTGTTTGGTACTGAAATATTGTGAAAAGGCAAGTCATTTGTTCAAAAACAATATATTTAAACATTAATTACATAATTATATTCCATGTATGATAGGTCTACATGTAACTGTCAAACTTGCATTTTGAATGCAGATTAAAATCTGTTTAATTGCACAAGAATCGACAGACTTTTAACTTTTCAAACTGATAGATATAAGAAGATGTGGTATGAGTGCCAATGAGACAACTCTCCATCCAAGTCACAATTTGTAAAAGTAAACCATAATAGGTCAAAGTACGGCCTTCAAAACGGAGCCTGGAAAAGAAGTCATTTTATTTGATATAGATTCTTAAAGATCTGCCATGCATGAAAATAAGTGGAACAGTAGCCCAATTTAATATGACTTCTATTTCAATCTTTATATTTTAATTTTATGTAAACGTTACATAAAAAAATATCTGATATCAAGAAGTCTTTTTGGCTGATATTTTCATACAAGTACAATCTGATAACTTTTTGTATGTAAGTAGACAAAATAAAAATGTTCATTATGATTTGTAGAGGTTGCCACCATCAGGCAGTCCAGGTCAGAGGTCAGGCTTGCCATCACCAGAAGAGTTGGCTGTTATTGTGCAGACACAGACAGATTATATGTACCAGCTAGAAGCAGAAAATAGATACTGCAAGGTAAAATTATGAATTGTAATGATAAACTATGATACAAATTTCTGTGTGCAATACTATGATTAGTATATAACCTTGATAATCTTCATTGAGGATCTAAATTTTGGAGACATTTTATGCAAAATTTCTGTTTAGCATCAAAAGCAAAAACTGACTTAGCATACCTTTGACTGATGTTTATATTATTGCACAAATTTTGATGGGATATGGTTTGTAGAAATATAATATAAATAAGAAGATGTGGTATGAGTGCCAATGAGACAACTATCCATCTAAGTCACAATGTGTAAAAAGTAAACAATTATAGGTCAAAGTACGGTCTTCAACACAGAGCCTTGGCTCACACCGTACATAAGCTATAAAGGGCCCAAAAATGACTAGTGTAAAACAATTCAAACAGGAAAACCAATGGTCTAGTCTATAATAAAACGAGAAACAAGAAACACTGATGAACCACATAAACAAACGACAACCACTGAACAACAGGCTCCTGACTTAGGACAGGTGCATAAAAATGAAGACTCACGTTGAAAATTTATATAGTATTATTATTATTTATTATATACTTAGTAGTAAATACAGATAAATTGTATGTAATACAGTCATTGGCAAGCGTGCTGTATCAGCCACCCGTGATGATATCGATATCAGCACGGTTGCAAAGGCTTTATCACACCTTTAATCTGTATGACGCCACGTCATTGATTGCAGTCACTGTTGCAAAGACTTTATCAAACCCTTAATCTGTATGACGCCATGTCAAACCTATAATCTGTATGACGTCATTTCAAACCTCCTTATCTGTATGACGTCATGTCACTTAAAAAAACATCTACATGAGGTATATGTATATAATAGTGTATAGATATGGCTTTTCAATATCACACAGTATCAACCTCAACCAATATAATCCCTCGAGCAGAGCTCTTGGGATTATATTGGTGTCTCGGTTGATACAGATGTGATATTGAAAAGCCATATGATATTCTCTATGTAACATTTATTAAATTTTTATCATATTCATGCTTAAATATTTTTGACACAGTTCCATTCTTGATACAGATACAGGGATTTGAAAAAATATATTTGATAAACATGTAGCATAAACATGCACCCAAAAATTCTATACATGTTGAAGGAAAAATAAAAAAAAATGTCAACACTTTGCTTTCTTACCAATTTGCATGAAGTGAATAAGAGCTTCAAGCTTAAAACAGGCGAAATAAAAAATGCAAACACGTTGCATGAAAATAACCCTTTACCACCCACAATAAGGAATACGGAAATATTCATTGCAAACAAATCTCTTTGAAAAAATCAATATTAAACTCAATGCTCAGACTCAATGACACTAAAAAAAACAAAAGAATTATAGAAAAATTCTTTTTGAGTTTGTACTATAATGTTAAATTTACTTTATTCAGGATGAGCTGTTTGCAATGAGAGCTAGATTGAGTGAGCTGATTGAAGAAAATAAACGTCTTCATGAAGAACTGAAGTCAAGTGTTTTACAAGAAATCATGGGAGACGAGAAAGAAATAAACAAGGTATTACACAAAATGGAGAGAATAAAGTCTAGTCAGTTTTACTTGACATATGTCAATTGTACATTATTATGAATATCAAGTTACATAAATGTTCAAACAACCTATTTTTACGGGTTCAGTCTTCAATGCACAAAAATACAATTAACTAATATTACATTTAAGATCTTAACACCCAAGCTGTGTCAGTCTTCGATGCACAGATGTAGGGTTATCTACCTTTAGCAAGGAAATCTACTCAAACTGGTGCAAGTCAATATCTTGAACCTAAAGTGTTATTGCCCCTATTGAAGGCATTGCTGTAAAAACAGCAAAAACACCTCTGTTCCTTTGATTTTGTAAAAGGATTTTGTGTCATAAATTAATACACTGTAGCTCTTCTTTTCTGTTACATATACATTTGTAGTCTAAATAGCTTTTGTACCATTGTAAAGAATTTCATACTAAGCTTACCCATGGGTTAGCTTGGTTTAAAGAAAGAAATTGAAATCACTCACCAATGGACATATTAACTAATAACAGGTGAAAAATACCAAACCAACTAAAAACAAAACAGAGTCTAAATGCTGGGCTACAATTAACTTGAAAGTATGAATAAAAGAGATGGGGTATACACCCTTGAGACAGCAACTCAATCACATACAAAAATGCAAAAGACATAAAGATAAAGTCTTTATTTAAACTAATTTGAATATTCACTTTCTTTTAATTTCATAGTTGGATGATTTATTCATGGAAGAAACAGGAGGAAGAATCTTTCAACAGAGAGAATTAAAAAACATACAAGTTGAGATGGTAAGATATGATAAAAAAATCTTTTCTTTTGCGTACTTTCTGTTGTTTGTTATTCATAACATAAATTTGGAACAAGATCAAATTCATAATTGAGACACGAGTAATTTTCAAAGTGTCAAATCTTAGTCTGTTTAATTATTCTTAAAAAATACAATAAAGTAAAGTATTGGTATAATAATTTGATCATTAGAATTATGATAGTGATGATAATTAAATTGATTTTAAACAAATACAGAGATCAAATGTATACTTGTGTTCCTTTTTACCTGTAGGCAAAGCTCCATAATTTTATAAGTAAAGGAAACTTAAGGAAACTTTTTTAATACAAGTTCAAGTAACCAAGAGAAAGAAAATGAATTAAAAACTTCAGTTCAATTGTTACATAATTAAAAATGTTATTTTTTATGTATGTTATAGGAAAGATTGAATTCTCTACATGCAGCTAAATGTAACAGATTGGAAGCACAGTTAGAACATTCAAGGTATGTTTCTGGCCTTGCGGTCATAAAAAATTTGAGTATAATTATCGTATTCAGATTCGGAATTCAACCATCTAAATGCTAGATTTGGTGTTTCGAGCACAAAATTTGTACTGAGTACTAAGTTTTATGACCCAGATTCCTGGTTTATGTTAACATCTTTAGAATAGTTTTAGTTTTAACCAATCATAGATATTTCAAAGCTTTCGCCTGAACAGAAATGGATTATAAGTACATATTTAGTTCTTAAATGTTTATTTTCCTTCCAAAGAAGGTAAGCTCTAAGGGTGTATATTTGATGCTGGAATGATCCTTTCGTCTTGATTTTACATAAGGGCATGAATCAATAAGCATACTGTGGATTCATTTTTTTTTGTGCGCACCAATTTTGCTTAAGATTGCATGCAATCCTATGAGAAATTTATACTTCGTTGAACATTTGAATTTGTGGATCATCTATAGATACCCACGAAATTCACAAAAATTGGTACCCAACGAAAAATAATGAATCCACAGTTTATTAACAGACATCATTACAGCTGATTGTTTAGTGATCTACCTTAATATATCTTTGCATTTGTTCTGAAAAATCATGTGAAGAGTAAATAACAGTGCATTCTTTATAGGTTAAAAATTAAAAGAAACATTTATTTTCTCAGAAGGAATGTATTCTGATACAAATAGAAACTCAATTGGAATTTTACACATTTTGGTTTATAAGACCTGTTTTTGAATAACTGTGTATGAACATGTAATAAGAAAGCAAACCAGTCTTATGAATATATTGGGTTGTTCCAAATTTGTTATGTATTGATTTTATTAAGTGTAGATCAACATTTAAAATAAAAAATAAAATATGATTCTCAAAAATTAAGCAAGCTTTCAGATTTTTCAATCATTTTATGAAAGAATGCAAATACCTTTGATATTAAACAAAACATAATAGCTGAAATGTATGAGTACTACCAAATCTCTTTATTTTTTCTTATAGATCAGAAATACAGAAATATGAACAGATGATAGAAGATTACAAATCACAACTCAGGGTTCATGACTCCATACCAACAAGAGATAATGGATTCTTACCATATGCTGATGGACACAACTCTTTCCATGTACATACTATAAACTCGTTAACAAGGTATTTGTTTTATTTTGAATATTGGAAAAGATACCAAGGGGACAATAAAAATTCACCAGGGCTCATGCTACCAGGCGATTTGGGCGAAGAAGTCGCTTTCCTGTCTGTCACTTCGCTTTTTCCAACAATCAAAAGCAAAATCTAGTCACCTGGATGTTCACATCAGTTGCTTTCAGTCGCTTTCTGCATCTGCATTTTTTTGATTTTAACAAAGTGATGAAAAAAATCACAATTACAAGGACAGACAAGGCCATGGTATAAAGAAAAAAGAAGAACAGACGAACAACATTCTAAAAAACACTACACAGAAAACTTACGACCTACTAAAATTTGGAGTGAATATAATGACAAAGAATCATCTACTTTTAATCCCAATAAAAACTGGATGAATATACAATTTTATCAATGATTGATTTATCGTTGGGTGTTAAACCTTCAATGGCAAATATTTCATGCATATTCAGGACAAAAACAAGTTCAACATGCTCTTAGCATTTGTCTTTGATTGAACTTAACCAATCATTTAGATAAGAAAATAGAATAAAGTCACATGAGATAGCAACACCCACACAATGTATTTAGCAAGAACAGCATGTGAAAAGACGTTTTATTGCTGATTTTAATCTTTGAAAGGTTTTGAAGGCCCATAGATATTATATGAGCAGAAATATTGAAATCATGCAAAGTTTCAATATATATTTTGGTGCAATGGTTAAATACCGTACAGCGGGTTATTTTCGCGGGGTGTTTATTTTCGCTTATTTTGGCGGATGAGGGAAAATCGCGAAAATAAATTCCGCTAAAATTAATGCATACATTTGGTTCTTTCTAATAGCTAAAGCGTTTTGTAAACAATCTATTTTTTTTTCGGTCGACGGGGCCAATAACGGTTTATGTTAGTTAAACGACATAAATGCCAAAGGGCATTATTCACATGGATCTTATAAAATGGCTGTCAGGTGTTAATTAGTTTAATAGTGTAAAATGATATAAGAGTGTAAGGTACTCTGTCAGGTATTTACCCTTATTAATTAGTGTCAAATTATGTAAGAGTTGCAAGTCACTCTTGATAATTTGATAACCTAATTAGTAAATCAAAGGTCCGGTTAATTTCGTAACTAATCAACCGTAAGATTTACAAGATGTTTGTACACCTGTGACAAATATCTAAGTACCGGTATTCTATTGATTTACTGTATCAAAATATAATCAATAAATAAGACGTCATGAAGGTGAAACAATCATTTAACACTTGTTTGTCAATTTTTTACGACTTTTTAACTTCAAGCATTTCAGTATCCGTCAAAATATTTAATTGGGATTAAAGAATCCGCCAAAATAAAAACCGCCAAAATTTTTCGTATACTTTGTTGCCCCTAAATCGCGAAATTTTACATCCGCCAAAATAACCCGCTATACGGTATGCAAAGATAAAAAGTATATATAAAAAAGATTAGTTAAACATAAAATGGATGCAAAAACATTAACTAAATTTGTAGAATTATAAGTTTTTCTGTATCAGATACTTAAAGGGGCATTAGCTGTCAACTTCATGTTCACAGATTTGACTCAAATTCTCATATTTGATTTATAACATACTAAAACATATATCTAAATTAAAGTCTAAAATAAACAATTTACAATGCATGGGCTTGATAATATGTATCAGCGTTTCGTGTGTATTTTAGTCTAGACGCCATGGATTTTTCTAGGTCTGTTTGATTTCATGTTATAAGTTAAAAATATATGTTAATCATCATTTTTACCTGTATAAGAATGAATTTTTGTGGATCGAATCAGCCAATCAAATGGTTTACCCTTGTTTCACTTTCAATGTTGACATTCTTTTCCTTTTAATAACTAAACACGCCTAATTCATGCGTAACCCATCTCTTGCTAAGGGATTAAATTGAAGATCACATGAATATGGATTCAATGAGGTCAAATTATTCACTTGCAAGTGAATAATTCATCAGTGATGTTTTTTATCTCATTTTGACAAAATTGAACCAAACTGGCTGCTAAAAGCAAATCATTATTTCACTATTTCACTTTCATTAATGATTGAACAAAAATAAATCATATTTTAATATTTTTTATATCTCGTAGCTAATGCCCCTTTAAAACGCAATAAATTTTAGTTTGCAGACAACTATACGTACTAAATTCATTTCATAGTGGTGGTTTCAAAATTAAGTATCAACATTGAATGAAGGTAATTACAGTGTGGTAGATTATTCTATATTTATCCTAAACTACCAAGATATATCATGTGTTTTATTTTGGGTATTATACAGGGAGCGAGATGAATTAATGGATCAGGTTACTAGTTTAAAAACTCGTGTACATGAGATGAGCCATAGAGAGGATGAAGCTTATGGGCAAATGAAGAAAGGCATTGAACTGGTAGAACAAGCTCAACTTGAACAAACACAGGTAATGTCACATTTCTTATGATACTTCTAGAATAAATCGTCCAAGAATTAAAAAAATAGAATAATATTTAACAAGTGACAAAAACAACACATTAATTCACAAATGCATGTAGTGCATGATTTAATTATCTGTGTTGCTCGGTCAGCAGGAGAATATTTATCAATACTTGAATTCTTGGATTAGTCATCTTTTTATTACATTGATCATGGACTTTTTTAACAGAAATAAAATAGAAAATGAAAGAAACTGTATCTTTTTCTATGCATTTTGAATATTGGTTTTGATGCAAGGTCATCAACATTGTCTCTTCAACACCCATTGTTAAATGACATCAGAGGAGTGAAATTATCAGTTTTTATTTTACTGGGAAATCATAATATATTTTACTGGGAAATCCTAATATTTCATTAATATTAATTATGTTTGTTTGCAGATATTTTATTACCTATGATACCTTCCCAGATGTTTGGAGACAAGTAAATATTTATAAAAAAAAAAGATGTAGTGTATACTTCGATGATACAGCAAACCAGCAGAGCTGCACAAAATCACAAACGGCTAAATAGAATGTTTACCCCGAACCTATAAGAAAATTGATTTGAAAATTGAACACTAATCAGTTTTGATTTTATTCAAATGGAATTGACTAGATGCAAGAAAACTAGTGGGTGTGTGTATGATTTCATTGTAAGCAATGTTGATGTGATATTTGAGTTATATTATATTTCAGGCATTAGTACAGAAGGAGCAATTAGCTGAAGAATTAAATAATATGAAGGAGAGATTTGACAGAAGTATTCTTGATACTCAGGCTAGACTGCATGAAGAAAGAGAATCTGTCCGTAGAGAAAATAAACTTCTGGTAGACGAACTGAATGCTAAGGTATTGATTATTTATTTATGAAATAATTTAAGTAATGTTGAATTTATTTAATTTTTCGAAAGTAACAAGTTGTGATTGGTTTTAATTTTAATATTTAGCATAGAAAAAAGTAAAGCATTCAAGAAAAGAGAATATTAAAGTTATAATATGCTGTGTTTTCAATTTTTAGATGTAAATTGATATCCTTTCCTTATGAATTTAATTCGAAAAAGGACAAAATAATGATTTAAAGAAATGACTTAAAATCCTGAAATTTCCATGAAAAAGTTTGAATAAAGCTATGATGAAATTAAGAACAGAGGTACAGTATATTTTATTGAAATACACATGATATAATGATAATTTTCTCCCAAATAACAGTCTCAAAACACCTTTTGATAGCTTATATTCTAATAATAAAAAGGTCTTGAAGGAAATCAAAATGGCAGTATAAGGAAGTTATAAAATTTTGTTATTATACAGCTGAGGGAGACTTTAGAAAAGAATGCAGCATGGTCCTCAGAGTTAGAGAAGTTGTCTCGAGACAAAGTGGCACTGATTGGAGAATTAGATGAAACAAAGTTACAACTTAAAAGATTTGACAAAGAATCTTCTATTGTAAGTTATTGATATTCTGAAAATAAAGATTCTGATACAAAAATCCATGCCTCTTGCCTAGCAGTTACTTATCATTTACTTTCACACACAGAGTTGATTAAAAATTTAAAGGAATAAATGATGGTTCCTTGATGAATTTTGAAAAAAGTTTCTTCAGTGCTAATTTTTAAAATAGAAATTCTTAAACATTTGAAATGAAATTGTAACAGGTTTTATTGGAATTAGTATCATAAAAATAAACGGCTCAATTTACCAATGAAAGAAATATATGTTGTGTTACAATTTGACAACAATTTAGTTTTATAAGAGTTGTAGTACTTTTTTTTTTCATTCTGTTTTCATGTGAATGATTTATATGTTTTGAAATAGAAGCTTGCACATTTGATGCAAATGTACACATGTAACATGATATTTTTGTCTACTATATGTCTCTTTAAAGAACGATAACATTGACTAAGTGAAATTCAATTCAAATTGAAAAAGTAAAGAAATTTCTCAAGTGACTTTCTTAAGAGCCTTTTACAAGCAAAACAGATATATATAAGTATGAATGATTTGTATTTCTTTAAATTCCAAGGCTCATGACACATTCAGACAAGAATCAACTCATGCTAGTATCCAAAAGAGTCATGCTGTACTAGAACTTAGCAAAACAAAGAAGGCATTTGAAGAACATGCAATAGAGACAAAACAGGTTGGTAACAAAACATTTATAATTAAACAATAGACTAGTGGCCTAGTGCTTTGTGAACTTGTTATATAATCAGGAGTCTTGAAACTAGTAATACAAACAGAGTTCATTTTAACAGTTATAGTCTAATTTAAGGCTGGGAAATGACTGAAATACAGTGCTTCTGAGACTGTTCATTTCTATAGATCTGATCTCATTTTTCACACACTAGTCACATGATTATGTCAAATAGTTACCATAACAACACATCATTTGCAGGAAGTATTATTATATGAGGGTGTGGATGGGGGTCCTAGATTTCTGTATTCTTTAGTATTTTAGCCCATTTTTCTCTATTCTTTATAATTTAGCACCTTATTATTCACCATTCTTTATTCTTTTGGTTCATTTTTCACTATTTTTATTTTTTAGCCCTTTATTCTGCACTTTTTGCCCATTATTCTCTATTCTGTAAACCCCATCCAGACCCTCATATATAGGTAATATCATCTAACCATACCTTTACAACAGGATGAGGGTACAAAACAGAAAAGTGGTTGAATGTTTTAGGTGAATTTCTGTTAGAATTTTTTCATTTAAGTGACCTTTGAGAAAGTTGTGGCAGATGCCTGGAAAATGACATATGATAAGTTTTTTGTCATGCCTGTAACAAAAATGGCAAAGCAAGACATAAAGATTTTTCATTCCATTGTCAGTGTTGTCACCATTTTAGGTTTAGTATGTGATTAAGGTTTTTTAGAGATAAAAAACTTTTATATTATAGAGATAACATCTGAAGAAAAATTATGCAAACATTTTTCTTTTCATTTTTCGTATTTTTCTTCTAAATGGGCATAGTTTTTTTTTGCAGTTAATATATACATACAGACTGAGTTAAAGTTTTATTTTAGCAAGACATAAATATCTAAGAAAAATGTTCATGGAATGTTACAAATCTTAATACAAGTTTCTTCATGATCAAGAAATAGCATCTAAATGTTTTTTTTTATACGACCGCAAAAATTTTTGTGGTCGTATATTGGTATGACATTGTCGTTGTCGTCCGGCGTCGTTGTCATCCGAAGACACATTGGTTTTCGCACAATAACTTTAGTTTAAGTGAATGGATCTCTATTAAATTTTTTCCATAAGGTTCAATACTACAAAAGAAAAGTGGGATTGATTTTGGGTGTTATGATACCAACAGTTTAGGAATTAGGGGCCAAAAATAAGCATTTTTGTAACTTCCAGACAATAACTTGTGTGTTAGTGTATGGATCTCTCTGACATTGTACCACAAGGTTCCATATCACAAAGGGAATGCTGGGATTGATTTTGGGGGTAATTTCCTCAAAATTTTAGGAATTATGTGCCAAAAAAAGCATTTTTGTAGTTTCATGACAATAACTTGTGTGTAAGTGTATGGATCTTTCTGAAATTGTACTACAAGGTTCCATATCACAAAGGGAAAGCTGGAATTGAGTTTGGGGGTACTTGCCCAAAAGGTTTAGGAATAAGGGGCCATAATAGCATTTTTCTAGTTTCCAGAAAATAACTTGTGTTCAAGTGTATGGATCTCTTTGAAATTGTACTGCAAGGTACCATACCACAAAGGGAAGGCTGGGATTGATTTTGGGAGTAATTGCCTTAAAATTTTAGGAATTAGGGGCCTAAAAGGGGCTAAAAACAAGCATTTTTCTAGTTTCAGGCCAATAACTTGTATGTAAGTGTTTGGATCTTTATGAAATTGTACTACAAGGTTCCATATCACAAAGGGAAAGCTGGGTTTGAGTTTGGGGGTAATTCCTTTAAACGTTTAGGTGTTTGGGGCCAAAAAGGGGCCAAAAAACAAGCATTTTTACAGTTTCCAGACAATAACTTGTGTTCAAGTGTATGGATCTCTCTGAAATTGTACTGCAAGGTACCATACCACAAAGGAAAGCTGGGATTGAGTTTGGGGTGATTAATCATAAGGGGTTCAAAAATTGGGGGTTTCCTTTTTTTCTTTAAAATTTTCCATTTGAAGTTGGTTATTTTGATTTATATATAAAGCAAATAATAATGATATGGTTTGATTTCATCAAAATTGAAATATTGGGGTTCTTTGATATGCTGAATCTAACCGTGTATTTAGATTCTTAGTTTTGGTCCCGTTTTCAAATTGGTCTACATTAAGGTCCAAAATTAAACTTAGTTTGATTTTAACAAAAATTGAATTCTTGGGGTTCTTTGATATGCTGAATCTAACCGTGTATGTATTTAGATTTTTGATATTTGACCATAATAGGTAAATTAAAAAATATGAAGTTCTTAGACCACATTCATTCTGTGTCAGAAGCCTATGCTGTGTCAAATATTTAATCACAATCCAAATTCAGAGCTGTATCAAGTTTGAATGTTGTGTCCATACTTGCCCCAACTGTTCAGGGTTTGACCTCTGCGGTCGTATCAAGCTGCACCCAGCGGAGCATTTTATTTTATTTGTAATTTACACATAATTTGGCAGTTAGCTTTTTACTTTTACAATGACAGCAGCAATCACAGGAGAGAATAGGAGGTTTATGGAACCCTTTACAAATAGTTTAATCTCAACGTTGAAATGGCTACTATGTTATGTATGGCTTTGCTCATTGATGAAGGCGGTACAGTGACCTAAAGTTATAATTTTTGTGTCATTTGGTCTCTTGTGGAGAGTTGTCTCATTGGCAACCATACCACATCTTCTTTTTATACTGTCTTTAAAATCCTGTATTACATGTAATGCCAATGTCATGATTATTGACCTTTAAATGAAATAAAGATAATGTTGATATTTTGCTTCTGAATAGCTGAGGCCGTTTGATTGTATTTGAGAAATTGATATGTGTTATCATTGTATTATCATAGACATACCTGGCATAACCTTTTTTTTCCTTAAATAATTCCTTTATTACATGATTCTTCCGTAATGACCCGAAGATCATTTTGAAACTACTGGGTTTTACTAATAATGACCAATACAAGGGGTTGGATAGAAGTTACCACATTTACATAATTGCATTGCTTTGTCTGTTGTAGAATCTATAATTATTTGTGACATATAAATTCGCATATGTTCTTTTAGGAAAAGAGCAGAATGTCAATGGAAATTGAAGATTTAAGGAGAAGGTTGAAAAAAGCAGAAAGAGATTTAGTAAACAGTAAAGAAGAATGTATTCATCTAACTTCAAATACACAGGCATTAGAAAGAGAGGTAAATATAAATACACAGGCATTAGAAAGAGAGGTAAATATAAATACACAGGCATTAGAAAGAGAGGTAAATATAAATACACAGGCATTAGAAAGAGAGGTAAATATAAATACACAGGCATTAGAAAGAGAGGTAAATATAAATACACAGGCATTAGAAAGAGAGGTAAATAGATTACTAAGATGCTGATACAACAGTTAATTCAAATTTTACATGAGAAGATACTGTACCGGTATACCAAATGATTTTGTGAATTCTTTATTTATGTGCTTTTCCGTAGAAAAATAATGTGAATATAAATTGTTGAAAATGTGTCATTAATTCAGTGACATAAAATTTTAGCAGTTTTATAAAAATGTTAGAGTGAAGTGATTTATAACAGAATCACCTATTGTGTACTGTACAGTGTTTTTAATAACGATTGTTGATTGGAAAAGAACGATATAGGACACACAAACATGAGACAATAATCTTAGGAAGTACTGGAAAAGAACTAATTTGTCTTTTCAAAGGAATATGATCTTTAGGGCTGTTTTTATGCCCCGCCTAGGAGCATGATGTTTTTCTGTCTGTGTGTCCGTTCGTTCTTCTGTCCGTCTGTCCCGCTTCAGGTTAAAGTTTTTGGTCAAGGTAGTTTTTGATGAAGTTGAAGTCCAATGAACTTGAAACTTAGTACACATGTTCACTATGTTATGATCTTTCTAATTTTAATGCCAAATTGGAGTTTTGACCCCAATTTCAGGGTCCACTGAACATAGAAATTGATAGTGTGAGTGGGGCATCCGTGTACTATGGACACATTCTTGTTTTATCTAGAGGACACTAGAAAACCCTAACCGAAGAACTGTTGAGCTCACTTCTTGTAACTTTCTGTGGGAATCATCTAAGTTTGAACACTTTACATATTCTTATTTTGTTGTGTCAAAAATAAAGTAAAAAGAAAAGAAAAGAGGAGCTAAATGTCCATAGGTTTTAACTAAATTCATAGCTTTGTACATCTTTTAAATGAAATCTCAGAAACCTTAGGCATATCCTTATAACTTTGTTTTATTGAAAGTTAAACTGGCATGTTTATTTGTAATTCCAAATAATGTTTTGATTTAAAATGAAGGTGTTTTGAGTTATGCATAGAAATAAAAGTTTACCAATTTTAAATACTGGTTCTCTGTAACTATTTAAACTCTTACATAGGGAGTGTGGCACGCATGGTCATGGATTTTCTTCAAACTTCGCACACTTACTAGTCTTGATGAAACAAACAAAAAATGGTAAAATTTTGATTGCTAAGCATATCGGTTGCCATAGCAACCGATGACCAGTTTTACCTCTTCTGGATATCTATGATTTTAAGCTGAAAATGGCTATTTTCAACATAATTTTCATAATAAATGATTAAGAGAAAGACTAATTTTTATGATTTTATTAAATATAAGCATTTTATTAATGTAATTTAATACCTGATATTTTCATATTCATTTTCAATCATAATCACATATACCCCCTTTTATGTGGTTTGCATTAGGTAAAAATACCCTTTGAGGTCATTTTGAATGCTCACCATAATTTTTATGGACACCTCAGTTAAAGTCAACCATGAATTCATAAATACCATAGTCATATCTTATCAATGATGCGAAAAAGTAATTGGGAAGTATGTTTCATTTTTTTGTTACCATGGATACAAAATGCTAAGTTTTCATTTTTCAGAAAAAAAAATTTTGAAAAATTTTGAATTTTTTTTTAAACCTAATTCTGCAGTCAGAAAAAATAAATAAATATACAATTTGTGGAAATTATTGTAATCATAAATATTTAAACATATTCATTTATATAGGTATAATAGTTTTAACTCTGTTGCTATGGAAACAATTTCATGATGATACACAAGTTTAAAACAATTTTGAAAAAGTTTCAGTTAGTTTTTTAAATGTGCACAAAAGTAAGAAAACTAAAACACTTATTAAGTTTCACTGTATTCACACATGTGTATGTATAAATAATTTTGCTAGTATAGTATATCGATAATGGTGTTACCACTTGAAGGAAACAAATACAATTTCTCTAATGTGAATAAAATTGCTGATTATGAAGAAATTTCTGTTTTCATGATCATGAAAATATACAAGAAAAACTAGAAAAACAAATACTAGTAAAATCATTTAAAAATTAAATATTCAATTGTGCAATATTTGGAGCTGGAAAGATTTTGTAAAAAAGAAATGATCGATTAGTTGTGGTTTGCTTTATGTCCAGTGTCAAACATCTCATGCATATTTCAGAAGAGAACAAAATCAATAAATGTAATAGGAACATTGTAGGTTCTGTGCTAGTCTACTGACCAAAAATTAATTGAAGTCAATAATTTGATACAATTCAACACAATAAAAATAGAACCAAAAGAGTCAGACGTTGATCCTCTAAATAAATGATAAATGACCATCTAAACTTTCTATAATGGAAAAATACCTTTATTATGAGCTGTTTATTTTCTTATTCATTCTTTTAAACTCAATGTTGAAATGGCAAAGCATGTATAGCTATCGTTTTGAATAATATTGTATTATTGGATGATGAGTATCTACATGAAGATAATTTTGAGGTGAAGTTATAAAAATAGAAAATTTCAAAAGTTCCTGCAATAGGGCTAGGCTGGGATGAAGGCGGACAATTTAAAATATCACTGGAAATCGGGATCAATTGGACAAGGACAGAAATTTCAATAGGTTAACTAGGAGCCCTAAAAGAATAAACACAAGGGTTCTTTAGCAAACAAAGGCGTAACAAGCAAGGTCGGTTATAGTTGGCTACTCGATGGTCCCTGCTATCCATCCGACACATTTCTTGTTTGACGTTCTGGCTGGGGAGAATTTTCGAGATTTTAAAAAAAATACGGTTTCCCTATGAGGACCCTCGGAAAATCTGACAGTGGGTGACTGCGGGTCTTACAACGAGCAACAGGGGGAAAATATACCATCAAGACCATTTTCATATAAGGGGTCCCACTGACTGTCTTAAGAGATGGCCCGCTACATTCATGCTTCTGTGATTCCATATGTAATCAACAAAATGTTCCAATGAAAGGAGGGGGCGGGTCCTCAGGGCCCTTGGATCCGCCTATGGTAGCACTATATTAACATTACTAATAGGCATTGGATTATTGAAATTTGAGAAAATAACAATTATCTTCATGGATTTTAGCAGCAAATTAAAAATATTGACAATATGATAACTCTAGATCTTTACACTTTAAAAGAATTATATACATGTACATATACTTTGATTTTCACTGAAAGCCCATTACAGAAAGATGTTTCTCAAAATTAGTAAATTGTCTTTCTTTTAACAAAAAAAAAAACACATTTTACTTTGAAACAGGAGTCAATGTTTATAAATAACATATTATACATGTGACTTTTTGTCCGCGACTTTTTGTCTGTGACTTTCTGTTCTTCATTCTGACCGTTATCATGACCAGGAAAAATGACTTTATACCTATTTATATGTAATAGGATTTGCATCAAATTTATAGAAACACTTAGATTGAACCATTAATTTTTTCAAATAAGAAAATATAAAATGCTTACAAACATATTAGCAAACGATAAATGTATTGACTTTCGGGAACATTTAAAACTAAGACAAGGCTCTGGCAACCCTCAAGTAAAGTCCGTGAATATGTATACTTATATTTTATGAAAATATTTTAAACTACCAGGATATCGTGCATGCAGGGGCTCGGGCATACCGCAAGTAGTCCGCAAAATGTTTATTTGTTTTTTATGAAAATATTTAAAACTACCAAGATATCCAACACAAGGCTCGGGCATGCCTTAAGTAGTACGTGGAAATTATTATTTACAAAAAAACAAAAACAAACTATATTGGATTTATCAACTTACATGTATTTATGCATGGCCTACTTCAATCACACCTTTTGTGTGTTACTTTATATTTGTGATCAAACGTGTCAAATTATAACCAGTAACATACAACATAATTTACAACACAGTTAAATACAATATACTACTCAATACCATACAAAGTTTAAATAATCCAGTGCTCGTCAAAGTACCCTAAACTGTTTTTCCCAGTTTTTTACCATTCAATCTTAATGTTAATTTTTCATAAATTTTAAGCAAATCCTACATTGTTGTCCTATAAGATATAAATAAGTTTTAGGTAGTACAACGACCAGGACACAGTAAAACATTGGTCAGGTCAAGTTTTTTACCCAAAACATATTGTTTTCTCTGTTTTTTTAAATAATATTAAATAACACAGAAATTTTCATCGGTCAGGTCATTGCTGTTGTTGGTCAGGTCATTGTCAACGTTAGGAAGGTAACGTTTTCTGAATTTTTTATTATTTTTTTCAATATTTATTCATTAATTTATATATTAAATGATCAAATTTTTATTATATTTCAAATTTAACATAAATCCTTTAAGAAATAACAAAGTTATTAGCATTTTCATTTGGTCCTGTCATTGTCAGCGTTGGTCAGGTCACGTTTTATGAAGATTTAAAAAAAGTTTTCTATATTTTTTTCTTATATTTATGTATTGAATGGTCTAAATTTATAACAATTTAAATTTGACATCAATCCTTTTAGAAATAAAAAGTTATTTGCATTTTCGTTTTGGTCCAGTCATTAGAATAACCCACCAAAGGGAGATAATTCGTATTGTGAGGAATATTGCACAATGATCATTTTTTAGAAATTAATTTCACATGTTTCTAGGTAGATTACCCATAACTTTTTTTATTTTTGACTAAAACAAGACTGAAATTAATTGTTTTTGTGTTTCTTTTTAATAGATGTAGCCGCATAATTTCACAACACTACACCAAATATTGTATTTTTCTCTGCTGTTATCATGGTAATCAACGAATATATATATCGGTTGGCATTATTTTTCTGACTAGTCTAATAGGATCTACATATCAGCCAATTTTCAGAAAGATCGGTGACTATGTGTGCCGAAAAAGTTTAAGTGGTTACAGAGAATGAGTATTAAATGAGTGAAAGAAAAATAGATAAGTATATGCAGTCAAAAGAAATGTTAGTGTTTATCTTAGAAAAAAATTATTCCACAATACTGTTAATTTTATTCTTGTATGATTAGAAATTATACTTTGACAGAGTTCAATAACCTTTTTCTAATACATGTATTAAAATTACTTTGATATTTATATTTAGCTGCATCTAGCTAAGTTAGCCAGAGACAGTATAGAAAGGGGCGAAATGAAGATATGAAAGCTGTTTCTATCCGTGCCAAACAGAGAGAAGAACAGTTGGGCAGTTTTATAGAAGATGTTGAGGAGAAAATGGTATGTTACTCTTTTGATCTGATAAAGATGATGATTCTTCTATTTTGAAAATGTGATTTTGAAAGATTCATGTCTTTTAGTATTTGAACCCCTTTAGTCTAGACTTATTTAAGCATAGTTTACATGAAGAAAAATCATGTTTTGAATGGTATCATATGTGTTGTCCTGTCTGTTGAATAACATAGAAAAATTTTGTAATAATATATGGTACATTTACTAAGATTGAAAAATATGTTGAAGTGAAAGAATGTAAGAAAAGGACAGAAGAAATAGTGATTGCTCTCCCTAATTTAATCTAAAACAAAATGTTGTAGAAATTATTGCTTCAGAACCACATTCAATTGTTTGAATAAAAGGAGATGTGGGTTCTATATCAATGTGACATTTACCAATCAACACAATTAAACAATCTAGAGGTCAACAAAGGATTTGCAACAATGGACAAGTGTTAAACTCTAAATTACCCAAAGTCTAGACAAGCTGTGAAAACAATTAAAAAGAGACTACAAAAGCTCTGCTTTTACTTTTATCATCCAAAGTAAATGATGTGTAACTAATTTTTTTTAATTGTAGCCAGAACAACACATGATATGGATGTAATGTTAAAGAAACAAAATCGGCTGATTGGAAAGTTGAGGGAGGAATGTAAACAACAGGCAGCACAAGTAGAAAAACTAGTCAAGAAAAATAGGTTTGTTTGCAATATATAAAAATTGAAGTGGTATTTTTGCTAATGAGACAACTATACACCAAAGAACTAAGGACCAGATGTAAACAACTACAGTACATGTTACAGCCTTCAACAATGGACAAAACCCATACCCTATAGTACTAAGGACCAGATGTAAACAACTACAGTACATGTTACAGCTTTCAACATGGACAAAACCCATACCCTATAGTACTAAGGACCAGATGTAAACAACTACAGTACATGTTACAGCCTTCAACAATGGACAAAACCCATACCCTATAGTACTAAGGACCAGATGTAAACAACTACAGTACATGTTACAGCCTTCAACAATGGACAAAACCCATACCCTATAGTACTAAGGACCAGATGTAAACAACTACAGTACATGTTACAGCTTTCAACATGGACAAAACCCATACCCTATAGTACTAAGGACCAGATGTAAACAACTACAGTACATGTTACAGCCTTCAACAATGGACAAAACCCATACCCTATAGTACTAAGGACCAGATGTAAACAACTACAGTACATGTTACAGCCTTCAACAATGGACAAAACCCATACCCTATAGTACTAAGGACCAGATGTAAACAACTACAGTACATGTTACAGCTTTCAACATGGACAAAACCCATACCCTATAGTACTAAGGACCAGATGTAAACAACTACAGTACATGTTACAGCCTTCAACAATGGACAAAACCCATACCCTATAGTACTAAGGACCAGATGTAAACAACTACAGTACATGTTACAGCCTTCAACAATGGACAAAACCCATACCCTATAGTACTAAGGACCAGATGTAAACAACTACAGTACATGTTACAGCCTTCAACAATGGACAAAACCCATACCCTATAGTACTAAGGACCAGATGTAAACAACTACAGTACATGTTACAGCCTTCAACAATGGACAAAACCCATACCCTATAGTACTAAGGACCAGATGTAAACAACTACAGTACATGTTACAGCCTTCAACAATGGACAAAACCCATACCCTATAGTACTAAGGACCAGATGTAAACAACTACAGTACATGTTACAGCCTTCAACAATGGACAAAACCCATACCCTATAGTACTAAGGACCAGATGTAAACAACTACAGTACATGTTACAGCCTTCAACAATGGACAAAACCCATACCCTATAGTACTAAGGACCAGATGTAAACAACTACAGTACATGTTACAGCCTTCAACAATGGACAAAACCCATACCCTATAGTACTAAGGACCAGATGTAAACAACTACAGTACATGTTACAGCCTTCAACAATGGACAAAACCCATACCCTATAGTACTAAGTTACATGTTACAGCCTTCAACAATGGACAAAACCCATACCCTATAGTACTAAGGACCAGATGTAAACAACTACAGTACATGTTACAGCCTTCAACAATGGACAAAACCCATACCCTATAGTACTAAGGACCAGATGTAAACAACTACAGTACATGTTACAGCCTTCAACAATGGACAAAACCCATACCCTATAGTAAGCTATAATAGGTCCTTGGATAACAGCATGTGGAACAATTCAAGAGAGAAAACTAAAGGATTAAATCTAATAAAAATTTGTAATGCATTTTTCTGTAAATTTGTACATTTCAAAGGATGCTAGGGTAGTATCATCAACATTTTTCTCATATAACTCTTTGTAGAATCAAGCATTTAAAACAATTATAACCTGCATTTAAAAACGATTATAACCTGCATTTAACCTGCATTTAACACAAAGAATACATTTGATATACATTTTTTTTTTTTGCATGTTTGAAGGCAGTTATTTTATATTATGTATTTACTTTACAGGAGTGAGTGTGGTAATTTACAAAAACAAAATGATGAGTTACGACATCGATTAGAACGAGCTGTTACACATATGACCACTTTAGAAGAACAGAGTGAACAACATGACAGAGTGCACAAGAAAATGACAGAGAGATTAAAAATGTTGGATGACCATGGTCAAAATCAGTCACAACAGGTATGTATGCTGCTAGATGTCAGGTTTTACATTTTCAAAAAGAAGAAAAATATGATGATTTACCAAATTACCTTATTTCGAATCTGAGAAAATTACAGAAAAATAGTAACATTCTTTTATAAGTTCAAATTAGATGTGCAATGTTATCTGGACAAACAATTGTTTATTCAAACTTCAGGAAAGCTTGAATTCATTATCTCTTCCTGAAACTGTTGAAATCTTGAATTAATTATCTCCTGTGCAACTGTTTGATTTACCCAAAAGTGAGCACTACAGCAATATTTGAAGAAAGAAAAGTGGAAAAAAATCATTAAAATTCTATGAATGAGAACTCATAAAACTAAAAAAATATGGATGGAGCTATGTTTGCATTTATTCATTGTCAGTTTCATGGTATTCATAATCATTTCATTAAGAGGAGATAACTAAATCATCAAAATTTATTTTTTTTCTTTCATTTTCAGTTATTGTCTTTTATAAAAGATATTGCTGGCTGATAATATATTTTCATTTAGCCAGATAAAAAATAAATTTCTGAAGCATTGTCCCCTTGCCATTTGTATCACTTTTTTTTTTTTTGACTTACCATTCTTGCATAAAGATTACATTTTAGATGTACACAAAGTGGTTTGTAGTTTTACAAGAACTGACAATTGATTGTCAATATTTTTTATAAATGTGTTATATAATTGTTGCAACCTTTAGCATTATATTTAACTCAATTCCATCTTTTTTGATACATTTTACTTTAGCACACAGTTGGTATAATTTAGCATTTGTTTGGTTTTTACAATTTGTTACATACTTTATGTTTTAAGGATGTACTTAGGTGAAATTAAAAAATCTAGAATTTAAAATTGATACTTTAAGTCAGAAGAGCTGACAATTGATTGTCAATATTTTTTTTATAAATGTGTTATATATTGGTATTATTTGGGTCTCAAATCGAAAGAAAAGAAATCTAGAACCTGCTTTAGTTTTGGTAAATGACCTTTTATGAGCTATTGAAGTCTTATATGAAAAGAAAAATGGGTGTTATGGGGCAAAATATTTTACCCTGTATTGTAGGAAAAAAACCAAGGAGTCCGAACATCTGACACAAATTCCTAAACCTGACCTAAGTACATCCTTAATATTGTTTGAAGAAATTCCAGTTACATGATTCTTTCATATGTTTAAGTTCTTGTTACTAATTATTTTGACTCATTTTGTTTTACTGTATATCTTTACAATACAATTTTCTACTCAAAACCTACAAAAACAAATGGGATTGGATTTGACAGACCATTATATAAAACAATGTGACGTTATAGTTATACTACCGATATCAAACATAAACACTAGACATATTTATACTTTTCGTACGCTTCTGAATGGTTTAAATATTGACAAAAAGAATATTTTGAGGCACGAAATGTGACTTTTTTGTTTATTATTTGAGAAATTACATACCAAAAAAAATAAGAATTCAAAATGGTGGCTTTCCTTAGTTACGCACTGGTAGAACGTGGTATCTAATCCTTTAAAATATTTGTCAACGTCCAATGAAAATTATCATTTTAAACGGTGGCATTAGAATTTCTAATCTCTTAATATTTTTATCTTTATATGAACTCAAATTTTTTGCAGATTTTAGAGCTCATAGCCTGTCAAAGTCGTCTGATGAAAGACAGACAGTTACTTGTTAGAGAAGTGGAATTTTTACGCAAGGAAATCGCCAAATCAAATGAAGAAGATCTTAACAAATTTTTATCATCGAACAAACCTTTAGTAGATGAAATTATATCAACGGTAAATTCAGAGGAAAAAGAGGCTTATTTCTCAGGTCCAAAGGAACGTGTACATTTTGATGAATCTGTAAAAACATGACATCCTTAGGGGACAAACATAATTGTTTGAAAGAAAATGACTTTGTTAAAGCAGTGGCGGATCCAGAGGGGTTCCGGGTTGGAACCCCCTTTTTGGACGATCAATGCATTTGAATGGGGACATATAATTGGAACCCTCCTTTTAAAATGGCTGAATCCGCCCTGTAAAGTGTATTTAGGCTTTAAAGGAAGTGATTCTGCCTTGAAATCTAAAAAGAGTTTTTAGTTCTAGCAGGTTCAGCTCCAGCAGAAATTGTGGTATATATACATTTTGTAATTTTGAATACTTTTCATGTAAGAATGGTTAGTATAGAATTAGAACTTAAAAAATTGTTACTACCTGTAAAATACCTTTATCAGAAAAGTAGAGGTTAAATTCTATTTGTGTTTTTAATTATATTGATAATTACTAAATGAATCAATTTTCCATTTTATAAAAAAAAACCTGAATATAATGATATTGCAACAAAAGAAAAACTAACATTTGATGAATTTAAATGTTATAATTTAATTGATTAAAAGTGTATTAGTGTAAAAGTAGTCATGATATTTGACAATTCAGGTTAAACATAGGTTGATATAATGTATTGTTAGGTTGTAGGTGAAAGTGGATCTTGGATATGAATATTCTGTGATATTTTACTGATATTTTTACAATGTGCTATTTACATGTATATTATATTATTAATAAAAAGTAAGAGATATATTTTGTGTAGTTGCTTTCTGGATTTTCCTTCCTTTTTTGATGGGTTGCACAAAGTACAAAACCGGCTTATAATCTTGCAATGTCAGGCGGATGGTCGGGCTTTTATTCAGAAGATAGTACCAATTTTGTGTTTTCTTTTCCTACAATCTGAAAGCCAGATCCCTGAAACATAACTGAAAGATTGCACACATAGTGAAATTTTGCACCTTCTATTACAGAATTGGTTAAGGAAATTTTTCCATTTTGCAAACTAGGAACCATTGTCATTTTGCAAACTAGGAACCATTGTCATTTTGCAAACTAGGAACCATTGTCATTTTGCAGACTAGTAACCATTGTCATTTTGCAGACTAGGAACCATTGTCATTTTGCAAACTAGGAACCATTGTCATTTTGCAAACTAGGAACCATTGTCATTTTGCAGACTAGGAACCATTGTCATTTTCTGCAAAATTTTTAAAAGGCTGTACCAATTTTATGTTATCAACTTTTCCTTCAGCTATTAACCAAGACCCTTGAAAGCTTACAGAACAATTGCACACATATTGAAGTTATGCACATGCTATTATGGAGTTGTTCAAGGCATTTTTGTCAAGCCTGTGACATTTATGTCGTGGAAGCGAGACATAGCCATCCTGGATTCCAACGTCGGAGTCCGTGTCGACGTCGTCAACATTTAGGTTCAGTCTGTGGTTAAATTTTTTTTTTTGGGACATCAATAACTTTGCCAAACCTTCATGGAATTTTATGAAATCTTGATAGAAGTAAAATTGTTTATGACCAAAATATTGTATCCAGAGCAAAATTTTGAAAATATTTATTTTCATTTTCCGTATTTTACTAATAAATGGGCTTAGTTTTTTTTACAGTTAACTTTCAGATTTAGTCTGAGGTTTTCAGTCATCAATAACTTTGTCGAACCTTCATGGAATTTTATGGAATTTGGACAGAAGCTAGTTTGTGACCAAAATATAGTATCCAGTGCAAAATTTTGAAAATATTTATTTTCATTTTTCCATATTTTTATTTTTACTGTTAAATAGACTTAGTTTTTATTACTGTTTACAAGTAGATACAGTCTGGGGTTAAAGTTTGTTTCACATCAATTACTTTGTCAAACCTGCATACATGTAGAATTTTATGAAATTTTTATGATTTAGAGATAATATTTGAAGCAAACTTTTGAAAATATATTTTTTTTCATTTTAAGTATTTGTCTGATAGATGGACTTAGTTTTTGAAAGATTGGAACTTGTTCTAAATCTTTCCTAAGGCACTGGCCTCCTAACAACAAGTAACTAAGCACACAGGTTAGCTACTAAATCTACAAAATGTATACACACTAAAATATAGTTCCTATAATTCTCATGTCTGTGCACATATGCACATCTAAACTGTTATAAATTGGGGTATATTTTTTGGAGCAGTTTATCCAGATATGTACGTCTTTAAGGTGTGTTGATGTCCAGGCTTTTTTATCATTTTGATTAGGTAATTGAGTAATGATACAATACTAGTATGATTGACAACTGTCATGATCATCCAACAACCAGAGACAAGGTGGGGCCTTAATTACAATGCCCCACCTCATTAAATCAATCATATTGACTACATTACTAATCAACCTCAGTCTTGCATAATTATACAGACCCTTCAATATACATCTCAATACACTCTCAATACACAAATATTTGACCTCATAATTGAATACACAGATGTACATGTATGTAATTAGATGTTTGATATATAGAGATGATAGATCTATTCATTGCCAATTACTTTTGATCAACACTACATAAAGTGATTTTGTAAATTATGTCTGAATGATAAACGATTATTAATTAAGAATTATCAAGATCTTTTTTTCAAAACAATTAAAAAATGTTATCTAAATTTAAATATATAAAAGGTATTCAAGTAAGGCCTATAATTTACTTGATAAATCTGCAACAATCATCTGTAATTAATCAACAATTTAGGTTAGTTCACCCATTTTATTTATCAGTGATTGACTTGAAACAGTAAAATTTTAAAACTCTTAATTAGAACAAAACAAATTTTTTAGTTTATTCCCAATCAAATGTCTGTTAACACTTTCAGACATTTGAATATAAGAAGTGTAAAACATGTTTGCAATCAAGAAAGAATCCACATTTCACTAAAATAAGTTTTTAATTTGTTTATGTTGAAAAGTACATTTTCAATGCCCTTTGCTGAAAATATTTAAATTATTGATTGATTAGAATACACTTTTAATCTTCAATGTCATATAATCATGATAATTGTTTACAAAATAAATAAGCAATTCTCAGAGGAGAAAATAGTATACCTGTGTTTCAACTTACAAAATGCCCCAAAACAACCTTTTGAGATTATTTTTTACACAATAAAGTTCTTAGCTTCAAGTCTATCTGTTGGCCCTATGTCTTACAAGGATAATTGATAACCTTTATTAGAAGAATCTTTGATTCACAATTTTGTTTTGTTTCAAAAGATGGAAAGGAAAAGGTGAAACATGTAACAGGGATCATTATTTGGTTAAGATATAAACTGCAATTTAAATGAAATTGTTGTGCAAATGAAGGACCCACTGTCATTCAATTTGATTCACATTTAGCTCATTTTATCTACTGGAAAAGTGCTTTTCCTTCTTAGACCTGCAGTTAATGCAATTGTCAGCAATTGGGCTTTATTAATGTTCTTTTTGTCAACACCATACCTATAATGATTTGAAATTATTCAAACTTCTCTTCCAATCTTTCCATGAGTGATTTCCATCACTTTGATTTTACAGTAAACAAGTTACAGACAGTCTGGGATTAAATTTTATTGACATGATCAAATTTGTAAACTGTCTTGGATTGTTATGAAACTTGGACAGAAGCTGAATCTTCAAGACAAAGAAATAGCATCTATAGAAAAAGTTTGATTTTTTTTAAATTCTGTATTTTTGTTGAGTCTGCGACTTCCTGAAAGTTTCGACATAGGGAAAGTGATCTGGCGGCGGTGACATTAAATAACTACTTAAAAGCTTTATATTTTAGATGGTGGAAGACTTGGATGCTTCATACCTTGTATATAGATGCCTTATGTTATGAAGTTTCCGTCTGTCATATGTCCATTGTCCTTGACCTCATTTTCATGGTTCAGTGACTACTTGAACAAAAGTTAAGATTTTTGTAGTATTAATTTCTCTCTTATTATGAGTAATATGATAACTATATTTAGTATGTGCATACCTTGCAAGGTTCTTATGCCTGTCAGACAGTTTTCATCTGACCTTGACCTCATTTCATGGATCAGTGAACAAGGTTAAGTGTTTGTGGTCAAGTCCATATTTCAGATACTATAAGCAATAGGTCTACCATATTTGGTGTTCGGAGTGATTGTAAGGTGTACATGTCCAACTGGCAGGTGTCATCTGACCTTGACGTCATTTTCATGGTTCAGTGGTTAAAGTTAAGTTTTGTGTTTTGGTCTTTTTTCTAATACTAGATGCAGTAGGTCAACTATATTTGGTGTATGGAATGATTGTAAGGTATATATGTCTTTCTGGCAGGTATCATCTGACCTTGACCTCATTTTCATGGTTCATTGGTCAATGTTAAGTTTGTTTTTTAGAAACTATAAGCAATAGGTCAACTATATTTTGTGTATGGAATGATTGTAAGGTGTACATGTATTTCCGGTTTGGTTTATCTGATTGACCTCATTTTCTTGGATCATGTTAATTTTATGTGATACTTGTAGTAAAGCTTTATATTTAGGAGTATCAACATAAAATCAATGATCAGTAAAGCAGGCGAGACTTTTCAGTATGTGCACTCTTGTGCTGATTAATGACTCACTTTTTAAGTCAACATTACACTTTTACACACTGACAGCAGTAATCGCAGGCAAGACACCAGGTTCTTTGGAACACCTTACAAATTTTTCACATTTTTTAAGACTTGAGAATGAAGTTATTTTTCAGCAAAATTTTCAAAAGATGGAACCAAGTTTTGATAATTGACTCCTCCTACAGTTATTAACCCAGATCCATGAAGCTTCAAAGACAGTTTGCATACCATTTAACTTGTGCAACTCTCATTATAGAGTTTTTTAAAGATTTTTTTCACTTTTTTTTTACATTTCATATTTCCATAGATTTAATTGTTCATTATATCATTACAAATAAAAGACACGTTTCAGAAAATGTGGTAAAAATGCATTTGTATCAAGTGATGACTTCTCTACTTTCCTGAATGCTACAATACTTTAAATTTATATCTGAAACCTGAAATGTTGTCTTTTTGGTCTCACCTGTGACAAATGTCATAAAACTAGACATAGATATATTACTTTTGCATCCTAATTATCAACACCTAATGTTAAAATTTCTAATAATGTCCTTTTCAGATTAAGTACTTATGATATTTCATCCAAATAATAAGGTAAATAAATGGGAATGTGTCCATGGGACACAGATGATGCCCCTGCTTGCATATAACGTTATAAAGGGACATAACTCAAGAACTGTAAAAGTGACGCTACCCAAATTTGTACTTGATCTGAGTTTTGTGGTAATAAGCATTGTTTATAAGTTTCATAACATTTATTTGAGGCAAACTGAAGTTAGAGAACCGAAACAAAAAATTCAGCAATTTTTCCATTTGTAAAGGGGCATAACTCTAGAACGGTAAAAGTGACGCCACCAAAATTCGAACTTGATCTGTGTTTTGTGGTAATTAGCATTGTGAATAGTTTCAGAACATTTGGTTGAGGCAAACTAAAGTCAGAGAACAGAAACGAATATTTCAGCAATTTTTCCATTTGTAAAGCGGCATAACTCTAGAACAGTAAAAGTGACGCCACCAAAATTCAAACTTGATCTGTGTTTTGTGATAATAAGCATTGTGTATAAGTTTCATAACATTTGGTTGAGGCAAACTTAAGTTAGAGAACGGAAACGAAAAATTCAGCAATTTTTCCATTTGTAAAGGGGCATAACTCTAGAACGGTAAAAGTGACGCCATCAAAATTCAAACTTGATCTGTGTTTTGTGGTAATAAGCATTGTGTATAAGTTTCATAACATTTTGTTGAGGCAAACTAAAGTTGGAGAACGGAAACGAAAAATTCAGCATTTTTTCCATGTGTAAAGGGCATAACTCTAGAACGGATAAAGTGACGCCACCAAAATTCAAACTTGATCTGTGTTTTGTAGTAATAAGCATTGTTTATAAGTTTCATAACATTTGGTTGAGGCAAACTAAAGTTAGAGAATGGAAACCAATTTTGGGACGTACGTTTGTACAGATGGACAAGGGTAAAACTTAATGCCCCCTCGGCTACGGCGGGGGCATAAAAATACTTACTTACTTACATATACATGATTGGATTTACTTATATACAAAAATAATTACATATATACAGAAGTGATTTCGTATATACATAATGAATGATGCAGAAACAACAAAACTCAACAGTTACGGATATCCTTTTTTAAATGTTTATTACCGTTAGGGATATCATCAGTCTTTACAGTTACCCGTATCACGTTTTTTTGGACGGCTGATTTCTCCGATCTCCTTTAGCGGTTGAACTATGAAAAAACGTTAGTATTTCAGTTTCAAATTTAGTAATAATAAGAACAATACAAAATCAACAAAAGAAATACTATATACCAGAAACATTGTCCGACTCTTTGGGTATATGTAACTACAGTTACAGATATCACATTTACCCCAGTGATGTATATACATGAAGAATTCCACATTTACGTAAATCGCACTCCGTATATATTTAAATCAAATTCCGTATATAAATCATTATTTTGTATGTACATAATTATTTACTTATATACACATTTATTTCTGTATAATCAATTTTCGTATATACAGAAAATCGAATTACGTATATACAGAAATATGTGGAATTCTTCATGTAAAATCATGAAAATTGTGTGTACATCTTGATACTTTGTACTGTCTTCAAGTCATTGTCCCGCATACGTTGTTTTTCATAATTGAACACATTTATATGAATTGAAAATTATTTATTGAACATAGTAATGCTTAATTGAAACAGAGACATATACATATGTGTATATATGTCTCTGATTGAAAGCACATTTATACATATTAATTCTTTTAGGTATTTATTTGAGGGCACTTCCTGCATATCCAGTATGTACTCTTATGAGGCATTTTGAGGCCATCACATTTCAGATGATACCACCCAAGACACCAGTCGCAAACTCTGTATAGATCCATATATATGCACATTTATTCGAACTTCTCAACTGGAAAAATTTTCCTCTGAAAAATGAGAATAGTGAGTTGATTTAATAGAACCCCCCCCCCATGTCAAAAGTGAACTTCATATTGGTCAACACATCTGAAAGTTTTATCATGATAATGTTTTTTAATTGTTTAAATTCATTTTACATATTGCTTGCAAATCAAGCATTTTTTTAGATCAGTGGCTGTCTGCATATATTTTGCGAGTAAAATTAAGGTTCATCATAACCTTTTAGCAAATCTGAAACATACTGCTGATTAAAAAGTTTTGAAAAACAGAAAACAAAAATTTTATTTAGTTATTGACCTTGGATAGATAAAATATGTGCAACGCAGGGGACATTGGAACTCTGTTCTTTTATATATCTAGGTCCAGCCATGCCTCAAAACTTTCTTAGATGCATCGGTTTGTCTGTTCTCAGAGTAGATTTTGTGGTATTCAATACATATATAAAAATAAGGATATGATTGCCAATGTGACAATTCCTTTTGACGAACCTTCAAAAATAATTCTTGTTACCTGGAATTTCCCTGTCCGGAAGTACATTTCGGCTATTAGTCTTGGAAGAGACAACAATTATTAATTTCTTTTTATTACTTTATTTAGCAAAAAATATTTTAAATTTGGGGTGTTTACTCATCCTTAAGGAACTCTCAACAGAAAGAGGGGGTTCATTAACAGGTTAAACATTTTTGATTTTGCCCAAAAACAGATAACAGTAAATTTAAAACACTGATAACAGCAATTTTTATGTGAAAACAGAAAACAGTGAATTCAAAAATAAAAAAAAAAAAAACAGTAAACAACTGATTTAATTAAATATATCAAAAGCGGCCGGATCCAGGACCAATCCAGTATATCTTATTATAATCCTTTGTAATAATTCCCATTGTCAATGCATATATAAAAATAAGGAGATGTGGTATGATTGCCAATGTGACAATTATCCGCCAAAGTTCAAATAAAGTGAATGTAAGCAATTATAGGCAACCGTACGACCTTCAACAATGAGAAAAACCCATACCGTATAGTCGGCTATAAAAGGCCCTGACATAAAAATATGAAACAGTTCATTTGAGAAAACTAACGGCCTAATTTAAAAACAAAACAATTTACGAAAAACAAATATGACAACCACTGGACTACAGGCTCCTGACTTGGGACAGGCACATAAAGAATGTGGCGGGGTTAAACATGTTTATGAGCGCTCAATCCTCCCCCTAACCTGGAACAGTGGTGTAATAGCACAACATTAGAACAAACTATTCAAATCAATTGAATATGTATGTATCTAGAGTTATCTAGAATTGGTTTACTCAATGTATGATAATAAGAACATTAAGTCAATTCATAGACTATTTTCTTATGCCAGTTGTAAGTAAACTGCGGACATATATACAAAGGACAAAACGTTTATCATCAACAAAATTGAATGTGTAAAGGTACCACAAATATATAACATTATGTAGCCTTGATATTTCGAGTATGTACAATTCACTCACACACAAAGAAATAATTGAAGCGGTATATAGAGCCAGGTCAAACATGCTTGAAATTAAATATGACGTACCTCTTCCGCCTATAAAGATAAAAATTTAGAACTTTTGAATAATGTTCTAGGAAATAATGAATTTGAAATTAATAATACAATATTCAAAGAGAGATGTGAAATTCCTGTGGGAAACCCCATATAAGTCCTAGTTTAGCTGATATTGGAATATTTGAAATAATACCAAAAATCCTGGAACTATTTTCGTTTTAGAATACAATTACTCATTTATCAATATATCAGGACGATGGCTTCATCCTATTTGACTCCAGTATAAACCATTTGCTAGCCTTCTTCGACATCGTTAATACTATACACCCATTAATTAGATTTACACGTGAAATATCAAAAGTATCCAGTTTCTATACATAACAGCCTTCAAAGGTGAAAGATTTGGGGAACAAGTTGTTTTTTTTAAAAGAAAAGCAACACGTAAACCCGAGACCGCTGACTGGTCATCCAAAATTGTTGCTGAAGTTTTGTTTGCTTTTGATTTGAAATAATGGACTGTGAATAGAATAAGATAATGATGATGTTTTAAAACACCTTTATTGAAAATATGTAATTGAGTGTAGATTCTTGCACAAATCAATTGAAAACAATGTTGGATAGTTGTGAATAGAAATGTGTATATATACAGATACTATTTGAATTTACTTGACTATTCTATATATTACTTGGGAGTGTACATATTTTTTCATAATCCTATTGCAAATCCCAGTTTCTGCAAACCGGATGTCTAATGCGAATTGCACAAACCAATCGCAATATAAATTAAGCACTCAGTTTGCTTTATAATCTACATGGATGCATTTATTTTATCTATCATATCTTCAAATTTTGTTTCCTGGATGCCTTCAATTATTCTTATACTCGTTATTGAAACTGTCTCTACTCATGGTAGATGTTGCATAGAAAAATTTAAAGTCCAATTCCCATGTGTAGTGAAACCCTGTGGTATGCAACTTATAAGAAAGTGTCGTATATTTTTCTTGAGAGTAACACACCAGCTTCACTGGAACCTCTTATGTATTGACAATTATTTTGTTCTCATAAAACATCTCAAATTTTAAGGATTTCCTGAAGTTCAAAAATTCTACAGGTAAACTTGGTTTTGAAGAATATCTTATTTTCAGAAGTTTTATGAATACCTGAACACAATCTCAAAAGAACCAACTTATATAGAAAGATATTTAGATATTAAAAAATACCAGGATTAAAATGTTGTACGCCAGACGCGATTTCAGCCTTCAAAAGAATCATCAGTGAATTAAGGAACCAAAATTTCGAAACAAAGGCTTTGCTGAATACATCTAAGGTAATCTATTCCTTGGGTAGAAAATCCTTAGCATTTCGAAAATGTCAAAGTTTATAATAGGACAGTCACAATACCCAAAGTAATGATGACCATGCTTGAAAGTCACATGTCAAGCTCTTACTGTCATGTCCTGAATTTAGATAAGAAAAGCGAAAATTCACATTCGCGAGTGAAATCAATATTAATGCATGCACATGGTTTTTTTTTGGGGTGTTTTGCGCAAGAAATAGTAAATTGAAAGCATATGCACTGATACTCTGGATAAGAATATGCATTTTCGTCATCACATTTATTAATCTAGACTCTAATCTAATGTTTACAGCACATTGACTTGAGTGCATGTGTAGGTAAAGGTAGTGTCTTTGGTTAGATTGCTTGCTAGCTGAACAATGAAACCATTATTAGCTTGGGTACAAACCTCTTTTGGGCGGAGTCAATAGTTAAACAGGGAACCAATCAAAAGTAGGAACGGTATGTAAATATGGTGACAGCCTTTCTGTGAGTTGAACTTAGAATCGAAATATATACGCATGCGCTGGGAATGAATGGTCGCCTTTTTGACAGCTCCAAAGAAAAATTTTGAAACAGTTGAAAAGAATCGATAAGTAGTATCATTTACGTATAATTATACGAAAAATATATAAAACATCAACATCAGCAATACATGGTAATTCCTTAAATTGAAACAAAACCGATCTTGCTTTTTTCTCCACCGGCCCGTTTCTGACAGTTTGGCGGGTAAATACAGCAGTATTGTCCCTTAGGTAAACTCTCCAACCAAATACAAACCGGGAATAGTTCAATTCACTATACAAGGACGAAAACCACGAAACCTTAACAATCAGGTGAGCAGGAGAAAGTTACAGAGATACATTGAAGAACAGCCACACAGACCCTCCGGTATAAGGTATGAAGTACCTATATTAATATCAGACAGCAAGGGCTTCTGTTTGAGAGACGCATGTAAACAAATTAACTTTCCTGTCGAATCTTGGTGTATCAGTGGCGCAAGAACAAGCACACTGGTAGATCTACTCGAAGATCGCATTGAGAAAGCAAATACAAAGGCACAATCATATTGTTGTTTATTTTTGGTCAGGAACGTGCGACTTGACCCATAAAGAGGGTAAATTCATAGAATTGAGACACAAAGGTAATAGGTCAATAGAGACAATAGAAAAAGAGTTCCAGAGAGCAATATCCATAGTAAATAAATATTCCTCAGCTGAAATAAAATTTATTGACTGTCCGGTTCTATCAGTCTCTACATGGAATAAGAGAAAAGGCCACAAACATCCAGAAAACTTCTTCTTACTTCTTACAAAACAAATCACAACTCTAAACAAAAACATTTGGAAACTTAATTCAACACTTAGAAAGAACTCTATTGAAGTCAGCAGATACTTTTTTAGAGGAAGAAAAAGGAGAGGAAGGTCTTGGACAAGGAGAACCGTGAACCTAACAATAAATAACAAGGACGGTGTCCACCCTGGCCAAAGTCTAAGTTTAGCAATTACAAAACATATTCTCCTGGATACATACAGAGAGTGCTATAAAGAAGTAAATGAAAAAGACATATTGGTAATAGATATTGAAATAGAGGAGACGAATTCGCTTCTCTAACAGCTTAGGTGGGTTTATCCTATCACTGTTAGAAAACCGACAGCTACCCAATCAATCAATCAACAAAAAAGCACCAATTACCAGGATAGAAATACCATACATTCGACACGCTAAACTGAACCTCACATAGAAGTTGGGAGTAGAGTACTGGAGAAACATCTACAGGCAGGACACCTTTGGCAAAAGCAAAAAAAAAACCCTAAAAACAGGTAAGTAGTAGAGCTTAGGTGGGTTTATCATATCACTCCACTACAATACCACAAAAGTTTGCACGATAGCCTTAAAGTTAATCCTGTTAGGTAGATTTTTGTTTAGATTACATAGAAGTTGGGAATAGAGTACTGGAGAAACATCTACATGCAGGACACCTTCGGCAAAAGCAAAAAAAACAGGTAAGTAGTAGAGCTTATGTGGGTTTATCCTATCACTCCACTACAATACTACAAAAGTTTGCGCGATAGCCTTAAAATTCATCTTGCTAGGTAGATATTATTAGATCCTTATAGAGTACGAACGCATATATCCGAATAAATATATAATACACACATATCATTATATAAATATAGATATATACCCAACTCATGAAAACCACTCATGCCTACCATCAGAAGAAGTAATCGTCTGACCGGCAATAGGAAAAGAAATTTAGTCATTGAAGAAACACAGGACAAGAAGGAGAAAGAAAAGTTGAACAACCCTGCTGAAGGAAATGAGAACATTTTATGTGCTGGGTGTTGTAGAGAGGAACCACCAAAAACTGTAAGTACTGTGAAAGAAATCACCTGGTTGTAGTTCCGGTAATGGTTTTGAACTTTTATCGTAATATTGTTTTTGATTCATTTTTTGTTGTTTCATTTTCCTTTGCGTGTTCTTCAAATTACCGCATTTTGGTTTCAAACGGTTCTTTATTGTTGGAATAGTTGTCCTCAATCTTCTATTCATTAAGAGTTGAGCTGGTGAGTCAAGATTTTCCAACGGCGTATTTCTGTATTTTAACATAGCAATATACGGATCTTTTCCGTCCTGTTTAGATTTGCTTAGCATTTTCTTAACGCTTTGAACGAATCTTTCGGCTAGTCCATTGGATTGTTGATAGTGTGGACTAGACACTGTGTGTGTGAATCCCCATGATTCTGCAAATTGTCGAAATTCAGCTGATACGTATTGTGATCCTGAATCACTTCGGACTTTTGACGGTATGCCGTGTCTCGCAAAAACGGATTTCATGTGTGTTATAACGCATGACGCACGTATGTTCTCTAATTTCGCAATTTCAAAATATCTTGAGTAGTAATCGACAATGATTAGGTAATTGTTATTGTTCCAATAAAAAATATCAGTACCAACTGTCATTCACTTTCTGCCATTGGCTCTTTTGTGTTTGATCTTCTGCTTTCTAAGCACACACTACATTTTGAAATAAAGTCAGTAATCTGTGCATTGATTCCTGGCCAAAATATAGAGTCTCTTGCTAATTTTCGGGTTTTTTCTATTCCCAAATGTCCTTCGTGTAGTTTGTTGAGCATATTCTTTCTCATACTCGCTGGAATAATTATCTTTTCTCCTTTTAGAATAATTCCATTTACTTGCATGTGATCTGTGCAATAAGTGGTGGCACTGTGTATGCGCAGGATATACAGCAGAGGATGCAGGAAAAATAATAAGTACAGGTATTAAATTCCCATGTGCACTCTGTATCATAAAACAACCACATATACTGCTAACAGCTGAGTACCATCAAACAACTAGTGATACCAAAACAGACCAGAAAATAGATAAATTATTAGAGATCACAAAAACAATAGGACAGGGTTATCTGCAAAGTAATAATCATAAGCAGAACACAGAAGGAAAACTGCCAAAGGCACTGAGAGAGAAGAAAGACCCAGAAAAAATTCTAATTATAGACAACATAGAACAGCCAAACATAGAAACAGACAGTACAACAATCAGAAAAGAGTTAACAAAAATCAAAGCACTTGAAGATCAAAAAGAAGAGGCGTATAGTCTACTAAAAGGGGGGATAGCTATCCACCTGAAAGACCAGAAAACAAGGGACAGAATCATCAAATCGTGGCCAATAAACACATCAGTATTTGGTGAAAAGTCTGTAGCACACAAACCAAGATCAATAAACCAGGGAACAAACTCTTGTTACTTACATAATATTCCTGTCCAGAGGAAAATCTATCACTAGATCTGTCACTACTCTACAAAATTAAAGAGGTGAAAAGAAAAATACAGAGACACTGGGAAACTTATGCCAGTAGTAAAAGTAATCTTTGCTGACCAAGAGGACGTAAAAAAAGCTATCGTCTCCAAAGGATATTGTCATCCCGGTACAACAACGTATTCAAAATTTCAAGCAGAACAACCTGTTAAAGTCGTGAGGTGTTACAGTTGCAACAAATTTGGACACATAGGTAAGCGCTGTCTAAATCTAGCTACCTGTGGGAAAGAAAATTGCAAGATAAGAGACTGCAAAAACACCCCGTGTTGCGTAAACTGTGGGAACATACACCCAGCAACATCAACAAGGTGTGAAAAATATCTTGAAATAATTAACTAGAGGAGACTCTACAGCATACTGGATACACAGAATGAAGCTCCTCTTCCTGAATGCACAGGCTATTAGTACGGCCTACCAACAACTTGTACATATTGTAAATAGTTATGATGTAGATATTGTTTGTTTAAATGAAACCCACTAAGAAGAGAATAAAAAACTAACATTTTCAGATTGGCAAGTGTTTGACAAACGACGTAAAGGAAGAAAAGGCGGGGGCGTAGCTATTTGCATCAACACTCACAAAACCAACTTCAAAGCCACTAAATACACAGACTTCGAAGACACAAACTATGAAAGCGTAGCAGCTACCATACACACAGATAACAACATCATATTCAGTTTGCTGGTACCTTACATTCCACCAGAAGAAACAAAACAACTTGAAGAATTAACAACCAAAGTTCAAAAGGTACACCAAGACAACAAGCATGAATTGGTTATAATAGGAGACCTTAACGCTAAAAGTTTAGAATGGAACAATGACAAGACAAACAAGGCGGGGAAATAATTAAAGACTTCCTGACCAAAACAATGCTGTGTGTAAATGATGGCCAGCCTACAAGACGGAATACCAAAAGTGTCATTGATCTAGTACTTATAACACCCAGCACAAAAAAATAAAGTACAAAACTGCCCAACATTAGTCCACGAAAAAATACGATCTGACCATATATGCATACTAGCAGAAATTGATGTATGCAAAAAGGAACACAACAACAAACCCACAAGGAAAGTATGGCAAATTAACAAAGTAGACTGGAATAAATGGAAAGAACAGGCAGAAAAGAATATGGAAGAATGGCTACAGAATAATCCAAGCAATGACAATGTAGACGAAGTATATCAATCTCTTAAAGCGGCTACTGACAAAACAATGCAGGAAGTTATTTGCCAGAAAGAGATGAAAGACAAAAAATCAACTAAACCTTCATGGTGGAATTATGATGTTAGTCAAGCAAAGAAAAACTTAAACTATAAACAAAAGCAATATAGGAAGAGAAACATCCCAGAAAACAAAGAAGCCCTTGTTATAGCAGAAGTAAAGTTCGAAAATGAAAAAGAGAAAGCTATGAATGATTGGAGTGAACGCTTAGTAGACCAGATCAATACATCCAAAAATTCAAAAGAGGTATGGACTACTTATAAGTAACTGACCAAAAAGAAAGATTGCAACACCATCCTACCATTAATAGAACAAGACGTACAACCAGCCTTTTCAAATCAAGAAAAATGTAAAATACTGCAAAAAACATTTTTTGAAGAAAAACATCTAAAGACCGATGAATTTGATGAAGAGTTCTACAAACAGACTAGAGGAATACAAAAGAATATGTGAACTAGAGAACAGAATGACAAAAAGAGAACATAAATTGGAATATGAGGTTAAGACAGACGAAGTTGAGTCAGCAATATACCTACTAGAAATAGGTAAATCACCTGGAGCTGACAGCCACTTCCCAGAACTATTTAAGTTTGCAGGAGAAAACCTTATAGAAGCAATACGAACTATGGTGAACCTCACGCTGACACATGGCTGGCTACCGCAGGAATGGAAGACAGCAAACATCAAATTCCTGGGGAAACAAGGGAAAAACAACTACTACTCACCATCATCATACCGCCCAATAAGTCTAACCAGTGTAATGTGCAAAATCACTGAAAGAATTGTTCTAAACAGGCTTGCAGCGTTCATAGAAGGAATGAAGCTTATAGAAGAAAAACCAGAAGGATTCAGGAAAAAAACACTCAACATCAAACTGCCTGATGAGATTTATCCAGAACACAATAGAAAAATTCAATAAAGGAGAAATCACCCTTACATGCCTCATTGGCCTAGAAAAGGCATATGACTCAATCTGGCGAGAGGGACTTATTAGTGAAATTACACCACGTGGGTATTAGAGGCAAAACATGGGCCTGGATTAAAGATTTCCTAAATAACAGAATGGCAAGATGCATCTTTGAAAACTATGTAGGCGAAGAATTTGAAACAAGGATTGGGCTGCCACAAGGATCAATTCTTGCTCCCAAATTATTCAACATCTTTATCAACGACCTACTGGGAGACTACACCAAATTTTCATGATGATGGAACACTCTGGCAAACTGCTAAACAAGACCAGATAACAGAACTTAAGGATAGAATGAAGGATGACATCACGAAAGCAGTTAAATGGACTCAAAAATGGAGAGTAAACATCAACTTGGACAAAACTGAAATATGCATTTTTTCAAAAAAGAAAATCGATGAAGAGGACAAACGCATTTTGATTCAAGGTAAAGAACTCAAATATAGCTCGACCCCAAAGCTCCTTGGAATCATTATGGACGAGAAAATGACCTTTAGCAAACACATTGACTCCATTGAAAAGAGAGCAAACCGGAATTTAACTATACTGAGAGAAGTGAGACAGATTAGCAAAGTAAAGACAGAAAAGCTATTACAATTATACTACAGTCTAGTTAGATCAGTCATGGAATACTGTAGTCCAGCATGGCAAATAGCAGAACCAAAGGACCTGCAAAAACTTGACAGAGTACAGAGAAAAGCATTAATCCTATGCATGGATATGCCTACAACATCTGGCAGAGAAGCATTAGAAGTCGAAACAGGAGTTATGCCAATAGACCTAAGGCTGGAACAAATAGCCATAAAAGAGATAGCAAAGATTAA
This sequence comes from Mytilus coruscus, assembly GCA_017311375.1. Lineage (NCBI taxonomy): Eukaryota > Metazoa > Mollusca > Bivalvia > Mytilida > Mytilidae > Mytilus > Mytilus coruscus. The sequence goes on along the minus strand of CM029599.1, from coordinate 28,820,417 downwards.
ATCCAAATCAACAGCAACTAGTGAGGTATGAGGACAAGGACACCTATGACAAATACACAACACCAATTGGCAAAGTATTAAGTCAAGCAGCAGAAATGGACAAACAGACAAAGATTAACATCAACCTCATAGAACCTGAGTTCACCTACAGACTGGGCGAAACTCAAATGACCCAATCAAGACCATCCTATTGGAATCGATTAGGCAACTCAAAATCAAGGACAAATGAGCAACAAGAAATTTGCCAGGAAACCATTAAACAACTCATGGGAGATTGCACACAATAACAAGCAATATCGTTCACAGATGGATCATGCTTAGGGAACCCAGGACCCTGTGGAGCAGGATCAATTATCTATGCCGAGCACATTAAACCTGCTGCACGACTACATAGACCTGTGGCACAAAGAGGACCCATCCTCCTAGCAGAACTCATAGCGATTATCATGGTCCTTGAATACTGCATTACAGAAAACATGTACAACGCAATACAGAAAATCAAAATTTTCTCTGACAGTCAAAGCGCTGTGGGACTACTAACACTGAACTGGGCCCCCAATAGCTGCATTTCCGTATTCAGAGAAATAAAGGAAAACATAGAACATCTTAGGCAAAAATGACTTAATGTAATTATATCATGGACACCAGGACATGCCAATATAACTGGCAATGACGAGGCTGACGTCCTTGCAAAAACAACAGCACAGGAAGCATAAGAACTACCACCGGAAAATAACGTTATAACACTGCCACATGTGGAGCAGGATCTGATTACCCTTCCGAAGCACCTGAGGTCGCCCCCAGTTTTTGGTGGGGTTCGTGTTGCTTAGTCTTTAGTTTTCTATGTTGTGTCTTCTGTACTATTATTTGTCTGTTTGTCTTTTTATTTTTAGCCATGGCGTTGTCAGTTTATTTTCAATCTATGAGTTTGACTGTCCCTCTGGTATCTTTCGTCCCTCTTTTCAAGACGTCAAACAGGCAGCCTATAAGAGTACAGGAGAAAAATGGCAGAGAAGATGGGAATTATCTGAGAGAGGCAGGGACCTGTACGAAAAAATACCAACTACAAAGCACTCAATTCTGTATGATTTCCCAACTAAAAGACATTTCAGCATATTCGCTCAACTAAGAACTGGCTACACAGAACTCAATTTCTACAAGAACCGAGTAGGCCAAACCAACGCCATAGAGTCATGCAACTGTGGAACACCTGAAACACCTCACCATTTCCTTATGGAGTGTCCTTGCTATGAGAACGATCAAGAAGAAATGTTCCATCAAATATACAAAGAGGTCGGGATCAGAAACCTGAACTTAGCTACTATGTTAACAAGACTAGACGGCGAGAACATCGAAGAGACGAAAGCCAAACTACAAACAGTGGCACATAACATTGACAGAACTGGCAGATTTGATACTGCTGTTCCTCAATCCAAATCTTAACCATCGCATACACTTTTAAAGCACAGAGAAGAAACTACGTTGAGCAAAACGCACGAAAGAGAAAATCTGCATATTGAGACGATTTGTGCCAACAGGCCTTAAGATTGAGGATTGAAGATCGATCACTTCGTGGACAATCATTATGGAACTACCAAATGAAATGAAAGCCTTACTTGTAACTATGAAGTGTGATGGAAAGAGCTTGAATGGAAATTCACCGCCAGCTCTGACCAAGTCTCTGTACAGCTCACTTGGATCAAGGCTAAGGAACCGGACACATGATCCAGGAAACCTGAGCCGGCCCTGAAAAAGAAGAAGAAGCCACCATCTATCAAGAGACGCAACGCTAACCGTTTCGCACAGTGGATGGACACAAAGACAGCCGTTGTTCCCGCTGCTGCACAACAAAACACCGAGGCCAGCGTAGACCAAAACAGTCAGATAGAAGCTAGGGACACAATAGTTGGTAAACTACTCACACCAACTAAGTACAGAGGTGAACCAGTGGGAGTTGTCATCAACAAGGATATTTTCACCAGTCCTTACAACCCCAAGAAGGCATGTCATCGCGGCGCCTTATTTATTACTTTGATGAAGGGTTTGACATCGACAACCCTGGTCTACTGACCACACCACCGCATACGTCGCCTTTTAACCTTCAATCCAAAGAGGCTATAGAAGCTACCATATAGTCAGAACGGCCAAACACTCCGTACCAGCAACAACATCGCAGTCGGAGCAAGATGAAAGCAAAAAGACAGGCAGATCCAAAATTTGTAACTAACGTACATTAGTCCGCAATATCCAAAAGGATAGCCGGACCCTAAAACCAATCATCATCATTACAAGTTAGTTCATAAATATGTTTTCAAGTTATAGGTGTGTTTGATTTGTCAATTTCATTTCAATCAATTATCTCTGTTCATTTATAACTAGATTGTTTACATGTTTAATTCTATATAACATTCAATCGATTTAAAAAAAAATCATATCTTTATATATGTTTATATAGATATATATATAATAAGGATATCATTATCTTCAATTTTGATGTGTTATTTTTAGGGGGAGTGCTACAGAAGGTGTAAAAATAAATTTAGTCGCCTCAAATCTTTGAGATGTTCCTCTCACCATGTTATTGTGAAATGGTATTGTATTTTTTAATTAAATTGAAATTGACAAATCAAACACACCTACAACATGCTTGTGAATTAGCTGATAATTGACATAATATTCTAAACTTTGATCGAAAACATATTTCCAAACTGGCTTCACAATGTTTATGCACTGTCCTTACTTTTGATTGGTTCTCTACTTAACTATAATAATTGACTCTGCCAAAAGGAAGGTGGTACTTTAACTAATAATGATTTCATGGCTCAGCTAGCAATATAAAAATAAGAAGATGTGGTATGATTGCCAATGAGACAACTCTCCACAAGAGACCAAATGACACAGAAATTAACAACTATAGGTCACCGTACGGCCTTTAACCATCAGCAAAGCCAATACCGCATAGTCAGCTATAAAAGGCCCCGAAATGACAAATGTAAAACAATTCAAACGAGAACACTAACGGCCTGATTAATGAACAAGATAAGGAACGGAAAACAAATATGATATACATCAACAAACGACAACCACCGAATAACAGGTTCCTGACTTGGGACAGTCACATACAGAATGTAACAACAAGTACAAAAACACAGAGTGGACATGGCAGGGTACTTATACATCCCCACAACAAAAAAGATACTAAGTACACATCGGAGAGTACTCGCAGTTACTGACAGCTAGTTCAAAGCCAATAACAACTAAAAAAAATCATGCATTTAAAACTAAAATATCAATCAGTACACATCCGAAATCCAATGGATTTAGTGTAAAGACGTCATAAACAGTCTGAGAAAAACATGACCTTGTGAAATGCTTAGATACAGGTATCGACAGATTGTAGAGCCATGAATATACATATGTATATAAAAATAATATTTAGTTCGATTTTTATTTACTGATAACAAAATCAATATTATACCAATAAAAACAATATTCAAAGATCTAATTACAGTGTTGAATTGGTAACCTTTCAGAATAAGTTTATTTAAAGGATCGGTAAGTTTACCCGGATCGTTTCTCAATTTCCGGACTCGGTACACAACATCTCCGTAAAAATTAAGATGTGCTATCCCGTTTGAAATAAGTTTTCTACAGGTACAACCATGCACACTTCAAAACCGAATCTTCATACCTATGGAAGAATTAGTTAAGGTTTTAAGTAATATGTGGTAACGAAATCCTTGAATTAATCATTTACCAGTAATACATAGATTACGTTCATTGAAATCCCAAAAGTCACAACAGACACGGGCATAGCGAACGAGTTGTGATATATAAACACCGTAAGATAGTGCCAAAGGAACATCACCGTTCAAAAAAGGAAAATTAACAATAGGGAACGATGTGTTATTTTTAAGGGGACTGCTACAGAAGGTGTAAAAATAAATTTAGTCGTCTCAAATCTTTGAGATGTTCCTCTCACCATGTTATTGTGAAATGGTATTGTATTTTTTTGATTAGATTGAAATTGACAAATCAAACACACCTACAACATGCTTGTGAATTAGCTGATAATTGACATGATATTCTAAATTCAGATTGAAAACATATTTCCAAACTGGCTTCACAATGTTTATGCACTGTCCTTACTTTTGATTGGTTCTCTACTTAGCTATAATAATTGACTCTGCCCAAAGGAAGGTGGTACTTTAACTAAAAATGATTTCATGGCTCATCTAGCAATATAAAAATAAGATGTGGTATGATTGCCAATGAGACAACTCTCCACAGTGTTGAATTTGTAACCTTTTAGAATAAGTTTATTCAAAGGATCGATAAGCTTATCCGGATCGTTTCTAAATTTCCGGGCTCGGTAAACAACATCTCCGTTAAAATTAGGATGTGCCATCCCGTTTAAAATAAGTTTTCTACGGGTGCAACCAAACTTCAAACCCAAATCTTTATATCTATGGAAGTAAAGGTTTTAAGTAATTTGTGGTAACGAAATCCCTGACTTGATAATTTACCAGTAATACATAGATTACGTTCACTAAAATTCAAAAAGTCACAACAGACACGGGCATAGCGAACGAGTTGTGATATATAAACACCGTAAGATAGTGCCAAAGGAACATCACCGTCCAAAAAAGGAAAATTAACAATAGGGAACGAAAAATCGTCCCTTTTGTCGTAAATTTTAGTGTAGAGTTTCCCGTATGAAATTGAAATATTTAAATCTAGGAAAGGACAGTTATTACCATTTATATTTAATTTAAGTAAACTATTAAAAACAAAAGATAGAATTGAAATTTAATAATTAATATACATTCCTGTTAATGAATCTTTTCCGAAAATTCAGAATATAATATCAATAAACACAAACGTCAAGTATTACACTGCTGATCGACATTTTATTTATCAAATCAATTTCTTTTTAAAGTCTATTTTTCCACTAATGAATATATTGCTACACAAATTATAAGCAGAGACTTATAAATCCATACTAAAACAGTACAAAATAATTAACGTACATGTGGTAATGATTGTTTTTATGATTATTGTAAAATATTGATTACGTTTTTTGTGAGATGCAAGGATTTAAAATCCTTGTGAATTGAAACCATGCAAGTATTTTTTCATTCACTACCATTTAAAATTTAGATACTAACTTATGTGTAAGCATCCCTGCTCATTGGTGCTCATATGTTGCATATGCTTTTCATAAATGTATTCACTGTTCAAACCTGCTGGACATAATACATGTATTTATAACAGTTTTAATTATATAAGTTCTATTAAGGATTTTAGTCTCAGTTTAAACTTAATGATTTCAATGAATATTCTCTTGGTCTGGAAGTATCTATTAATGAAATTAGATATTTTTGACAGGAAAATCCTTTTGTTTAATTATCTTTTCTGCTTTTCGACCACTGTGTTTCCGACCTAAGGTAGATATTTATAACAGAAATATCGTTTAGTTAATTTTCTTCATGCTTTCCAACATTTTCCTAGGCTATGATTGAAATACAAAATATCACGTGATAAACGTTCAGAAATAATCAGTTTATTCTTGGACATTTTTTAATATAAACTATTCCCATGTTTATTGTCACAATGCACAACAGCACGCTGTATTAAATACTACACACACAACTCTTACAGGGACCGTCTGAAAGTATGAATTAATGATTACGGGTTATCATTATACTTGATATTTAATAAACGTTCACATTATTGAAAACACATGTTTTGTCAAAAGGCAAATATAGGTTCTAACATATATTAGTGAATGATTTTTGCCTGAACTTAGTCTCTATTTTTTGTACTATCCGATCTACAAATGAACTTTGATTGTTGAAATATACAATGTCGCGAGGTAGCCTATCATAGAGGGACCGTATCAAAGACATAGATAATTACCTGTATAAATGATCGAAAATTTTCGAGAGGTTCCAAGAATTTTGTTTCCGGAGATATCCGAATGGCCCGTCGAAGCTCCCAAAACTTACCAATATATAGGCGTAAAAACCTCAGGGGGTTCCACAAAAAATAAAATTTAGACATTAAACTATAAAGAAAACCAACTGATAATTTTCAGTAACTTGAACGAACATCAGCTCACCCTATGTCGGTATTCAAAACTTCTTAACTTCAGAAATTATTCGCTTTATTAGGTCTTGCAATAAGTTAAAATACTTCTATGTAGAAGTTCAACTTTTAATTCTAAACTTCGTAAAAAGGGGACATTGCGAAATTGAGATAGACAATATTATAACAAACACAAGAGAAAAAAAAAGAAATTTTCAAATAATATATTATACCATTATACTGATCCTATAATGTAAGACTTCGTATGTCCATATTGTTTGCATTCAACGTTTTTTGTCGGATTATTTTTTTTTCTTATGTAACAGGAGGGTTTTTGACGTTTTGTATTTTCTGTGTCACTTTCGACATATTTGATCCAACTCTTTATCCCTGTCTGCATAAAGAGTTCGAACTCGAGCTCAGAACCTGAATCTCTGGTCCTTCACATTTGGCTTTGCAGACTTAACACTAGCAAAATTTTCAGTTTATTTATGAATAATAATTTGACAAATAAAACTTGAACTATTTTGTAGAGATAAATGTATTCAAATGTAAACTAGTTAAAAATTCACATGAAAATAACAATATGTAATTTGTTATTCTAACTCTTGTCTAGATGCATAATAATGCATACCAGAAGAATGACATTTTGTCTAGATGCATTAAAATGCAAAACAATGTCAACTTCTCTATGGTGTAAAAAGTCAGGTCTGTGCAAAGACCAGTAAAATTTTCATAAAAAGCTAAAATTGTCATTTCTTCTCTATAAATAGTAGCAGACATTCTGTGATTTTTTTTTTATCTTGACCAAGTGGCTTCATGGTTTTATCCTAGTTCAATTATTAATCTCGAAAACTTATTTAACAAAAAGCTAGCTGAATAGAAACACTATATAACCATAGATGTAGAAACCCATAGTGGGTTTACCAACTTCACCTGCATATGGGATATACATTTCCCAACTCATTCGGTATTGAAGAGCTTGCAGCTGCTACTCAGACTTTGTAAAACGTCACCAATGTCTGAGCAGAAAGTTGATGAACCAGGGTTATGTCAAAGAACGTCTCGTCCTTTTTCTAAAAAAGTTCATCGAAAGATACCAAGACCTTGTTGATAAATATTCCGTATCTACATCACAAATAATACATCATGGTCTTGGAGTATAGATTCTAGGTACTGACGTTGTTTATCATCTTAATTACGTGTTAAGTGTTCTTTTATTTGTCTTTGTAAATTATTAACCTTTACTGTTTAGTCCATTTTTGGTAATATCCTTTTGGCGTGGCTCGGTACTTGTACATCCCGCCATTGTGTTGTTGTGCTGTGGTAAATTTTTTTTGTATTCTCGTGTTTCATTTTTGCGTATGTGCTTTGTCTATATGCCATTTTTTGTTGACATATTTGTTTGTTTTAATAGTGATTGAGATTATAACACCATGTTGACTGTTGTACCCCTATTTTTGACATTTACACCTATTATGTCAGTTTGTTTTGTTCACACATTGTTGTCAATGTAATGGAATTTAATGCGACTGTCATACAAGTGAGAGGTTTAGCTAGCTTTAAAACCAGGTTTAATCATCCATTTTCTGCATAAGGTAATGCATGCCTGTACCAAGTAAGGAATATGACAGTTGTTTTCCATTCGTTTGATATGTTTGAGCTTTTGATTTTTCCAATTGTTACGGGACTTTCCGTTTTGAATTTTCCTTGGAGTTCGGTATTTTTTCTCGGTATTTTAGTTGTTTTACTTTTTTTATATACCATGATAACTAAATAATTAGTTGCAAATTTAACAAAATCGATCTGTGGACATATTCAATGAATTATAGCACAATAAACAGATAAGGTTATTACACATTTTGACATGTTATACAATCATTTGTATCAATTATATATATAAACAGTAATACTAATATTTGTTAATTTTACAACAGTTCATTATAAAGGGAAGTAAGTAATATTGTTATAAAACATAGACTCTCCGTTACAATCAATTGTATTAATGATGAACCACCACTTTAATAGTTCAAAAAATATCCGATAGAAAACGTTCAATGCTAACAGTATGGATCTACGAAGTCTTATATAGGACTAACCATCATGGCATTATACAACAAGACATCATGATCAAAATAAAAAAATAAGAATCGGAGCAAACGGACCCAGTGCGAACAGGTATTAGGGCGAACCCGGATCCGACCTATTTTGGACAAAATCGGACTATAACAATCTCGGACTACTAGAAGAATATAAGTATGATGATGGATGATATTTTGAATTTCTTTATTTGAAATTAATTATCAGTACTTTTTAAAATTTATTATTAGTTAGAATAATTAAATAATTAATTTTGAACATTTTACAAGCAAGATATATAAATTACGTTAACAAGATATAAAAAAGAAAAGTAAGACTAAATTAAGTTAATAATGAAAAGCTACCACGTATTTGTCTTTTCTTTTGTATTATTGTTATGTCCTTTTCAAATTAAGTTATCCTATGCATGACTTATTTGATAGAACTGGAAATATGACATCATACTGCCACGTGTATTGTTGCCACCTTTTTAATCACCTTAAACTAATAACTGGCACGTGTACTGTTGTAACACCTTTTTAATCACCAAAGTGAAATCAAAACTACCCGTAATAACACGAAACACCAAATACCCAGCGACTTCACAGTAACGGCTTGGATCGATATGTGTAGAACTGGCGCTTAAATTATGTCCTTTTTTTACTTTGATTACAATTCTTATGAAATTATAAGACAATGTAGTGACATGTATGTATCTGGTCATGCTTCTATTGATTGTATCTCAGTGTGATTTATTTGTAATACAATCATTAAAACACCATTTACCAATAAAAAAAAACATAGATGCTATAAACATAAAAGTACAAACGAGAAATTCACAATAATATTTCAAATAGAAGTTAATTATCCTCTTTTAAATGCATTAAATTCATGAACTTATATTTCACTTAAACTGTATCTTATATAAACACATATTTTATCTTATGGATCTTAGTTTATTCAGAGACATATATACTATATTATACTATAGTATATATGTCTCTGTTTTTTTAATACATTTCTTACATATTTTTTTTTTTTTCAAAATATTTATCATTCTCCCATGAATTCGTATAGAATTTTTATAAATTAAGTAAATTTAAAAATTAGAACGAAAACAGTGAACAACACAATCTACAAATCATAGTCCGAGTTTGTTCACTTTATTTCTTCATATAAGTAATGGTAGGCCGAGTTTGTGATAGTCCGATTTTGTGATAGGCCGAGTTCGTTTTAGGCCGAGTTATCAAGCAGCGGTGGATACCAGTAACAAACAAGCGTTGTGAAATAAAAGTTTCGAGTTTCAAGCAATGTACAGGCGCCCGAAGAAGATGATTTCGTTCGTGGTTAAGCAAGGAAGCTTGCACTAAATTAAGTTGATAGTTGGTTATATGTATACAACCAAATGCAAAGCGTGGTTTGTTCAGGCTGTTTGTCAGGTTACGATGTTCGTTTCAAGTGTACAACATGTAAACCTAAAAGTCTTTTTTGTCCAAAATGTCGCAATCTAAGACATTATGACCACAAAATAGAATTTAGCGAAAACGAGGTTGCCCGGCGTGAAGCAGCAGATAAACCAAGAAATGCAGAACAAAATGCAAATGTAAACACATTGAAAATATGCGACTTATCTTCAGCACTAGCTGACAAGGAAATAATCAAAGAAGATGGAAAAACGTAAGACTCGAAACTATTTGTGCCATTGATGAACATACTCTATGGGCGTTTGGTAATGCAACTGTCTTTTATATTACTTTGGGAGAGGATTTTAAAGTAAAACGTGTCTATAATGCAGACAGAATTTTTGAAATTTCGTATTCTAAAGCTGGATTTCTTTACCTTACTCAAAATGGCGAAATAGGACGAATTAATTTAAAAGGAAAATATGAAAAGTTTGCAGACGAGTCTCCTCTTGGATGTTGTGGAATTTACGCATATGATTCAGGAGATATTGTGGTTGGGGTTATAGAAAATGAGACTGATGCAGAACCATTCCATAAGATTGTTATGTACAACAAAAATGGGGAATTGACGAATTCTTTCCAATATAATATTGTCGATACGCCCGACTTTATTGATGCTTTGCCTCAACAAATTACTGTAAATCCATTGAATGGAGATATTATAATAATAGATTGGAATTGTGAAGTTTCAAATCGAGTTGTGGGCTTATCCAAAACTGGGAACGTTCATTGGATGTATCACGGACCATTCGATGAACCCGATGAGACTTTTTGTCCAGATGCCATAGCTTGTGCGGATAGTGGCCATGTACTCATACTTACTGATAAAACTTTGCTAGTATTGTGTCAAGACGGCAATCTTGCTTATAGGAAATCAATTGATTTAGAAAATATTGAATGCATAACAAATATTGTGAAAGATTTATATTTTGTTGCCTGTGGTGGTTGTAAAATTCATAAACTGTCTATCACATGTGTATAGTTTATTTATTTTGGTTTCTTAACATACTATGGTTTCCTTTTATTTTGTTCTTTGTTTTTTAATGACAAATGACTGAAATATCATTGTCTAGATATTAAGTGTATATTAGTGCACATAGCAAATATGGTACAATGTTGAGCATGAAGTTTTAAATTACTTGTGTCAATAGAACCATAGGCGGATCCAGGGGGGCCCTTGGGGCTAGGCCCCCTTTGTGGGAAAAATTTGGTTGATTATATAGGGAATCACTGAAGCATGACTGGAGCGGGCCCCTTAGGTCAGTCAGTGCCCCCTTCTTATGAAAAGTTCTGGATCCGCCACTGAGAACCAAAAATTACGATAATCCAAGTGGTATTCTTGAGTAGATGTGTAGTAAGCCATTCATGAGACATAACATTCATGTATCAACTCAACTAATTTTAGTCTTAGATACATGATTTTTTATTAGTTGTTTCTGGCTTTGCACTAGCTTTGAGTAAGTACGAGTACTCTCAGATCTGTACTTCGTGTCTTTTGTTAGTTTTTGGGTAAAGATTGCATGAAATGCAATAAAAACCCTATGGTACTGACTTGATATCTATATTGTCTTAGGTTTATCACTAACTTTGATAGTTTAAACTAAATAGGGCAGTGAAGTCATCATTAAGATTCTATCCAGTCAATGTCATGCAATTTATTGATTAAAATGCTATACTTAGATATTTAACTTACAATATGATGTGTACACAAAAATGTATTTGAATTACAAATACTTGTCAAGAAAACATTTCTTTTAAAAATTACATACATTTGTAAGTAATGCATGGTGTATGAATCTGTTATAAAAATAGGTTCAAGTACAAATGTACAACCATAAAGTGAGGAAGATAACTCCAACACAAACTTTTAATTTGCCTAGAGCAAAATACAATTCAATGTTTTATTTATAAAAATTCTCAAAATTGTAAAATGAAAGCAATCTTTACCCTTCATCGCTCACTAGCACTTTGATTTGTGCTTTGTATCGATCTGTTAAGTTTAGGTATACTATTCGCTGGGATGTTATTGTCCCCCGCGAAACGGGAATTTAGAAAAATTTAAATAAAATCTCTGGATGTTTTCCAAAATAGTCTAACACCGACTCTCTGTGAATACGGCAAGCTTTATTATAATGACTGGATAAATAAATCTTAATATAAGCAAGATGTAGTAAATTTAGTCTTGAACTGCGTGGATAAAGTAATTAACACTCACCAAATCATTTCAATAATAAAGATGAAGTAGGGGGGAAGGAGAGAATACCTGCACCACAATATTTGCTATTAGATGTGTATTTTAATAGACAGGTCGTGATCAAGACTCAACTAGAACTATTTTGATCATTTTTGGTGGAAGAAGACTTCAAGTCTTCTGAAGGCCTATGGTGCCGACTTTAAAATCATTGAACCACCTCCGTATGCCGCATCCGTTTCTGTGTATTACAATTTCATAACAACTTCCGATTCTTGACACCGATTTTTACACCTGATTAAGCATCTGAATCATTTAATTTGTAAATTAGGATTGAAAACAATCACTATCGTTAATATTTACCCTTTTATTTATGTAATTTATTAGATTTCATCTCATCTACATGAACGTTATTTGTTTACTTGTAACCGGATGTTTTAATGTAGATATTTGTAGTACCCATGCGTGAATTTGGTATCGGGACAACTCGCCCTGTTTACATGTTCGCCCTTGGTCTGTTCGTCCTGAGTTCTTTCGCCCGTATAGTACGTTCACCCTGTGTTCATTCTCTTTACTCTTATCTTACACAACGTTTTATAATACGTCCTTGCATTTATTAAAAATATTGATATTAAGGGTATCGTTAAAAAAGCTCTAAAACACGATTTAGTGAAAATCATCTGTTCCTTATTTTGTTCCCAAGGTAAGACAATAGTGTTCAGCCAATCAAATTCTGTGTTTCTCATGATCAAATTAATAAGCCAATCAAAAACGTTTTCTCTGAAGATTATTCTAACATGCTAGATTTTGAACTTGTGTTGTTTTCATCTAGTACTTTAAAAATACTTTTAAATAATACAAGTGAAAACAACTCCGTTTCTACTTGGTGTTCCTAATTGGAAGGAAATACGAAGAAGAAGAAGAAGTTGTAAAATCGTGAACATGGCATGTGAATTTTCATCTGCAAGGAGGTTCTTACACAGCTTAAGGATAAAAGCATGACTGATTGACCAAATTCAATGATGCAGTACTACCATAAAGATAATAAATAGTATTTTTTCACTAGTTTATTGACATTATACTTTTGTAACATGTGTTATTTTTGTATTCAATTAAATCATTTAAAGCCCAATGTACTATTCTTTTTCACAAAGACAAACAGGTTGGGACCCCATCCCCACCCCACCCATTATGAGTGGTGTCCCTTAAATGCGGACTGTCCCTAAAAAAGGGGTCATTTACTGTTGAAAAAAAAAAGAAAATTTTAAGATTTTTAACTCAAAAGTGGGAAAATTAATTATATTTGGAACAACTTTTCTAAATGAGGGTCAAATTAATAAAGAAGATATAAGTTAAGAAACATCACAAAATTCTTTTGACATGTTTTGACACTTTAATACTTGATAGATGCATAGTTCTTGGGAAAAGTTTCATCAAATAATATGAATATAGAGGTGCTCATTTTTACAGTGGGTTGTAATGTTCTTCTAATGAGGGTGACACATCTTTGCATAATTCAAAATTGGAAATTTCAACAAGCATCTAATATTCTTACACAAGAAAATAAACCCTGGTCTGCTAGCTACATGTTCATCTTTTCTACTGATTTAAAACTTAAATCATGCAAACAGACTTAAGAAAAAGGCATGTAAGCTCATCATACAAATATGACACTTTTCAAGACAATCCAGATCGTGCAAAATACTTCGCTAAAATTGTAAACTTTAAAATTGTTGTCACACACTAAAACCCCATGGGAAATTTCAAAAGTTGGCAGGTATGTAACAAGTCTTACTATTTTTATGCCCCATTTATGGGCATTATGTTTACTGGTCTGTCCGTCCGTCCTGCTTCAGGTTAAAGTTTATGGTCGTGGTAGTTTTAATGAAGTTGAAATCCAATCAATTTGAAACTTAGTACACATGTGATCCTTATGATATGATCTTTCTAATTTTACTGCCAAATTAAAGATTTTACCTAATTTTCACGGTCCACTGAACATAGAAAATGATTGTATAGATTGAAATCCATGTACTTATGACACATTCTTGTTTGAAGAAAAAAATACATCATAGCGATAATGGAACAAAGCAGGCTGGGTTAGTGGGGCTGCTTTTATGGTAATTCAAGTTACCTTTAATTTATTCACCTTCTTCCACCCCAGAGCTATCAGCTCTTTGATTTCCTACTGTCACTTAATTTAGTTTAAGTATTTTTATACGACCGCAAAAAATTTGCGTTCGTATATTGCTATCATGTCGTCGTCCTCGTCCGAAGATTTCCGGACAATAGTACAAGTGAATGGATCTCTATGAAATTTAACCACAAGGTTCAATAGCACAAAAGGAAGGTTTGGGGTTGATTTTGGGTGTTATGGTCCCAACTGTTTAGGAATTAGAGGTCAAAAAGGGGCAAAAAAGGCATTTTTCTAGTTTCCGGACAATAACTTGTGTATAAGTGTATGGATCTCTATGAAATTGTTCCACAAGGTTCCATACCACAAAGGGAAGGTTGGGATTGACTTTGGGGGTTATGGCCCAAACCGTTCAGGAAAGAGGGGGGAGGAACCACAAGGTTTCATACCACACACAGAAGGTTGGGGTCGATTTTATGGGTTGTGGCTTTAATCGTTAAGAAACTAGAGGCCAAATAGGGGCCAAAAACAAGACTTTTCTAATACTAGCTAAGCTGGTTCTAACATAAATTATTTCTGATCTATATAAAGAAACAACAAATACTGATATGGCAGGAGATACACACCAAACAGGGTGTGTAAATTATTATATTTAGTTTGTAAACAGATTTACTAAGTATTGCACAACAGCAAGAAATCTTCAATTGAAAATAAATACAAATCTTTTAACCAATTTTAATGAGGATTAAAGTCTTGAATTGTTTGAGGTTTTTACCATGTATTACTATATTGGATATTTGGACATTTTTAAATAGGTCTACATTGAGGTCCAAAGGGTCCGAAATTAGACTTTGTTTGATTTCATCAAAAACTGAATTCTTGTGGTTCTATGATATGCTGAATCTAACTCTGCATTCAGATTTTTAATTTTGGGCCCTGTTTTCAAATTAGTCCATATTAAGGTCCAAAGGGTTCAAAATTAAACTTTGTTTGAATTCATGGTTTTTTTTTTATATGCTGAATCTAACCATGGAATTAGATTTTGGATATTGGACCATTAAGTAGATTAAATGTCCCATTTTAAATTTGTAAGTTATCTGACCACATTTATTCTGTATCGGAAATCTATAAAGTGTCAAATATTTAATCACTATCCAAATTCAGAGCTGTATCAAGCTTGAATATTGTGTCCATACTTGCCCCAACTGTTCAGAGTTCGACCTCTACGGTCGTATCCAGCTGCTTCAGGCGGAGCGCATTTTTTGATACTGTAATATCTGAATTACAAGGAACACACAAGCTCAACAAATACTGTTTAAATTTCAAATAATTTTCTATATTTTATATAACTGATTGCATCCTAGATCAAAGTCAAATACAGTTTGCTTCTACTGGAGTAGGATCTCATGAGCATCAGTTCATTCCAACCTTTTTTGGGGTTTGGAAGGGTGTTGCTTTTGCTTTAGGATTCTGTATGGTTTATGTTATGTTTTATATTTCCAATATGTGTGTTATTCCTATAAGTCATGGTCTCGTCTCTTGGTCTTGGAAAACTATTTACACCTTTGATAAACCTTTTGGGTTTGGAAAATTTACATGAACAGACGGTTTAGGAATTTGATGAACTGTTTTGATTAGAAAATAGACAAAAGACATCTATTGGGTACGTCGTGTCGCTAAATCTATAGTTGTCCGTAGAAAGTATTGTTTACTCTCAAATTTTGTTGTATTTTTTCCTGAAAAGGACACCAAGCTGTTTAGGAATGAGTTCCGTTTGTCAAAAGCTTTGAGTGAAAAGAATGAAAACAAGGTTCAACTCATTCTAAATTTCAATTTCAAAAGAATAAAACACACAATGTACACCTGTAGCATGTGTAAAAATAAAACATTGGCACTATTAAATCGCAAGAAAGGATGCATGTCACAGAAGAGATCGAGTGACAGAAATATAGATTCCACCACTGCATCAAGTGTAATACGATATTTCTCCACTCGAGACAGTTAAATTTTAAAGTTTAAAACGCGAGGCTTGCCGAGCTTTTTAAATACTTAAATTTAACTGTTGAGAGTGGAAAATAACTGTTCTCGGCAAATGATTGGTCGAAATTTCAATTGTGACGTCAAATTTTCTAGATTTCTTTTGAATTTCCTATTGTGAGGTCATGAAAAAGGGCGACCATGCCTGATGACGTCACATATAAAGAACACAACGGTCTGCAAATCTTTGAAAGTGAAGGATAAACTTGTTTAGATATAGTCTTAAAATCATCAGAGAAACAGATTCCACCACTATTTCTCGTGTATTACGATAATTTCACTAGTGAGGATAACTATTTTTTCACAATCGGTTGGAAAATGTGAAAATAGTGAAAAAATTAGAGAAACCAGAACTTAACTCCATATGTACAGTTGTACAAACGAAAAGGAGTTCGATAATTGTTGGAATTCAGAACGAAGAAATGATGGTCTTGGTTAACACAACATTTCATATGCTGCTGATAAGTGACTGGTAGGAGGACGGGGCTTGGCACACTAGATACATGAATTTCTATAGAGACAGATAATGTTGCGGGATTTGAACTAGATTTTTAAACTCGACCCTCCCGGGTTGTTATCACAACATTGGAATACAAAAGGTATATATGAAAACGTATAATAAGAATCGGGTCAGAAAAAACACTTAATTTTTATAACGGTATTATAGCAGTCAAATCACAGGTACAAGTACAATAAAATAAAATAATAAAGAAGAGTGCTTGCGGTTCCTATAAGGCAGCAACTATTTGATTTTCTGGTGGGGGCTATGGATTTTTTCTGAGACAAACATTTTTTTACATTGAGCCAAAATAACTTGTAATTTTTTACAGGGCCAATCAAAAATAAATAATTTTTTTCACCATCTAATGAAAACAATCTTTTTTTTTTGTCATCTCACTACTGTATAGCATCTTTCACATAGACAGCATGGCTCTCGGTGTAGGTTGGGGAGGGATTGGTTTCTGCTGTTTTTTTAAGTCCATTTCCTGTCGTGTGATATTCCTGGAGCCCATCATACATGTACCAAGTGTTTTGGATTCTGATGGAGCTGGTTAAATGTCCACCATTTCCATATGTAATGGCTTGGATGGTATATCTGAAAAGGTAAAGTTTTCCACACTTTAATATTTAATTCAATGTGTACCAGGTGAAGAACTACCTTATAATATAAGCAAGTGGGACTTTTATCAAATAATTACACTACATTCATTTGAGTTCATTTTTGTTGTAATTGAGTAATGTGTCAACTTGTATGAAGTACCTTGCAACAAAATCTTAATCTTACCTTGTACTCCGACATATGAAAAGCATTTGGTGATAAATGAGAGTAAAATAAATTGAATTGTACAACAAAACATTTTGAGAATGTAAATAGACCATTTTGTATTTAACAATAGGCAATCTTTTTACCATTTTTTCATGAAAATAAAGCCAATCTTCCAATACACTTTGAAGTTATAGTAACTAGTCTTCATTATGCCATGCTTTAAATTGAGTTGTGTGAGACATCTAGTCAAGATGAATATCTTTTGTTATCAAAAATAAATGTTTGATTGATAGTTTGCCATGCACATGTATATTTTGTACACCCCTAGTCGGGTATGGCTTTTCAATTCAATTTCATTTTATAAACTTGTAAGGACATGTAAATATTCGGTGAACCAGTATATAATTCTGTTTAAAGAATAGGGACCATCTTCAGCTTACCCTTTGGTATGAAAGTGCTATGGCCGTTGATGTAAGAACCATGGATACCCTTTGGTGATATTTTATCCTCATTGGATTGTTGTCTCTTCGACTTAATATTCACCTTTTTTTTTATTACATCGGTCATTTATAATTTTGCCTTTGTGTCGCTGAATACTGAAGAGTTTTAGTTGAACTTCAAACTAACTACATGCATGCAACTTTTCAGTCAGAGTTCTTCCTCTCTTTCAGTTGGTAAAAATACACGATGTTCAACTTTTTTTTTCATGTTTTAAATTAGGCAACAATTTTTTTTTTGTCATTTTTTTAAAACAAACTTTTTTTTCCTTTTCAGTGATGAGCCAAATTATTTTTTTCCACATTTTCCAGAAACAAATTTGTTTTCCAAAAATCCATGGCCCCTGCCCCATCCCCGAATATCAAATAGTTGCTGCATAAGACAAGTTGGAAGATACGATACTACTTTATCTTTCAAAATAGAAATCAACTTTTAAACTTTATGTTAGTGCTATCTCTACCCAACCACTCCCCTCTTTATTAATATTTCCAAACGTGCGTTGGTTACCCTATACAATTATATATACACGTACAGACCACCATTGAATTAATTTTTTATTAAGTCTGTTTTCATTCGAACTATTGACTTGAAAATTTACTACACCCAATTAATCAATACAGATATTCAAGTAATTGACAGTTTACAGAAGAATTGATGCATGTGAGATGAATATAAAATTTAATGATGATTATTATGACATCACATTTAATTTATAGAAAAAGCAAATGTGGTCACTTAATGTGAATTACCTATTATGTCTTAATAAATTATTCATGTACTGGTCGGAAATCGATGCAAATAGTATGTACTAAGCAATTAAGAAAAAAATAAAATTTTAATAAATTATTATGTTTAGTAGTCACGCCATACATTGGTGGCATTTTATGTGACCTTGAGTAGAGTGTAAACATGTTTTATCAGCAGGATAAAATTAAAAGCAACATTCAGTTAAAATCTATATATAGATATAAGAAAATGTGGTATGAGTGCCAATGAGACAACTCTCCATCCAAGTCAAAATTTATAAAAGTAAACCATTATAGGTCCTCAACACGGAACCTTGGCTCACACGGAACAGCAATTGAGCTATAAAGGGCCCCAAAAATTACTTGTGTAAAATCATTCAAACGGGAAAACCAACGGTCTAATCTATATAAAAAAACAGAGAAACGAGAAACACTTATGAACCACATCAACAAACGACATGCTTATTTTTTTATAATTCTATATGCTGAGAAAAGTTTCCATGCATCCATTAGACAGAATTACGACCTCTAGATCACAGTTGCATGTCTATAGTGTTTAACGCCACTGTCAGCACTATTGGCTATTTCCTGGCGGTCAGTTCTTATTTGAGGAGGAAGTCGGAGAGAACCACCGACCTTCGGCAGGAAAACTGTCAAACCTAGTCAATTAAGATCGGACTCGTACACACCTGCCACGTGCGGAGTTCGGCTAGTGATACAGTTGTGGAACTACTAAGATCACTCGGCAACCGAGGCCCCTCTCTATTTTTTGAAAATAAACTATATATCAACAACGTATTCATACAGATACAGAAAGTATAGTATACATGTCACGAGTAATACAAAATGTTGATTTTAAGCAACTATACAAATACGAATAGATTGATTGTTTGATTGCTTGTTGGTTACTTAACGTCCAGTGGCAAGTATTTCATGCATGTTCAGAACAAGAACAAATTAACAATAAATACAATAGGTCAATGTTATAGAGGACGTCCGGGATGAAGATCGGGTAAATTTGGACTACCACGAAATAATGAGGGTATATTGGATAGGGAAAGAAATTTAGCCTTGCAACAGGCCAACTACGGACCACCCAAAGAGTTGTTGCAAAGGTTCTTAACTTGCAAAGAGCGTGTCACTCTCTTTACACGAGGCATCGGATTTAACGTCCCCAATCCCCATTCTGACCGGACGTGCCTGCGAACTTGTACATCTTGCACAGCCAAACGGACGCCCCACTTTGGCGAGGGTTTTTACTGCCGGTCGGAGGTACACAAATGGTGACCATATTTCTATTCCCCCAAGCACCCTTGGGTGGAAATATGAATGGAACCCAAGCACCTATTCTCCAGATCTCAATTTGTTGTGAACTTGTAGATGCTGTTTGTTGGTGGTTGACGTGGCTGTTGTAATATCGTTAATAATCTGTATATTTTTAAAAAATTTAATTGATGTCGTTTATAAGTATTGTGGAAGCTAAGAAACCATTTTACAAAACAATGTATTCAATCAATTGGATGCCAGGATATAATGGCTTGATCTTTTCTGGAATGTAGCCATCTCATTCAATTGACAATTATCAATTATCTTCTTGCCAACTTTAACAGTTTATATTTTTAAATCAAATATTACTTTCAGAAGACTACAACTATTTTTATTTCTGTTTTTCTTTTCATATACTCTTTGAAAGTCTTTGTTAGATGTATGCACAACTTTTAAACGCGTTGTGATTTAGAGATTGTTACCTCATGCATAATTCTCGAAGACCGTAAACAATAAATATCTTTTCATTATTAGGGTTTTTGGGGGGGGGTGCGTTCTCATTGACACATACTCATTTATTCACGTCTATGCTTCCTTTTATTTAAACTTTGGTGTAGGAATTGTTTTCTTTAAATGTGAAGATATGACCATGTTCGAATAAATATTCTATGGAACAGTTTCATTAGCGGGTTTCATAAACTTCTTCGAAGGGAACTTTCTATGGGAGTTTCAACTTGTAGAAACAGTCAGCCCCAGCGTTATTTATTTTTTAAAGTTTTTTTCTTTTACTTTTAATCTACCCAGAAAAAGGAAAAGTTCCAAACTCCTCCTCCCTTCTCATACATCCGCCATGGAGATGAATAGTCATGATTTACAATCCCACTTCAACAAGTAATATATGTATATAAATGTGCAGATAAATTTTCAATAGTCTATAAATCAGGTTTAAAGTTCACTCAGCAAATATCTAATAAGCATTTCTCTATAAATCTATAGGATAAAAAGTTTATTTAGTATAATGTAGTTTATGTCATTCGCAAATAGGCGAGGGGATATGAACAAAAGAAAGAAAGACATTCAATTGATTGTTCTTGTCATTGTATTCTGGCACCCAATTACTTATTTAGACCTGGATACATTGCTTTCTATGGTCTCTCAGCTTCCACAACAACTGAAATACGATATCAATTAAATTAAAGAAAACTTATAGATTATTCACGATAACAATCACCCTAAGCTTGAATACACCGCGTTAAAATATACCATTTAAAGTTTATTGTCTGATTGCATACTGTAAATTCATTGTTTTTAGGGGGGTTACAATTTTCTTGGATTGGAGAAAATTGTTGCTTGTCAATTAATGATTTAAAAAAATGCTTCATACAAGCCTATAGAAAACTTTTATATTTATGAACAATTAAATTTGTGGGTAAACATTACCCATAAATTCCACTATATTTCAGCTTAACTGAAATAGAAGCAAGACACCTTGATACATAGATTTACAAAATAAGTGAAAATTGGCATACATAATTTAAATCCGCAGTATCATCACGTATGAAACATTTTGCCACACTTTTCCATAGTACTTATTATAACATATCAAAAAAGTTGTCTGTACCTGTATTTAACCTACAATAAGGCAACTGTCTTAAAATTTCGGGTAAACAAATAAAATTTTGCCTTATTTTGTATTGTCCCCATGCTAACTGCTTTCATTTAGATAATGTTAAAGTTATGGTGATGTATACATCAGACAACAAACGTTCAGTGATATTTTCAAACAGAGTGTAATAATTCTCTATTGAATCGTGGTCTCAATACTATAGATTTCTATTGTTTCGTTGTCCTCAATCAATAGTGCTCCCCTTTAACATACGATTTTATTAGAAAACTCTTATTGATTTTTCTCTCTCTGCATCAAATTTTCAATATTTAAATTTACTATTGAATTTATATATATTGTTTACCATTTAGGACCAAATTCTGATGTAATGTTTTATGCAAACAGGGTTTATATAGATTATGTCAATACATATATTCAAAAAATGTCTATAACTAAACAATATTATCCATCAAATGTTTAATTTGCAAAGTTTCCATTTTACATTTAATTTATTAGCTTTATAAATTCCCTTGAAGTGAGAGATTAATAGCATAAAGCCCAAGTTCATTTACATTTGTATAGAGAATGCAGATATAAATTTCCCCATGTTTTCACACTTGGCAGTTGCGTTTGTATATACCATATAAATTGTTTAATGTTTGCTTACGTATTGTTGCTTCTATCGACAGTTGATAGCCTATTGTAAAAGAAACTAAGCAAAGGTAGAGAGTGATTGGCGAATTAAAACTTTCATTCTTATTTGCTTGGATGCATCAGGAAAACTTGTACTTTTACTCTGCAAAAATGCTTTGAACTTGAAGCTATTTTTTAAAGGTTATGATATTGCAATATGTTACATGTGGGAAAAATGTTTTGAAGTTTGGTCGAGAATTTGAATAAATTTAAAGATTTTATCGCATTAAGAATTAACAAAAATGAAACACAAGAATAGAGTTTTGAATATCAGTCCTGAACTGAAATTCAGGAAGATTCGTAGAGTTTGTGAGAACCAGATGGAGCATAATTTACATTCCATTGACAAGAAATGCAATATTCAAAAGGATAAGTTGGACAATTCTATCAAGTCAGTAAAGAAGCAATTGGAAAATTTGGAATTTGAAAACAATAGGATCGGTGTAGCTCTTCCTAGGATAACTTCCAGTTCAATGTACGGTAGATTATCAGTGACTCCAGAATCACGACAGAGTATACGAAGAAGTGTTTCTTGTGTTTATGGAGTACTTAGAGATAGACAGTGCCCACACTTCCCCTGTACTGCTCCAGATTCTTACCATACGATAGGATTTAGACTGGAACCTGAAGATACAACGTGGGTTTCTTGGAAAAAGAAGAAAAAAGAACTAAGTGACGTAGTACGGTTGTCTATGGAAAATTCCACGTTGCTTAATTCTGGAACTTCTCGTCTTCGAGCTGAAAGACGAGAAGAAATTCTGAAACAGGAAATGAAAAGGCGTCGAATTGAACAACTAAAACAGAAACCTCCTCTATGGGAAACAAACTATGGAAAACCTACGCCTATCAGACGTATAAAATATCCCGTTAGATTACTACCATTAGACGAGAGTTTATGATGGAATATTTCTTAGTTCATGAAATAAATCGGTAAAAAATTCTTCATCTTTTTTTCTTGTTATTATTTTTACAAACTAACCCTCATTTTATTCGAACTTTCGCAATATACTTTCAAACTGTAGGTTACAATCTTTATAAATAAATTTTGTTGTTTTCCTCAATTTCAATAAGGATTATTTTATTTTATAGAGTGGTGATTTGATATTATGGTAATCTGACAAAACCGACACTCGAAAATACACGGATCATTTTAGTCTTGTCCGAAATAATAGACTCGATAATTGATAAACAAAAGTATGATTAGGACTTTTATTACTACTTTAAGACTATTATTTTCAAAAAGAAGGATTTAACTTTTTTAGTTTACATATATTAAAAACGTAAACACATTGGTATACTACGTTTTATTCAAATCCCAATGGTGGATTTATTCTTCGGAAATAAATCTTTATATTTGTGAAAATCTTTAGTCAAATGTACACCAATTTATGACATATTTGTCTCTGCTGAAAAGGTAAGTAATGAAAATATTGCATTGTTTAAAATCTGACACGTCACTGCAAACAATCGTTTATTGAAACACTTATAAAAGATAAACTCATTAAAACAGAACCAACTGTACATTACCATCTGGAAAAGGAAAATATACACACAAAAATAACTAAAATGCAATTTTAAAATCACTACATCTAGATATACTTCAATTTGAAAAGGCTTATGAAAGAATCTCCTTTTCCATAAATTTTTTTCAATAACACATATAATCTTCGCTAGATGATTTTTGTAGTATTTTATTCTAACAAAGAATTAGAGAAAGTAAGATGCGCATACTCTAAGGTCGATTCTTTGTGTCATTTGTCTTTATTTTAGCTGTACTTCTTGCTAATATGATAGGTCCAACTAATTATAACAGTGTGTGTTTATGTTTTGTTGTTACACCATTATCCAAGGTTAGGGGTTGTTGAGCGCTCAAAATCATATTTAACACCATCTTGTTCTCTATGTGCCTGTGTCAAACCAGAAGTCTGTTATTAAATGGTTGTCAGAGGCGGATTTAGAGGGTTTTTCAGGGGGCCGGCCCCCCCCTTTTTTGGGAAAAATTTGGTTGATTATATAGGGAATCACTGAAACATGACTGGAGCGGGCCCCCTCTTAGAAAGTCAGAGCCCCCTTCCTTATCGGAAAATTTCTGGATCCGCCACTGGTTGTCGTTGGATGTTATCTGTCATATTTGTTTTGTCATAAATCAGAACTTTGTTTTTTTTAACTGTTTCACATTTCATTCACATATTGTCATGTTGGGGCCTTTTTAGCTGACTATATACTGTATGGATTTTGCCTATCGTTTAAGGCTAAAGGTGATATATAGTTGCTTACATTCACGTCATGTTTTACTTTTGTGGATAGTTCTCTCAATGGCAACCATATTTCCTTATTTTTAGATTAAAAGACTCTTTATTAAGTAAATATCAGCAAAAATGAAATGTAGATTTCAGTTATAAATATGACACAATATTAAAAGATCATCAAAGTAGTCGCAGTCGAGGCCATGTTACTTTGGAGGTCAATAGAGATTCAAGGACGTGGAACATGTCAATACTTTGTTTTAACATATAAATTGAGAAATCAAAATTTGAGAGAAATAAATATGTTTTTTTTTTTTATTAAATTGTGTAGCTGATAAACCTTGGAAAATGGAGAAGAAAAAAGAAACAAAAATTTAAACCTTCAAACAGGACGAGAGAGCTGGTATTGTTGATTTGGAATAGATTGCGTTTTTGTCTCGTCTGAGAATGCGAGCGAGACATATCGATGCTTATCCGTTGCAAACGATAGCACTTTGTATAAAACTTTATATTTCAGAAACCAAAAGGGTTGACTGGAGTATAGAAGTATTGTAATTATCTCGTCCAGCTCTTAAATCCTTCCTAAAGTCTGTTTATGTTTGTGGGATGTATAAAAACGCAGCCACGTCAGGTCCATATCGCGGCATTAAATCCGATGCCTCGAGTAGGATTAGTGCCACACACTTTGCACGTTTAAGAACACTTGCAATTCTTTACGGATACAGAGTTTGCCTGTTGTAAGACATTTTCAACTGCAGGTTTAAATTTATCGCCGTCCATCCCGGTCAAACTACTTTACAGAACCTACATATTGTAACTGACTTGTCGTCCTGAATATGCAATATGTAATAATGCAATTGGTAGTACATGTATTTTTACTACTGTGCTAAAAAATAAATTATTCTACCATTTAACTTTATGAGAAGTTCGGCATACAAACCTTATACCATATACATGTAGACGGATATACGAGCAGACGTAGTAAGGATAAACGGACAAATTGACGAAAGCACATACGAACTGATGTAGGACAATTAATATAAAGAATATAGGAAATGTTCTTCAAATTTATATTTATAACTCAATATACTTATTGATAGAAGTTACACAGATACTGCTGTTGTTGAATTCTTGTGTTATTTTTAATGTACAAAATTCGCACAGTCTTTTATTTTCATCTGTTTTGAAATTATGTACGAATTTACTTTGGACGCTGCATCGTGTCTCTAGGTGGTACTTTTCATAAAATTGCTGTATGAAATCTTCATCGAGGTACAGTTGTAGATATTAAAAGTATGGTGACAGGATTACTATCTCAAGGTTAATAAATAGTTTGCTTTCTGTTGCTATGCACATTCTTTGATATCATTTTGTATTTATTATCAAAACATCTGACGTACGTTCAAAAAAGAGTGATAAAAATCATAGCATATGCTTATAAAGTGATTAATTGTCGTTTGCCTGACGTCCAGTTGCAAAAATTATATACATATTCAGGACGAGTACAAGTTAACAATAAATCCGGCAGGAATTACAAATACCACCTCAAAAACAGAAATTAAGCTTTACAACAGGCCATCTACGAAACCACAAAAGAGGTGCTGCAAGGTTTTTTTAACACCCAGAGATCATGGAGATCTTTATACACGAGTCATCCGTGCAAACGTGGTTGCGTATTTATACATCCTGCAAAGCCACCTCCCTCTCTTTAGCATTTATTTACAAACGTATACAAGTCCAGTGCTTACCATAGTTCTATACCCTACATAGGAGGATCCAGGGGGGGACCCGGGCCCCCCTTTTGTGGGAAAAATTTGGTTGATTATATAGGAAATCACTAAAGCATGACTGTAGCGGGCCCCCTCTTATGGCAGTCAGTGGGCCCCCCTTATAAAAAGTTCTGGATCCGCCACTGCCCTATTCAATATTATTGGTCTCATGTGCTTGGGGCTAATGGAGTATACCTCACAATAAAATAATCAAAAGGACATAATCAAAACTGATTTAGAATAGTATTCTAACTTATGCCTATACTTAACAAGAGTGCAAACGCAGAAATGTTTAGCCTACTATACTGATCATTGATTTTATGTTGAATATAAAGTTTTACTGCAAGTATCACATTAACATTTATGATCCAAGAAAATGAGGTAAAAGTCAGATAAACCAAGCCGAAAATACATGTACACCTTTAATACAATCATTCCAGACACCAAATATAGATGACCTATTGCTTATAATATAAAAGAAACAGACCAAACCATGGAAATTTTATATTGACCAATGAACAATGAAAATGAGGTCAAGGTCAGATGAACCCTGTAAGACAGACATGTACACCTTAAAATCATTCCATGCATCAAATATAGTTGACCTATTGCTTATAGTATCTAAGAAACAAAGTTAACCAGGAAAACTGAATATTGTGACCAATGAACCATGAAAATGAGGTGAAGGTCAGATGATACCTGCCAGACAGACATATACACCTTACAATCATTCCATACACCAAATATAGTTGACCTATTGCATACAGTATATAAAAAAAGGGACCAAAACCCAAAAACTTAACTTTTACCACTGAACCATGAAAATGAGGTCAAGGTCAGATGACACCTGCCAGTTGGACATGTACACCTTACAATCATTACATACACCGCCAGATCACTATCCCTATGTCGAGCTACATAAGTCGACAATAAGGGACGTATATTCTAATACCAGTATGTTTCTATTGATTAAATTTAATTTATACTAAAATGTAAAACGGGAAATATGAATGGTGTCACGAGAAATGTGGGCTACAACGTCACTCACAGAGACTAGCCCTTTTTATCGTTTTCATGAAAAATACATTGACTTTGAGCGATTTTCAAGTGTCCTGAAAATGCAAGAAACAGTATTGCCACTAGACGTTAAGCAAACAACAATTATAAAGCATGTAATAAGCACATGATTTTTATATTTCGTTTGATTTCCATTGTTCCTCTTTGCAAATGCAAACTCAATAATTCACAACAGTGTCTGTCTATCTCACCAATATCTTGCATGGTTCTTGCATATTTACCCATTCACATTGTTTGTCAAAATTAAGTAAATTTGACAACTTGTAAGGAAGAAATTCAATTTATTTCATTTGAATTTTTTAACTAAAAATCTAAGCAAATGTTCACAATATATGAAATAACTTACACTATAAGAACAGGAAACGCTTACCCTTCCTGAGCACACGAGTTTAATCGTGGCTTTCGGTTGTGTTCGCTTAACACAATCATTTGGATTGTGTTATGTTTGTGGACTGTTTATTTTTGTGTTCCCCTCGTTTTCTTTTGGCCATGTATAATGTAATCTTGGTTTTTCTTCGATTCATTTCATTGGTTGACCCCTAGGTATCATCTACTCCTTTTACAGTCAGGCGCGTAGCAACTCATACGCAAAAACGCAGTTGCGTACACATCGAAAATTTGACAAAAATAAAAATATGGCAAATCTAGTAAGAATAAAACTAAAGTAATAGATCAAATTAAAAAGTATTATAAAAATATGCTAATAGTCACTTTGTAACTATATTTCGTTCCGGAAACTAGTCTGCTCTTTTCAATCGTGATTGTGTTGCTGATGCAGACAATTAAAATAGCTGATTCCTCGAGGTGTCAGAACACAATTGTTACAGCTGCAATGCCTCCTTACCCTGACATCTTTTCTGAAGTTTCAAAATAACTGAAATAAAATATGACGTTCTTGGGCAACAAGTCATTCTTATGATTATCCTATGAGATATGTATAGTCTTACATACGTCGTCATAACAGTTTTTTTAACAGTCCAGTCAAACTTAATATAAACTTATTATAAGATTGTTAATGGTCATTTTCTTACAACGTCTTCGCCGTTTTTTTTTTAATTTGACGATCAACGGATTTTTACTTTTTTATTCTACGTTCGGTCGAGCAAGACCAGTGCCTCGTTCAACGTGTTCTCCCGATTTAACTATACGTGCCTCGAGATTAACAGTGCTTATTCTCCATGTTCATTTTAAGTGATTGTTCTCCTTGCTTGGTGAAAATAAAATACTCTCGTTTTGGAAGTTGATAAATATAAATCGGAAATAATTTGATTTCGGGACTTCAAACGTATTTATATATAGTTAAAGGTTTCCAAATTATGATATTAAAAACAAGGATTTATAATCGGGAAACTTTAATATACTTAACGTATATGCATGTATACCGGTCTCGACGGCAACGACAGAACGATCTTTCTGTACAATGAGAAGACTAGAGAAATACAATGAAAACCAATCGTTTATCTGGGCTTGGTCTATTGAACATATACCGTGAAAAACAAATTTCAACAGACACAGTTTTGGACATCTTCAGTAGAAGAAAGGAAAGGAAATGGTCATTGACTTTCAGAATTAGCTTTGAGAATTAAAAGCTAAAAGAAAGACTGTTTGTTCTATTATAAAATAAAACATAGGAGAAATGTGATTCCATTTATTTATGTATTTTCTCAATAAAAAAATTCCATTTAAGTTGCACGGTGTTGGCTTAGAAATTTGAATTTTCTAATGTATAGTGGGTTGAGACTTATTAGGTAACAATTGAAATATATGGTGGTGGCACTATATATTTTAATTGCACCTAATATATAAACAAGTTCTACCTACTACACATTAGAAGTTTACTTTCTCTAATTAGTTTTTTTTCAAATTTAATTATTTTAAAAAGTTGACTTGTTACTCATTAAAATAAGATTTCTGTGAGGTCATTTTAAGTCCCAGGAAATCGCGAGAATGCAGGATTTTGCATCATTTACTCCAGAGCTTCTGGGGGTCTCTTGCCGTATGACTTCCTTCCCCGGCATTGAGTACGCATCATTTTGGCCTAGCTACGCCCCGGACAGTGATTATATTTATCAATATTTTAAACAGCAAATTCATAGGATTCGGTAATACTTCGATTTAAGGCCTAAAACAGATTTTCAAAGCAAATACGCACACAAGAAAAGGATAGAAAAAGTAAAACAAACAGGAAATTCTTAATTTAATTACTTCTGCTTATTGAAATATTGAATAAGAGCGATCAAAAACATGATAAAGATTAAAAATCAAATCCACCTTTATTAGAAAACTGGCCGTCTGCTTTATTGGTGTTGATGTTGTTCATAATTACAATTTACTGTATTTGCACACTTAAGGTAATCTTATGAGTATATATCTACTTTTATTTATGATGTAATGCAAACCATGACACATATGCGAGAATGAGGTATGCAAATTGTTAGTTATTTTACACTGCTACTGTTTTTTTTTTTTTTTTGCTTTTGTTTCTGTTCTGATAATCTTATTTCACTTTATTTAAAGCAATCTGGAGGTGGAATAAAGATATTTGGATCTGTGATTCCAACGTTGATATCAAAGAATCTGAAATATGTGTATTTATACTATTAGACAAAATTTCAAGTTTGTGTGATTCATGTGAATTGATTTTGTAAATATAAAAAAAAGATAAGTTATTAGTACATAATAGCAACTTGAATACGGAAAAAGAAAGTGAAAACAAGCTGAAAGTCGCCGTATTGTAAATTAGTACAATCATGCTGTAAATGTAGTCTAAACGTGCTTCGATCCCTCTACCCTTATTGCTACTGGCCTTTTAATAAAAACTATTAAACACAAAAAGTGTGGATTTTGGGATGGGTTTCATAAGGAAAAAGATATGTTTTATTTTGAATGAACAATCCCCTATCAAACATAGCTTTAAAACAAGGTCAATGTCGTGATGTGTGCAATTCTATAATTTTTCACTATCAAATTCAATTTCAATGTTAATTTAATGCTAACCATTTATATCGAAAATGTTTCAAAGTTGCACTTTTTTCATGATTAACCAATTCCTCACTGTTTTTGAAGTATAATCTAATCAATTGTTAGATGAGGGAGGGTTGCCTCCCCTGACTCACTGTGAGACAAAATGATGCATGAATTAATGTTTATACGTAAAAACCAATTACTATTCTATCCATCTTGTATGGGAAAAGATTTACATAGACTGAGCCAATCCCTTTGTTAAAATATAATTGATTTAAAAAACAAAATCTTTGAATTGAATTGATTAACCAATACGAACATTTAAAATATCATCACTAAGAACAGGATCAATAATCATGAAGGTATGTGTTCGAGTGCACAATTTGAAAAGACATCATTTGTGTTCAACAAAATACTTACGACATGGTAACTAAACCGGTGTCGTTGCTAACGAAGTTGGTTTGAACAGGATAACAGTCAGGTGATGTAACAAAACCAAAGTACCGTGCGCCTTCACGTTGCAAATAACCTGCAAAATTTTCTATGGTAATAAATTCTCCGGGTAGACCTGAGACCCCAAGAGTTGCAGATCCTTCAAACTCTGCATCTGGAGGTACTCCGAATGGTCGGAATGGTCTTGTCAGTTGTGTAACATTACATTGGCGCGTTTTAAAATTTAATCTGTATTCTTTTCCCTGTAAAAATAAATGCATTGTTTTTAAAAGTGTAACTTTATGACAAGTTTGTATATGTTTTATATGAACTTATAAATAATACTGCCGGTTGCTGATTTTCCCTTGATATCTTCAAGCAGTTATTGGGAATCATTCTTTAAAATTTTAGAAAAGCTTTCGATCCATACATATGAAGTGTTACATAAAATCCATGTTTTTTTTTAATATTGAAAATAGATTTATGAAATTCTATTTGTCATATTGGCACAACTTTTGGGAAATTTTAGTGTTCAATACTCTTCAACTTCGTTCACGGATTGGCCTTCTAATTATTTTGATTCGAGCGCCACTGACGAGTCTTATGTAGACGAAACGCGTGTCTGGCGTACCAAAATATAAATTTGGTATCTTTGATAACTTGTTTAAACATCGATAAACTACCATTGCAATGATATAAAAGAAGTAATACAACATCGTAATATAGTCCCTGTCTCTACTCTTTACTTACAGTGGTATGCATGAAGAAAAAGAACATAATGGTCGTCTCTGTCTTCATCTATCTACTTATAATTTTATGGAGGTATAGAACATCGTAGTAATCTGTCTTTACCAATTAACTTACAATGTTATGTACGAAGAGAACATCGCAGTAGTCTCTGTCTTCACCAATTTACTTACAATGTTATGGAAGTATAAAACATCGTATTAGTCTCTGTCTTCATCAATTTACTTACAATGTTATGAAAAGTATAGAGCATTGTATAGTAGTCTCTGTCTTCACCAATTTACTTACAATGTTATGGAGGTATATTACTCTTAGTAGTTTCTATCTCTAGCAATTGAATTACAATGTTATGAAAGTATGGAACATCGGAGTAGTCGCTGTCTTCACCAATTTACTTACAATGTCATGGAGTATGGAACATCGAAGTTGTCTCTGTCTTCACCAATATACTTACTTTGTTATGGAGGTAAAGAACATCGTAGTAATCTCTGTGTTCACCAATTTACTTACAATGTTGTGGAGGTATAAAACTCGCAGAAGTCCCCGTCTACGCCAATTTACTTACAATGTTGTGGAGGTATAACACATCGTAGTAGTCCCTGCCTTCGCCAATTTACTTACAATGTTATGGAGGTATAAAACATCGCAGTAGTCCCCGTCTTCGCCAATTTACTAAACAATGTTATGGAGATATAGAACATCGTAGTAGTATCTGTCTTCGCCAATTTACTTATGCCAAGAAATTGCCTCCGTTGAAATTTTGCAAACATCCCATAGAGCAAATTACACGGATGATTAATATTGACCATTTGGTATATGGCTGTGTTCTAAGCGACACGTATATGCAGGTCATAAATTAATTTGTTGAATGAAATCAAATCTTTAACTACTAATGGGTGCCGTAGGAGGTCGACCGGACTTTTAGCGAGGATTTCTTGGCATGTAACAGATAGAAAAACTCAGGGTTAGAATTCATAGAACAGACAAGGGCAGTGGCAAATATTTCATATATAGTTTGAACACAGAGGATTACCCAGGCACCCTTTGCAAAAAAACGAACTTTTTCTTCTTTGTGCCTTCGGACTTTATGTTTTGAATTGTAGTTTCACTTTCCATATTCGGTATTTACTCTAATGTAAGCTCCACGTGGTAAAAAAACACGTGATGCAGGAATATATTATCTTGAACTTAGGCTATTTCCTTCTTTTAGGCGGGGACTCCAAGCAGACAACATGCATGTGTATAACGGAACTGTAGATTTTCTTATTAAATAAAGAGAGTTGCCGGTCCGGTACATGAATAGATCGGTTAGAAAGCAAGGTTTTAATTTTAATTAGATTGGTAAGCTTAAATCGAGGGTTCAAAATGCAGAACGCCAAAAAGGGGGCGGGTTCACAGGGAATAATTTTATTGATGAGCTCTACATTTGAAAAGTTTATTTTTTTTTAAATTTAATTAAAAGAGAGAAAAAAATGATAAACAAATTATGAATGGTCTTTCTTCCTTTCTCCCATGCCAAGAAATTGCCTCCGTTGAAATTTTGCAAACATCCCATAGAGCAAATTACACAGATGATTAATATTGACCATTTGGTATATGGCTGTGTTCTAAGCGACACGTATATGCAGGTCATAAATTAATTTGTTGAATGAAATCAAATCTTTAACTACTAATGGGTGCCGTAGGAGGTCGACCGGACTTTTTAGCGAGGATTTCTTGGCATGTAACAGATAGAAAAACTCAGGGTTAGAATTCATAGAACAGACAAGGGCAGTGGCAAATATTTCATATATAGTTTGAACACAGAGAGGATTACCCAGGCACCCTTTGCAAAAAAACGAACTTTTTCTTCTTTGTGCCTTCGGACTTTATGTTTTGAATTGTAGTTTCACTTTCCATATTCGGTATTTACTCTAATGTAAGCTCCACGTGGTAAAAACACGTGATGCAGGAATATATTATCTTGAACTTAGGCTATTTCCTTCTTTTAGGCGGGGACTCCAAGCAGACAACATGCATGTGTATAACGGAACTGTAGATTTTCTTATTAAATAAAGAGAGTTGCCGGTCCGGTACATGAATAGATCGGTTAGAAAGCAAGGTTTTAATTTTAATTAGATTGGTAAGCTTAAATCGAGGGTTCAAAATGCAGAACGCCAAAAAAGGGGGCGGGTTCACAGGGAATAATTTTATTGATGAGCTCTACATTTGAAAAGTTTATTTTTTTAAATTTAATTAAAAGAGAAAAAATGATAAACAAATTATGAATGGTCTTTCTTCCTTTCTCCCATGCCAAGAAATTGCCTCCGTTGAAATTTTGCAAACATCCCATAGAGCAAATTACACAGATGATTAATATTGACCATTTGGTATATGGCTGTGTTCTAAGCGACACGTATATGCAGGTCATAAATTAATTTGTTGAATGAAATCAAATCTTTAACTACTAATGGGTGCCGTAGGAGGTCGACCGGACTTTTTAGCGAGGATTTCTTGGCATGTAACAGATAGAAAAACTCAGGGTTAGAATTCATAGAACAGACAAGGGGCAGTGGCAAATATTTCATATATAGTTTGAACACAGAGAGGATTACCCAGGCACCTTTGCAAAAACAAAAACGAACTTTTTCTTCTTTGTGCCTTCGGACTTTATGTTTTGAATTGTAGTTTCACTTTCCATATTCGGTATTTATTCTAATGTAAGCTCCACGTGGTAAAAAAACACGTGATGCAGGAATATATTATCTTGAACTTAGGCTATTTCCTTCTTTTAGGCGGGGACTCCAAGCAGACAACATGCATGTGTATAACGGAACTGTAGATTTTCTTATTAAATAAAGAGAGTTGCCGGTCCGGTACATGAATAGATCGGTTAGAAAGCAAGGTTTTAATTTTAATTAGATTGGTAAGCTTAAATCGAGGGTTCAAAATGCAGAACGCCAAAAAGGGGGGCGGGTTCACAGGAATAATTTTATTGATGAGCTCTACATTTGAAAAGTTTATTTTTTTAAATTTAATTAAAAGAGAGAAAAATGATAAACAAATTATGAATGGTCTTTCTTCCTTTCTCCCATGCCAAGAAATTGCCTCCGTTGAAATTTTGCAAACATCCCATAGAGCAAATTACACGGATGATTAATATTGACCATTTGGTATATGGCTGTGTTCTAAGCGACACGTATATGCAGGTCATAAATTAATTTGTTGAATGAAATCAAATCTTTAACTACTAATGGGTGCCGTAGGAGGTCGACCGGACTTTTAGCGAGGATTTCTTGGCATGTAACAGATAGAAAAACTCAGGGTTAGAATTCATAGAACAGACAAGGGCAGTGGCAAATATTTCATATATAGTTTGAACACAGAGAGGATTACCCAGGCACCTTTGCAAAAAAAACGAACTTTTTCTTCTTTGTGCCTTCGGACTTTATGTTTTGAATTGTAGTTTCACTTTCCATATTCGGTATTTATTCTAATGTAAGCTCCACGTGGTAAAAACACGTGATGCAGGAATATATTATCTTGGAGTTAGGCTATTTCCTTCTTTTAGGCGGGGACTCCAAGCAGACAACATGCATGTGTATAACGGAACTGTAGATTTTCTTATTAAATAAAGAGAGTTGCCGGTCCGGTACATGAATAGATCGGTTAGAAAGCAAGGTTTTAATTTTAATTAGATTGGTAAGCTTAAATCGAGGGTTCAAAATGCAGATCGCCAAAAAGGGGGCGGGTTCACAGGAATAATTTTATTGATGAGCTCTACATTTGAAAAGTTTATTTTTTTTAAATTTAATTAAAAGAGAGAAAAATGTTAAACAAATTATGAATGGTCTTTCTTCCTTTCTCCCATGCCAAGAAATTGCCTCCGTTGAAATTTTGCAAACATCCCATAGAGCAAATTACACGGATGATTAATATTGACCATTTGGTATATGGCTGTGTTCTAAGCGACACGTATATGCAGGTCATAAATTAATTTGTTGAATGAAATCAAATCTTTAACTACTAATGGGTGCCGTAGGAGGTCGACCGGACTTTTAGCGAGGATTTCTTGGCATGTAACAGATAGAAAAACTCAGGGTTAGAATTCATAGAACAGACAAGGGCAGTGGCAAATATTTCATATATAGTTTGAACACAGAGAGGATTACCCAGGCACCTTTGCAAAAAAAACGAACTTTTTCTTCTTTGTGCCTTCGGACTTTATGTTTTGAATTGTAGTTTCACTTTCCATATTCGGTATTTATTCTAATGTAAGCTCCACGTGGTAAAAACACGTGATGCAGGAATATATTATCTTGAGTTAGGCTATTTCCTTCTTTTAGGCGGGGACTCCAAGCAGACAACATGCATGTGTATAACGGAACTGTAGATTTTCTTATTAAATAAAGAGAGTTGCCGGTCCGGTACATGAATAGATCGGTTAGAAAGCAAGGTTTTAATTTTAATTAGATTGGTAAGCTTAAATCGAGGGTTCAAAATGCAGAACGCCAAAAAGGGGGGCGGGTTCACAGGGAATAATTTTATTGATGAGCTCTACATTTGAAAAGTTTATTTTTTTTTAAATTTAATTAAAAGAGAGAAAAAAATGATAAACAAATTATGAATGGTCTTTCTTCCTTTCTCCCATGCCAAGAAATTGCCTCCGTTGAAATTTTGCAAACATCCCATAGAGCAAATTACACAGATGATTAATATTGACCATTTGGTATATGGCTGTGTTCTAAGCGACACGTATATGCAGGTCATAAATTAATTTGTTGAATGAAATCAAATCTTTAACTACTAATGGGTGCCGTAGGAGGTCGACCGGACTTTTTAGCGAGGATTTCTTGGCATGTAACAGATAGAAAAACTCAGGGTTAGAATTCATAGAACAGACAAGGGGCAGTGGCAAATATTTCATATATAGTTTGAACACAGAGAGGATTACCCAGGCACCTTTGCAAAAAAAACGAACTTTTTCTTCTTTGTGCCTTCGGACTTTATGTTTTGAATTGTAGTTTCACTTTCCATGTTCGGTATTTATTCTAATGTAAGCTCCACGTGGTAAAAACACGTGATGCAGGAATATATTATCTTGAGTTAGGCTATTTCCTTCTTTTAGGCGGGGACTCCAAGCAGACAACATGCATGTGTATAACGGAACTGTAGATTTTCTTATTAAATAAAGAGAGTTGCCGGTCCGGTACATGAATAGATCGGTTAGAAAGCAAGGTTTTAATTTTAATTAGATTGGTAAGCTTAAATCGAGGGTTCAAAATGCAGATCGCCAAAAAAGGGGGCGGGTTCACAGGAATAATTTTATTGATGAGCTCTACATTTGAAAAGTTTATTTTTTTAAATTTAATTAAAAGAGAGAAAAATGTTAAACAAATTATGAATGGTCTTTCTTCCTTTCTCCCATGCCAAGAAATTGCCTCCGTTGAAATTTTGCAAACATCCCATAGAGCAAATTACACGGATGATTAATATTGACCATTTGGTATATGGCTGTGTTCTAAGCGACACGTATATGCAGGTCATAAATTAATTTGTTGAATGAAATCAAATCTTTAACTACTAATGGGTGCCGTAGGAGGTCGACCGGACTTTTAGCGAGGATTTCTTGGCATGTAACAGATAGAAAAACTCAGGGTTAGAATTCATAGAACAGACAAGGGCAGTGGCAAATATTTCATATATAGTTTGAACACAGAGAGGATTACCCAGGCACCTTTGCAAAACAAAACGAACTTTTTCTTCTTTGTGCCTTCGGACTTTATGTTTTGAATTGTAGTTTCACTTTCCATATTCGGTATTTATTCTAATGTAAGCTCCACGTGGTAAAAACACGTGATGCAGGAATATATTATCTTGGAGTTAGGCTATTTCCTTCTTTTAGGCGGGGACTCCAAGCAGACAACATGCATGTGTATAACGGAACTGTAGATTTTCTTATTAAATAAAGAGAGTTGCCGGTCCGGTACATGAATAGATCGGTTAGAAAGCAAGGTTTTAATTTTAATTAGATTGGTAAGCTTAAATCGAGGGTTCAAAATGCAGATCGCCAAAAAAAGGGGTGGGGGGCGGGTTCACAGGGAATAATTTTATTGATGAGCTCGACATTTGAAAAGTTTATTTTTTTTTTAAATTTAATTAAAAGAGAGAAAAAAATGTTAAACAAATTATGAATGGTCTTTCTTCCTTTCTCCCATGCCAAGAAATTGCCTCCGTTGAAATTTTGCAAACATCCCATAGAGCAAATTACACGGATGATTAATATTGACCATTTGGTATATGGCTGTGTTCTAAGCGACACGTATATGCAGGTCATAAATTAATTTGTTGAATGAAATCAAATCTTTAACTACTAATGGGTGCCGTAGGAGGTCGACCGGACTTTTTAGCGAGGATTTCTTGGCATGTAACAGATAGAAAAACTCAGGGTTAGAATTCATAGAACAGACAAGGGCAGTGGCAAATATTTCATATATAGTTTGAACACAGAGAGGATTACCCAGGCACCTTTGCAAAACAAAACGAACTTTTTCTTCTTTGTGCCTTCGGACTTTATGTTTTGAATTGTAGTTTCACTTTCCATATTCGGTATTTATTCTAATGTAAGCTCCACGTGGTAAAAACACGTGATGCAGGAATATATTATCTTGGAGTTAGGCTATTTCCTTCTTTTAGGCGGGGACTCCAAGCAGACAACATGCATGTGTATAACGGAACTGTAGATTTTCTTATTAAATAAAGAGAGTTGCCGGTCCGGTACATGAATAGATCGGTTAGAAAGCAAGGTTTTAATTTTAATTAGATTGGTAAGCTTAAATCGAGGGTTCAAAATGCAGATCGCCAAAAACAGGAATAATTTTATTGGGGGCGGGTTCACAGGAATAATTTTATTGATGAGCTCTACATTTGAAAAGTTTATTTTTTTTTTAAATTTAATTAAAAGAGAGAAAAAAATGTTAAACAAATTATGAATGGTCTTTCTTCCTTTCTCCCGGTAACAGATAGAAAAACTCAGGGTTAGAATTCATAGAACAGACAAGGGCAGTGGCAAATATTTCATATATAGTTTGAACACAGAGGATTACCCAGGCACCCTTTGCAAAAAACGAACTTTTCTTCTTTGTGCCTTCGGACTTTATGTTTTGAATTGTAGTTTCACTTTCCATATTCGGTATTTATTCTAATGTCAGCTCCACGTGGTAAAAACACGTGATGCAGGAATATATTATCTTGAACTTAGGCTATTTCCTTCTTTTAGGCGGGGACTCCAAGCAGACAACATGCATGTGTATAACGGAACTGTAGATTTTCTTATTAAATAAAGAGAGTTGCCGGTCCGGTACATGAATAGATCGGTTAGAAAGCAAGGTTTTAATTTTAATTAGATTGGTAAGCTTAAATCGAGGGTTCAAAATGCAGAACGCCAAAAAAGGGGGCGGGTTCACAGGGAATAATTTTATTGATGAGCTCTACATTTGAAAAGTTTATTTTTTTTAAATTTAATTAAAGAGAGAAAAAAATGATAAACAAATTATGAATGGTCTTTCTTCCTTTCTCCCATGCCAAGAAATTGCCTCCGTTGAAATTTTGCAAACATCCCATAGAGCAAATTACACAGATGATTAATATTGACCATTTGGTATATGGCTGTGTTCTAAGCGACACGTATATGCAGGTCATAAATTAATTTGTTGAATGAAATCAAATCTTTAACTACTAATGGGTGCCGTAGGAGGTCGACCGGACTTTTTAGCGAGGATTTCTTGGCATGTAACAGATAGAAAAACTCAGGGTTAGAATTCATAGAACAGACAAGGGGCAGTGGCAAATATTTCATATATAGTTTGAACACAGAGAGGATTACCCAGGCACCTTTGCAAAAACAAAAACGAACTTTTTCTTCTTTGTGCCTTCGGACTTTATGTTTTGAATTGTAGTTTCACTTTCCATGTTCGGTATTTATTCTAATGTAAGCTCCACGTGGTAAAAACACGTGATGCAGGAATATATTATCTTGGAGTTAGGCTATTTCCTTCTTTTAGGCGGGGACTCCAAGCAGACAACATGCATGTGTATAACGGAACTGTAGATTTTCTTATTAAATAAAGAGAGTTGCCGGTCCGGTACATGAATAGATCGGTTAGAAAGCAAGGTTTTAATTTTAATTAGATTGGTAAGCTTAAATCGAGGGTTCAAAATGCAGATCGCCAAAAAGGGGGCGGGTTCACAGGGAATAATTTTATTGATGAGCTCTACATTTGAAAAGTTTATTTTTTTTTTAAATTTAATTAAAAGAGAGAAAAAAATGTTAAACAAATTATGAATGGTCTTTCTTCCTTTCTCCCATGCCAAGAAATTGCCTCCGTTGAAATTTTGCAAACATCCCATAGAGCAAATTACACGGATGATTAATATTGACCATTTGGTATATGGCTGTGTTCTAAGCGACACGTATATGCAGGTCATAAATTAATTTGTTGAATGAAATCAAATCTTTAACTACTAATGGGTGCCGTAGGAGGTCGACCGGACTTTTAGCGAGGATTTCTTGGCATGTAACAGATAGAAAACTCAGGGTTAGAATTCATAGAACAGACAAGGGCAGTGGCAAATATTTCATATATAGTTTGAACACAGAGAGGATTACCCAGGCACCTTTGCAAAAACAAAAACGAACTTTTTCTTCTTTGTGCCTTCGGACTTTATGTTTTGAATTGTAGTTTCACTTTCCATATTCGGTATTTATTCTAATGTAAGCTCCACGTGGTAAAAAAACACGTGATGCAGGAATATATTATCTTGGAGTTAGGCTATTTCCTTCTTTTAGGCGGGACTCCAAGCAGACAACATGCATGTGTATAACGGAACTGTAGATTTTCTTATTAAATAAAGAGAGTTGCCGGTCCGGTACATGAATAGATCGGTTAGAAAGCAAGGTTTTAATTTTAATTAGATTGGTAAGCTTAAATCGAGGGTTCAAAATGCAGATCGCCAAAAAAGGGGGCGGGTTCACAGGAATAATTTTATTGATGAGCTCGACATTTGAAAAGTTTATTTTTTTTTAATTTAATTAAAGAGAGAAAAAATGTTAAACAAATTATGAATGGTCTTTCTTCCTTTCTCCCATGCCAAGAAATTGCCTCCGTTGAAATTTTGCAAACATCCCATAGAGCAAATTATACGGATGATTAATATTGACCATTTGGTATATGGCTGTGTTCTAAGCGACACGTATATGCAGGTCATAAATTAATTTGTTGAATGAAATCAAATCTTTAACTACTAATGGGTGCCGTAGGAGGTCGACCGGACTTTTAGCGAGGATTTCTTGGCATGTAACAGATAGAAAAACTCAGGGTTAGAATTCATAGAACAGACAAGGGCAGTGGCAAATATTTCATATATAGTTTGAACACAGAGAGGATTACCCAGGCACCTTTGCAAAAACAAAAACGAACTTTTTCTTCTTTGTGCCTTCGGACTTTATGTTTTGAATTGTAGTTTCACTTTCCATATTCGGTATTTATTCTAATGTAAGCTCCACGTGGTAAAAAACACGTGATGCAGGAATATATTATCTTGGAGTTAGGCTATTTCCTTCTTTTAGGCGGGGACTCCAAGCAGACAACATGCATGTGTATAACGGAACTGTAGATTTTCTTATTAAATAAAGAGAGTTGCCGGTCCGGTACATGAATAGATCGGTTAGAAAGCAAGGTTTTAATTTTAATTAGATTGGTAAGCTTAAATCGAGGGTTCAAAATGCAGATCGCCAAAAAAAGGGGGGGGGCGGGTTCACAGGGAATAATTTTATTGATGAGCTCTACATTTGAAAAGTTTATTTTTTTTTTAAATTTAATTAAAAGAGAGAAAAAAATGTTAAACAAATTATGAATGGTCTTTCTTCCTTTCTCCCGGTAACAGATAGAAAAACTCAGGGTTAGAATTCATAGAACAGACAAGGGGCAGTGGCAAATATTTCATATATAGTTTGAACACAGAGAGGATTACCCAGGCACCCTTTGCAAAAAAAACGAACTTTTTCTTCTTTGTGCCTTCGGACTTTATGTTTTGAATTGTAGTTTCACTTTCCATATTCGGTATTTACTCTAATGTCAGCTCCACGTGGTAAAAACACGTGATGCAGGAATATATTATCTTGAACTTAGGCTATTTCCTTCTTTTAGGCGGGGACTCCAAGCAGACAACATGCATGTGTATAACGGAACTGTAGATTTTCTTATTAAATAAAGAGAGTTGCCGGTCCGGTACATGAATAGATCGGTTAGAAAGCAAGGTTTTAATTTTAATTAGATTGGTAAGCTTAAATCGAGGGTTCAAAATGCAGAACGCCAAAAAGGGGGCGGGTTCACAGGAATAATTTTATTGATGAGCTCTACATTTGAAAAGTTTATTTTTTTAAATTTAATTAAAAGAGAGAAAAATGTTAAACAAATTATGAATGGTCTTTCTTCCTTTCTCCCATGCCAAGAAATTGCCTCCGTTGAAATTTTGCAAACATCCCATACAGCAAATTACACAGATGATTAATATTGACCATTTGGTATATGGCTGTGTTCTAAGCGACACGTATATGCAGGTCATAAATTAATTTGTTGAATGAAATCAAATCTTTAACTACTAATGGGTGCCGTAGGAGGTCGACCGGACTTTTAGCGAGGATTTCTTGGCATGCAATGTTATGGAGGTAAAGAACATCGTAGTAATCTCTGTGTTCACCAATTTACTTACAATGTTACGAAAGTACAGAACATCACAGTAATCTCTGTCTTCGCCAATTTACTTACAATGTTATAGAGGTATAAAACATCGCAGTAGTCCATGTCTTCGCCAATTTACTTAAAATGTTATGGAGGTATAAAACATCGCAGTAATCTCTGTCTTCAACAATTTACTTAAAATGTTATGGGAGTATAAAACATCGTAGTATAGTCCCTGTCTTCGCCAATTTACTTACAATGTTATGGAGATATAGAACACTGCAGTAGTCCATGTCTTCGCCAATTTACTTACAATGCTATGAAGGTATAAAACATCGCAGTAGTCTCTGTCTTCACCAATTTACTTACAATGTTATGGAGGTATAAAACATCGCAGTATAGTCCCTGTCTTCGCCAATTTACTTACAATGTTATGGAGGATAAGAACATTCTAGTAATCGCCGTCATCACCAATTTGCTTACCATGTTATGGAGGTATAGAACATCGTAGTGTAAATCTCTGTCTTCACCAATGTACTTACAATGTTATGGAGGTATAAAACATCGTAGTAGTCTCTGTCTTCGCCAATTTCTATTTCTTCTATTATCCTCACTCTCTCGTTGGTTTCATCGTAGCTGACCTTTGATCTTTCTTCAAACATTTTTGACCTGTCATACTGTATCAAATTTAGAAAGACAGATATTAAAATCAGCAGTTGAATTATTTTCTATTATACATTAAACATAAATCGTAATTATTATAGGAAATCCCCCTTTTTTGCCAACCGCTTTGATTAGAGCAAAATTTATGGGTCTTATGTAGATGAAACACTCGTCTGGCATACTAAAGTATAAGCCTAGTATCGTTGGTGATTTTTTTTAAATAAATGTACCGATTGTGAAATTTTGACTGTGTGTGGGTTCGTATGGCGTATAATGTATGCACTGCAGGAAACGCTTAACCTGTCGACGCATCCGGTTCCATTCTTTTATCAGCTAATATGATTCCCTCAGTTTTTTTTGTTTTTACCTTGATTTGTATGTTCTTAATGGATTTATAAGATTTGGACATCGTTAAAATTATATTGCCTCTTATCTTATATTGTCTATTCCGACAATAAGATTTTTTTGTGTTCTCTAAAAGTAGGAGTGATATACCAGGCTGATGAACGGTTTTTAAGATTTCTATGGCTGTTGTTTCTATTACTTTTTATCTTTAGAATGCTTTTAAAGCTCTCTGAAACCAGATGGTCAAATAGGAAGTTTTTCTTTTTTATATGTATAAGAAGTTTGAGCAGGCGCAACAAAAAAGTGTTTAGTATTTTACTGTCTACTTACTGCTACACGTCGACCTTCCCATTGTTTTGGGGATTCTGCAATGTGAGAAAGCAACATTAATTAAACAGGCTGTTTTGTAAATAAGTGAAACTACATCAATAGCTATTTCTTACACTACAAATGGTACGATATAAAAAAAGTGATTCGAATGGTTTGTTCAACTTTTCACTTTTCAATGTTTTCCATATATTTACAACCTTATACGACATATGCTGAAAGTTCGGGGATTTCATGTCAACTATATTGAAACTGCTCAATATTTGGTCTTCATTCATATGTTTTGTGGATTTTCTTTTCTTTTCCATTCAGCAATGATGATCTATGTCTTTGTTTATGTTATTAAAACAGGCATTAACAATTTTCCTATGATTTATTTATTCATTTGAGACATACTAATAGTTAATTGGCATTAAAGAATACGTATTGCGTCACTTTACTTTTGACTGTTGTAAAGTAAAGACAAGCTCATGGTCTTATGTACACCTATGTTTGGAATTAAAAGATCTATTCATACCATCATATATCGTTGAAATAATTAAAAACATCAATGCCATCTGGTAAATTTTATTTCTATTAATTTCTGGTAAATGAATTAAATTAACTATAATTTGTAGGGTTATGATACCTTAAATGTTTAGTTAATTGGTTCTTGTAATTTTTTCATCGCGTTGACTTAGAAAGGGATGAATCCAGTTGAGCTCAGTGTGGTTCGGATCCCTCATTGTAAACGACCGAATAGTCGTCGGATCTTTACCGATTGTGATATTTTAACAGAGTCGGGACTACGTGGATTGCAAGAGACGCTTACCCTGTCGACGCTCCCGGTCTCGCCCCTTTTATAGTTCATGCGATTCCATCAGATTTGTTTGGTTTTACATTTGATTTGTATAATGGATTTATGAGATTTGAACATCGGTAACATACTGTTGCCTCTAATTTAATACATTTTTATAATTTTTGACTGCCTCCTTTTGCAAATCAATAATCCTTCACTATCAGTGCTAAGCATTTCAGTTGCGCCTCCTTTACTTAATTACCTTGCAGTGACTTCTATACATGTATT
Organism: Mytilus coruscus; assembly: GCA_017311375.1. Taxonomy (NCBI): domain Eukaryota; kingdom Metazoa; phylum Mollusca; class Bivalvia; order Mytilida; family Mytilidae; genus Mytilus; species Mytilus coruscus. The sequence continues at coordinate 28,775,993 of CM029599.1, read as the reverse complement.
TGTAAGTGTTTGTTTTCATTCTCTGATTTAAGACCCAGTTTATTTCTAGTAATTACAATAAATGCAATAAAACTTACCACATGGTGGTGGTTCCTGGCCAAATACAACCACAAAACAGCAAATAGCAATGAAGACTTTCATGATGGATAGAGTGACTCAAAACAGGTAAGGGAACAAAGAATTATGTATATATTTCAGGTCTTTCTTATCTGTACACCCTTGACTGATTTTTCTACTTATCTGGGTAGAATCCAGAGCAAAATGATGGGTTACTTGTTTGCTTGGTGACAAAAACATTAACACCCAAATTGAGAAATAATTAATCTTATCGGAAAAATTTGTTCTCCATATAAGCACCTGAGCGGTCAAAACACTGTGATACTCAAGAGATGTACTTAGAGATATGTTTTAAGTTCAATATTTGTGACATTAACTTCAGTACGAAAGAACTATTAAAATCAAGGTCAAATGAACACCAGTAAAAAGAAGTTATTCTTCTTCTGTAGCAAGTCATGACTTTAAATTCTCTTGTTCTCTTCAAAGCCAACTACTTGTGTTATAATACGTTGTGTAGGTAGTCATTTAATATGCCTTTCAATGTCCTCTCTTTTAAGGGATTTTTCTCCCTTTTCAGCAGAAACATAAATAAAGCGCATTAGATTTAATTATTTGATAAATGACCAAATTAAGGCATTACAGCGAGATACGCTTTGCAGATCTATCGACTATATCATATACTTAAAATATTTTTAACGATTTCCAAAACTCAAAATGCTATTCAGTGCTACAAGTTACTGCCGAAGGCATTTTGACACAATTTTTTTTTTTTTTGGTCAAGTGCATCGAAGGACAGTAACCAAAAACGAATTAATTTGTATACGAAAGACAATACATAGCTTTACTAGTACTTCAATTTAACTTTGGATTTGGTTAATGATGTCCTTCTTGTACATTTTTGAAATAAATACTCAAAATTAACTAGAATATGTCAAAATTGTAGGCATTTATAATCTGATGATCTCTTTAAAAATATTGTCATATTTCATATGATAAGAACCCCAAAGTAGACACATCGGGCTGTGATACTGTAAGTAAAGATTGAAAGACTTTTTTAAAATGGACATGTTCATAAGTGTTTCTCGTTTCTCGTTTTATATAGATTAGACCGTTGGTTTTCCCGTTTGAATGGTTTTACACTAGTAATTTTGGGGCCCTTTATAGCTTACTGTTCGGTGTGAGCCTAGGCTCCGTGTTGAAGACCGTACTTTGACCTATAATGGTTTACATTTATAAATTTTGACTTGGATGGAGAGTTGTCTCATTGGCACTCATACCACATCTTCTTATATCTATATGTTGTTAAAAATTTTAATGGGGAATTAGCCCTACATCTTTTTATAAGCGAAATAAGAAAAGAACAAACATATACAAATATGAATACTTTGAAAATCACTTGTACATACATTTCAACAAAAGAATTTCTACACGTTTCTTAGTCGTATGCTGCCAGTGTTTTCTGTCTGTTTATTTCTAAAACGAATTACAATTCATTTCGTTTGTAACGTATAAAGCAATTAAATTCTAAGCTGGGCTTATAGAAATTGTAGTAAGACCATATTTAATTGGAACTCCAAGTGTCAAATTGATACTTTTCCCCGTCGATTCATCTTCAGTTTTTAAAGTCGTCATAGCCTCCTTTGTTAACGTGATAGACAATGTTGATCTGGTAAACTGTATGTCCAAACTTCCTCCAAAATAATCGATGCCAATGACATTCATACCAGTGACGGTCAAGGGAAGCGCTCCATTCACTGTCAATTTATCATCATATACCCTGAGTCCACCATATCCAAAGAGGATAGACTGAAGATAACCACCCATTCCAGTGATGAAATTGTGTGCACCAGGTCCTTGTGCATTCTCTGACCACGTCTTTATAAAATAAAAAGGCAAGGATATAGATTTTGAAAATCAGTAAAGATATGATTTCAATATGTAAAATGATATCTAAGACAAGTTACCAGGCAAAACGGGGTATCAAAATAACGATAGATATATAGAAACAACCAATATGAAATAAACCACTGTTGTTCTGTTATTTCTGTAAATAAGTTTATCCTTCTTGCATGCGATGATAAAATGTGTACATGGAATTAAAAAAGTATGTTTCTCAAAATAAATAACAAGATAAATTGAAGGAAAGGCAAAATGAAATAAAAAAAATATGCAAAAACTATACAAGACACAAAAAATTTTCTAATTTGAAGAACAAAAAAAGGGGTGGAACGAATTCAGGTGTTCGGAAGAGTAAGCAGTTCTTACTCCATGATTGAAAGCCTGGACTGATATGCATAAAACTACTTTTGCGGAAAAATATGAATGCCTACTCAAATCCAATCTATTAGAAAAATCGAGTTATTACAGAAGAGTATAATATATAACAACAAACCAGAGTATACTGATTTGTAACACTACAATATAATAGTTATTACGGTGAGGTTGAATTCCCTGTCATTTATTCATCATCCACGCAAGAACTTGTCTCAGAAAAAAATATACCTCTGTACATTAACCTCACTTTCAGGTATAGAGATGTGATTTTTGTTTTCTGAGACAAGTGCTTATGACCATTCACAAGAACTTGCGGTCTTCTGATGTTCAGTACTTCAGTACTTTGATTTGACTTTTGTATAGGTTTTTTTCAAAACTTATTTCATTTTTGACATTGGGATTTTTTTTCTTCCAAAACTAAATCCACTTCTACTGAATAATCTGCCCTTGAACTATTTATACCTTCTTTGCTTCCACTATCGTTACACTTACATAGAATGGTTCTCTGACATTGTCAAATTGTCTAGCAAACAAGGTATTTGCCTTGTCTAACTGATTAAGTTCCAGCCATCCGATAGCAAACATACCCCAAGTCATTGCTGGTCCTCCAGGTGTAACCTTGACAGATAAAATTGTTTGTCTACTGAGTACACACACTATTATTTGTGACATTATGATAATCTATTTCTTATAATGAAATGGTTGAGGATGAAAATATGTAAAAGGCCTTTTTAATAAAATAAAACTTTACGTCTAAAATTTGAAAATAAAACATATCGAAGAACTGTATAATTAAAAAGATACGCTGACAAGAACATTACTTATGAGTAAACTTGTGCAGTTTGTGCCTCCATTAATCAGAAGTACATATAGCAATGGCACTGCGGAAAGAAAACTGGTTAACCGTTTAGTTCGCTACACCTCTATGTAATCAACAGATGTTTGCTTAATACTTTCATATTTCATATTATTTGTTTTGTATTACTGTTTGTACAAGTATTATATGCCATCAACCCGTCAAGATATAAATGTACATTAAATACAAAGATAATTAATTAATTTTGAAGTCAGTTCACTACTGGATTCTTTAGATGGTTGAAGATACAAATATGATAGCATTTTAAGGATAGGTTGAAGTATTTTGTAATTATCCCATTGTATTTTATTTTTGAAAATACTACTGAATTTTGTATGTTTAAACTTAGAGGCCAAAAGTTACGTAATTAGACATGCAAGTAATTATTAAGTTCATATTAAAGTTTGTGTTTTTACCCTTTCGTATTGGAGAAGATCGTTCCTTCGTACTTCTTTTGATATATTCATCATTAAAGGGAAGCCAAGCAATATGACATCTGCTTGTTTCACAATTACATCTACAATTAAACAAAAATAAACAACAATTAAAATGTGAAGAAAAAGTAAAAGAAGAATTACTATTCGCTATGATAAGTGAAAATTGAAATAAATAAATAAAATCTTGAAATTTGATAAATTAGTAGTGTTGGAAAAAGTGTATAGCTGAAAAGTTATGCGGAAACTAGCCATTTGATCAAGCATGCAAGAAATGGAGATACTGACATAAAAAGAGAAGAAAAAAAGAACAATTGCTACAACTTAAAACTATACTCAGCTTCAAAACGTTTGATAACCTTACTACGCTTTTACTATTTGATTACCTTACTAAACTTTTACTACAGACTCAAAAAGGATACCTTCTGAATAACTGTCATATTCTGGGTGCCACTGTCCTGACTTGTTGAATGGTATGAACATATTGTCAGCAATATTTTGATAGCTTGTCATTGGTTGTGTAGATGGGATTTTGAACGGTGCCTCTAAACTAATTTTAGCAACATAGTTTGTGTATGCAGAATCATTAACAGGCCAGTGATACTCATCTGGTGGCATCACATCTACAAAATAGGAACACATTATAACATTTTCTTCGTGCATAACTTAGTTTTCTATTGACCAAACAATTGTGACTCATAAAGTGTATTTCATACACTTTTCGCAATATATAGATCACAAACATTCACAAGCTATACTACTTATGGTTGGATTCATTGTTTCAGCAAACCTATATTTTCTTAGTTCAAACTTTGAAATCGCGAATCCTTCTATGTAAAAATAACGTGAATTTGCTCCTAAAAATAAAAAAAAATAGACTTTATCAAAATGCAAATATGACAGATTATTCATACACAGCAGGATTTGTTAACCCTATCGATGAACTTGGTTCGTTTGTTATTCATGCGATTCCGACAATTTTTATTTCCGTGTCCCATATTTCAATTGACATGGGTTTACCACATCGTACCTTCATAATTTACCGTAACTGCAAACTTTCTAAATGCAATAATACGCTCTTTTTAAAGTTTTAATTAAGATTATAAAAGCTTGCGAATCACGTGTCAAGGTGTCATGTGGTATTTGGCTGCATGCACTTAAGATATCGCATTCTATAGATTTGAATGTATATCTGACTTTAATTCTTTTTTGAAACAAAATAGAAAAATCAATAATAGTACTGTTTATATGGTAGAGGCCAGTATCTTTGTCTAGAGTTACTCGTGATGCCCAGAAATCAGCTATACTACTTATGACTTCTGCTCCTCTTCCTGCAGTCATAAAATCTGTATCATTTGTCATTGTCAGATAGAAATAGAAAGCCTGAGATATGTCTCCTGTAATATGATGTTCATAGTCTGCTGTTTCGGCTGATGGTGATGTCTCAAACCCTATAAAGAAATGTTTTTTTTTTTGGTTTAAAAAAGATGTGTCGATTGTAATGGTGAATTGCATGCCTTGTCTCAAAGAGTATGATTTTTAAACGGACAAAATCTGAATCTGAAACGGATTATCTATCATTTAAAAGATCATACAGAATAGTTTAATGAAAATATAAGACAACATGGTAATGAATAACAGACAGGTCCTTTTTTGTTTGCTCTTCAAGGCTTGTATTTTTGATTTTCAAATATTTTGGCCTCGAGTACACTGAGGATACACTATCTGTTTTCATGTTTAAGATCCTCCATTACATTTAGGTAAGCTGAATAAAAACTGACAGTGTTCTCTGAATACAAAATATTTTTGTTTTATTTACCTGTGTATGCACTTTCCCATGGATACATAGCACCTTTATATCCTTTTTGCTTTGCTAATTGTTTAGCAGAATCTAGAGTCCGAATTCTAGATTTCAGCAATGTTTTACCGAAATCTGAGTGTAGTACTTGTATAGGAGGGTACATCCAAGTTTCTTGGTCCCAAAATACATGCCCCTGGTAATCCTTAAATAGAATGAAAGAAAAAAATGTTGAAAGTCATTATTCGCTATCGTACAGCATTTTGTTTGAAGATATAGGGTTCAAATTTAGATAATAAAACATATCTAACAAGGATACTTTGAGGCAATCTGACACAACCCTATGCATGACTTCAAACTAGATTTCTTTTAGTAAAAGTGAGAGGGAATAATGATTTTCGTGCGTTTTCATGATATTATGACCAGATTCTTTGATACATCATCGATAAAAATGCTCCATAATTATCAAGCAAAACAATGCAAAATTGTATTCATTGCTTACAACTCATCTAGTACGTCTCATTGTTAGTTTCACAAAAACACGTTAGTACCAAAACTTATGAAATTGAAGTGACTTAGTTTCATGTAATATTAAGTTACCATTAAAAGTGTTTTGTCTAATTACAGATCAGCACACGTTGTTCCAATCGTCTTCCTTTCTCAAAGTAAGATAAAAACGAGTTGCTATTCTCATAATTGTCAAACATGTGCTTAATCGAGTCCGATTTCACTTGGAGCATTTGAAAATCAATTGTTGCACATCTTTTATTCACCAAATCTTTTCTCAAGAAAAAGTAGCACGTCAACAACTAACTATGTTTATTGTGTTGTAACCTTCAAGTCTTTCTGATTAATTGTTCCGTAACAAAATTAGTATAGGGAGCTCAATGATATCTTGAACTAAAAATACTTGCCTTATCTTGAACTTATAATACTTTCCTAATCTTAAACTAATAATACTTGCCTTGTAATATGACCCATGGGCAAGATCTCCTGGTGAAAGGCCGACAAACGATAAGTCACTGTCGTTAGTAATTGGGATAGAACTTATAATATAGTAGTATGCAGCATAAGTAACTTTGGCAGTCTCTGGGTCACCAATTATGTCTACTCTACCATTGGCCCAAATATTTCTCCAAGCTTTAATATGTTGGTCTTCCAGTACATCATTGAAGTACTCAGACACACCTGGAAATGTTTAAGGCAAAAGAAGACAAAATGGAGAAGTGATCGGAAACCGTCTTTAACAGCGAGAAAAATGTAATAAAATAAAATGGATAAATTTCAGAGAACAATATTAACGAGTAAGAGATTAATAAATAGACAAATATTTACATAAATGTATTTATCGCTATTTTGTGCATTTTCCTCTGATCTTTTTGTGATAATTTTTCATATCATGCTACTCGCTTGAGATGGAAAATTATCGCTAGAAACTAAGGAGGCACGTGGCGTTGCTAATGAAATTGACACGAAATTGACAACGTCGTCATAGGTAAAATAGATAAACAGATTATCATTGGTCATTCAACATTGCTTTTCTCGCTTTCGCCGTCCCGGCTCAAGCGAGAAAATCAATCTCGTTGAGATGATCAACGATAATCTATAAATATCGTGTATAAAAGACGGTGAATCACTTACAGATCATCTCCGGTTTTGGTGGGGTTCGTGTCGCTTAGTCTTTAGTTTTTATGTTGTGTTGTGTATACTATTGTTTGTCTTTTCGTCGTTTTTCGTTTTTTTTCGGCATATGAGTTTGTATATTTCTTTAGTGTCTTCCGCCTCGCTTTAACATTATAATAATGAAGAACAACTGAAATCGACACTACAAAAGTTTATTATCACCATAACGAATTGGTATACCGATAGGATATATATCTGTAACTCACTAGAAACATGTTTTAGTAGTCTTAGATATTTAGATACCAGAATAGTCGTCTCATTTGTAATTTTACCGATTATGACACTGAGTGGTGATTCATATGGCGGGTGATGCATTAATACTATGAGACGCTTTCCCTGTCGACACAACCGGTCTCATTCCTTTTGGAGTTCATGCGATTCCCTAAATTTTTGTTTGTTACCCTGATATATTTTCTTTTATCGATTTATGCACTTTGAACTTTGGCACGCTACTGTTGCATATATTTATACATTCAAGTTCTTATTTACAAAGATTACCTTTATTGAACGCGTTCAGTGCTGGACCCTTTTCAGTGTCGATGGATGTCAAAAATAGATAAGAAGACTTTTGTCCTTTTTTGACAACAACTGTTCCATTTGGAGGGAGTTCTGTAGATATCATGTAAACTTGTAGCCCACCCACTGATCCATCTTCCAAAACTTTTGTTTTACCATAGGTGTGTCTAGAAAAGAAAATATCTTAAATTACAAAACTTAAGGTCTTTGAGCTTCTTTTCGGTAGTTTAGCTTTTCATAAAGTATTTTCTAGAACAGTTTTACTCTACAAAGATTTTGGCATTTACGAGGATATAGATATTCTATAGATTATTGACAACTTTAGGTGGACATTGTATCTAATTGTGTAGCCAAGACACCCACAAGTCTTTTGGTGAAGACATTATGTTTACCTTACGTGTTTATCCATTTGTTTTTTGTTAAAGCTATTGGGTTACATTAACCTAAGGATTAGAACTGCAGACAGCAAGTTGACATTTAAGTATTATAAGCAAACGAAGTTATATTGCAGGTAAACAAAACTAGTCAAATGCATAAATAAATGGTTTTCAAAATGTACAATGAAAACTGAATACATGTACCACAAAAGGATTACCTGACACCACTCTCAACATGATTCCGCAAGGTAATGTCCTCAGAGTCATTCCCATAGTTCATCTCAAGGTCAACTTTGAAATCGTCAAGACAACAATTCTCAACTGTCATCTCGGTTACCATGAGCTGGTTTATAGATCTATGAGCATATCGTTTTATTTCTATGTTAAAACCTGGACCTGAACGAACTTCTATGAACATTCCTATCAAAGAAGCAAAATTGTACTTGTAATATGTGCGTGTTTCAAGACAAAAAGAAGTTGATGCCAATTTTTTTATTAGAAATGTATTACAATTTCGTCTCAGAGTGACGTAGTGCATTGTTTATTACAGCGTGATAAGCTAGAAAGCTAGTTTATATAAAGGTCATTTTAGGTATAATGTATCTTTAGAAGAAGCACATAGGAAGTTAAAAGAATAACTCCCCTACCAAACCTTTCTTTACAGTCAACAGTATTTAAAAGGCGGTAACAATATTTAGATATAGCAGAAAGGCCTTGAAACAAGATAAAAGTCCACTAAAAAGTAAAGAAGGAATCCTGCAAGTTTTTCTTAAGTTTTTCTTTTCAAAAGATTATGGTCCATCTAAGAAAAATATTGTCCCGACCTTTCACTTAAAGACATTTTCTGCCGCCGATGACTATAACAAGACTTCTTAAGGTTTTATCCGCTAAGTAAGAAGTTGTAACATGAGCTCCATATGCATATATCCCTTCATTTCCAATTTACAACGTTTACCTCTCCAATGATTTGTGAAAAAATATTAAAGAACGGTGATTATTTTTCTCTGATACGCACCTTTTTCTATATCCAATGAGTAAGACGATTTTGTAATGCGGGTAGTAGTGGATACAACTTCAATCGCACATGTTGATGGTATCCTTGCTCGGTGACTAAATACACGTAACCCATTGTAGAGACCATTCATATAGATCGTATCTGTATAGACAACTGTGGCAATATGGCCGTTACCAAGTGTTGGTCGAGTTCTGCCATTCTCAGGAAATCTGTTCATCGATAAAATATTGAATTGGAGAAGTGCCGATAAGACAATTTAAAAAACATGAGTCGAAGAGAAAAAGACATTACCATTGCTAGAAGTAAAAAGACGAAAAGACAAACAGCAGTCCACAAAACCCTACACAGAGAACTGGCTTTGTATTAGATCCATCTTTCACAATCGAGACGAGCACGCTACCACGAGGATACTACTGTTATTAGAATTAATAATGAAAATTATAATGAAGAAATTATAAAAGGAAAAGTTTTATTTAGTCTTTAAACTACAAATATTACGCGAATTTTTGTTCATCCTAAAGAAAATTAGACACAACAAAATATAAGTATAACCTTATCAAAAAATAAAAGAAATAGAAAATAATTCCTAAACTTGCTCTTCATAAACAGTATCTTGTCTGTATACCAGCTTTGATTATTTGGAATATCTACTAATTTTCACTTCTTCATACTACATTTGTATGAACATCAAGATTATTCTCCTTTAATCTGTACAGGAAGTTTTATTGTTGATATTTACCCTTATGTATCTAGTGTTAAATTAGGTATTTATATGACAGACCTTTCTTGGTATTCCTAATTATTGGAAGATTTTATATAGACAGAAAAGTATACCTAAAACGACAAAGTTATTTTTCATTTACCTGTATATATTATGAAAACCGGTTTTTTCAAAAGTGATTATTTTCTAAGGGTTAAATATTTCGCGGTGGTGTATTGCCATGGCTTTATTTGGACTTGTTTGTTTGCTTTTTGGCCTTGAATGTTTGTCCCTAATATTTTATTAACTATGTATTTACTTTCAGGTATCACAGATCGAATTTATTCGTTCATAGTGTGTTAATTTACGTTTTTGATTGAGTTAAGCCTTCCAATTGATGTTTTATCGTGTGTTTTTCTATGTTGTGATGTTATACTATTGTTTCAGAAAAAGGGAGAAGGTTTGGTACCAGTAAAACGTTTAATCCCGCAAATGTTTGCACCTGTCCTAAGTCAGGAATCTGATGTACAGTAGTTGTCGTTTGTTTATGTAATTTATACGTGTTTCTCGTTTCTCGTTTTTTATATAGACTAGACCGTTGGTTTTACCGTTTGAATGGTTTTACACTAGTACTTTTGGGGCCCTTTATAGCTTGTTGTTCGGTGTGAGCCAAGGCTCCGTGTTGAAGGCCGTACATTGACCTATAATGGTTTACTTTTATAAATTGTTATTTGGATGGAGAGTTGTCTCATTGGCACTCACACCACATCTTCCTATATCTATTAACCGTGGAAAACGTTGTGTGAATTTCTGCAAGGGGAATCATACTTCCAAAATATATGTCTATGAATAGTATGAAATAAAACTTACAAAGAAGTTGAAAACACGGTAAGGCTTTCATTCATCAACCGCAGAGGTTTGGTGAGATCTGTATATATGCTATGATGTTCATTAGCATGATTTAACCAGATCTTTTCATTAGGACCTGGAAACGTGGGTCTTTGTAAAATTCTCGTAGGAAATACTTTAGTTGTTCTAAAGCTGACGGCAACCCTACTGTGAAGGACCGCAATGGCAATTGTAGCGATGAGTAAGAATATCATGCTCTCCTTAAACGAAAGAATACATAAATAGAATAGATAACACAAAAGTATGAGTTTAAAAAAAAAGAAAAAAAGTAAAGAAAAAAGTATATAAAACCCGCTGCATTTGTTTGCACCTGTCCTAAGTCAGGAATCTGATGTTCAGTAGTTGTCGTTTGTTGATGTGGTTCATTAGTGTTTCTCGTTTCTCGTTTTTTATATAGATTAGACCATTGGTTTTCCCGTTTGAATGGTTTTACACTATAGTAATTTTTGGGGCCCGTTATAGCTTACTGTTCGGTGTGAGCCAAGGCTCCGTGTTGAAGACCGTACTTTGACCTATAATGGTTTACTTTTATAAATTTTGACTTGGATGGAGAGTTGTCTCATTGGCACTCATACCACATCTTCTTATATCTATTTTGATGAAGAAAAGTATTTCCTCGATGTTTAAACTTTAAAAAAGAATACGCTTACTAAACATTTCTCTATGTTTATATTTGAAGGTTTCCTTGTAACTCAATTGTTCCCATTTATTTCCTTGGGGGTCACTGAGCTGTTTCAAATCTGACTTTTGGACCCTTTGGAAATTGACCACTGGTCTAATTTCTCATTTCCGGAAGTCATTAAATGTAATACATCTACACGTATGTCCGTCTCCATCGTCATTCAGAACCCTTTTCACACCTGCTGCGAGATGAAATGTCGATTTATTCGAACAAATCTTGTTCCGGTTGGTTAACGGAGTGCCAGTGTCAATGATCCTTGTTCTATCTACACAAAGTGTCGTCAACAGAGCGTGGAGCTTAAGTTCCTTTCGCTGAGTATATGACCCAGCAAACTCATTAATATGTTGTAAATGCAGTATACGTCTATTTCGATGTTTTAATAGTATGTATTTTAGTCAGATAGTTGTATACCATCTTGGAGACGTTCTTTGAATCCATATTCTATTGGAACTTAACAACTTCTCGTCCAATCAAATTGCTTGAATTTGCCTTCTAAGTTTCATAGTACATACCTTTTCCGTGTAAGGGGTATTTTGAAGGAATTCAATTTCTCACATTTCATCTTTTGTGGGAATATTTAAAGATATGTTTTCGATTTCTTTTTTTTCCTACGAATTAGTGTCACTATGCTCAATTATTAGTTATGAAAATATAGATTTTAATCTAAATGTATAAAAAGGGTGATGAAATACCTTATTACAATACAGTGTAATCTTATACGTGTGGTCATCAATTCAGTATGTATAATTAAGCTAAGAATTAAAGCACATTAACCATATGTATCTATAGTTTGATAAATTAACATAATTGAAGAAAAGAAAGATTTATATTGGCTTAAGTTTTAATACATATTTAATAAAAAACAAAACAAAAGGCACATGTACTACATCCGTACTTAATCTTCTTGATGGCTATATATATGCATTTATAGAAAACATCACCCGACCGACCAACACAATGACCAGATACTATATTTAATGTAAGTTTACAACTCAAGAAACATGACTTTGCCATTATTGTGGACAATTTTGATGCAAGTTAAAACCCTTGTCGTATAAAGTTGTCACACAAGTTACCCTACCAGAGTGGTTTGAGATATTACGGTCAGTGTGGTCTATACCTGCTAAATCAAACATGGTTTTATATATGTGGAAAGTTTGTTAACACCAACAACTTGTGCAGAGAACTTAGGTTTTCCAGAGTTTTTAATCCTAAGTTTCCAACAGGTCTACGGTAGAATGGACCTGCCTTAGGGATAAGAGAAAGATAGGTTGAAAACAAACTTACAATATCCCCGAGGATTATTTTGTCTTCCCACTGCATTACTTTTTTGGTTCTATCTTTCTATGAAAAACCCTCGTCTATTATTATTACAGCAATAAAATAATTGAATATTCTATATTGTTTTGTCAGCAGCAAACTCATTTATAAGTTGTATATGCAGTATACGTCTATTTCGATGGTTTAAAAGTATGTATTTTAGTCAGATAGTTGTATATCATCTTGGAGACGTTCTCTGAATCCTTATTCTATTGGAACTTGCGTATACAATTGAGGTGTACTTACCAGTAGTATCGTCCCTACACAATTTATATGAATGTACAATTATGCTCCATCACAATAGGTTAATTTTTGCGATGACCTGTAAATGCTTACATTTACGTAATTTTATCTCTGGTGGATAATTGTCTCAATGACAATCATACCGGTATACCTCTCATTATTTTTTTATTTCAACTTAATCAATTTAAATTTGACCTTAGAATATTGTTGCAATCATGTCTATGATCCTTCTAGTTTTGTAGTTACAAATCCCTGGCTTTTCAAACTTTTACCAATCGGAGCGATAATTATGATGGTGGATCCAAGCGTCCGTTTGGGTTTATGGGTTGTATAAATACACAGCCACGTATGGTCAGAATAGAGACGTTTTGAATTCTTATTAATTGATTGATTGTTTCTTGTTTAACGTCCAGTGATAATTATTTGATGTATATCGGGACGATAAACCAATAGCTATAATACAATAGTTGGGTTTCATGGTGGGACGACAGTGATTCAGGACAGGAAATTTGGACTGCCACTGGAAAACAATAGTGCCAAGGATGGGGAAATGGCAAGGGTTTCGTGTCCGTCGGGAAAAGACCAAGGCCCACATTTCTATACCCCTGTCAATCTTTGGGTGCACAGTAGTGAAGTCTTCACTACTACTTCGAGATGATGTACTGTTTCTATACGTTTTGGTTTTTGTCAAGGGTGTGTAGGGATTTGATTTTATGTTATGAGCTAATGCACCATATTCATCCTTTTCCATTTGATACTCTTACTACAATTAAAACAGAATTACACACTATCGGTCATTTTATAGAATGTTTGTATAAATATCTCAGATACTAAGTAAATTTTAGAGTAAACATTTGAGGATACTTAAGATAGTATCATATCGACAGAAGACTTACAACCCTTTAAAATTGGAACTCCAAACAGTTAAACATCAATCCATCCATCTTATTACAATGTAGATACGATGACGAATTTATAAAAGATCTGAATGAATTATCATATTTTCTATCATAAAGACCTCGGAAATCAATAATTCTATTAGGTGTGTGTGGGTGGAATTGGAGGGGTTATCAATGTTAAATTAACTTGCTGTACAATAATGTTGGCCTCGAGTACTTTGACAGAATCTCCTTTTTTTTTAACTTTTTTTAGACTTAATCTAGTTCTTATTTCAGATATAAAACATATGCACACCAACCTAAACAATCTTTGTCAAGGTTAGTTTCGTGCTAAAGATCAGCCTTAAACATAATTAGGAAAAATTAGATTGCGTTTAAAAATATCATTTTTTAACTGATAAAAAAATAACTATTCATCAATCTGAGATTGGACTAGATGATCTTATATTGACAATAGGTTTTTGGATTTTTTTTTATTTCAATGCTCTTTAACTTTGTGATTGGTTTTGCATTCCGACTGTTTTGATTTGAAAGCCAGTAATTATTCAGTAGCCTGGTAGCCTTGGTGACATTTTTTATTGTCACAAGTAAAACTGAGCTCGGCATTGCATTTGTCAAAACAGTAACGGACAAAGAGGCTCCTAAGAGTCTGAATCGCTGACCTGATAAATATATGCAATTTTTAATATCAATTTTTACCTTTCTTGCAATCGGTTTAGTTATTTTCGTAGATCTTGTATTGCTGATCATTTATTTAGTGCACAGCTTGTACCTATTTATCATAGTGGTCAAAAATCGTCAATTAAGGATAACAAATCCTTAAGGAATCATCCAATAGTTTCAGTCATATTGGTATTTTCGTAGATCTTGTATTGATGATCTTTTTTGCCTGAAACACTAACTTTTAAATGAGTCATTTTATAATTTTGGTGAAAACAGGAAGAAGGTAGATTTTGACATTCTGATCTATTATAGATTTCAAGATATAAAACAATTAATGCATTTGACTCTTATGTTCTATTTTGAGCAATTGCAGCCATGTGTGTTGATTGACCAGGGAAAAATATAAACTTTGTACTTTATACCCCAAGAATCATTTACCTAAGTTTGGTTGAAAAATTAGCTCCGTAGTTTCAGAAAAAAGATCTTTGAATAGGTGTACGACGACGGACACCAGGTGATGGCAATAGCTAACATGGCCCTATATGGGCCTGGAGAGCTTAATACTAGTCCAATATAAAATAAGGAGATGTGGTATGATTGCTAATGAGACAAGAATACATCAGAGTCAAATTATGTGGATGTAAGAAACTATAGGTCACCGTACGGCCTTCAACAATGAGTTAAACCCATACCGTATAGTAAGCCCCATTATGGTAAAGGTGCCAAAATGCGAAACAAACCAAACCGGAAAACCAATATGACAGAACAATTAAAGAAAAACAAACACGGAGGACAACAACCAACGACAACCACAGAGTCCCGATCTGGGACAGGCGGTACACAAAGAACGCGACATAAGGCTTTTTGGAAATAAAGTAGAAAAGTGCAAACACCTGATGATTTGTAACACTATACTTAACCTTCAATGGTATTTTCAAGCGTATGATAGTATTGACCAAAAGTTCATAAAAAAAGTGATCGGCTTCAGTTATGTAACATCATGACAGTCTGCATATGACCGTGATTACCCGGGAAATGCAAAATCATCACTTTAAAGTTAATCATACGATACATAACATAGAAAAATGTGTATTGACTTCTGAAATAAAACCATGGGGTATGCATGTGTCTTATAACGTTTCATAAGACGTTTAGAGATAAGATAAGAGGGATACCCGGGTCATATATAAAGAAGAATCCAGGTTGACCGAGTTTGTACAAATCCATCGCCATCATGAAACTTCTACTCCTCGCTCTCTGCTGTTTGGTCGTCGTATATGCTCAGGAGCCACGTCCATGTGGTAAGTTAGCAAATTACTTTAAAAATATCGCTTTTTTTGCGATAAGTATTTTCAATTAAAATAATAATAATATAAAAATGCATGCAAACTGTATCAAGGTGATTGTAAGCTTAGTTACATTAAAATGGGATAAATAAAAGGGTCGGCCGATTAAAATTTAACGCTATGAGTACAGGTTCAAATAACTGATTAAGCTATAACTTGGTATTTTGGTGAGCATAGAGAGACGGAAAGTAGAATATATTAAAAATTTCGAATATGTATAAAAAAAAAACCACGTACCATTTTGAAATTATTTTCATTGAACAGTTAATTGTCACTTCCTTCTCTTGTCCATGAATATTAAATCCGGTATATTTTATCGACGTTAACTTTTACTGATAACTATGTAAAAGTTAATAAATAGAGCGAATTTCAAGATAATCTATTATAAATAATAATAAATAATACTCATAATTACAACTTTATGTTTTCCGATTATTTTTTTTATCTCTATGTTACTGTTTTTCTTTCCACTTTTCCTATTATGAAAAATGAAAATAACACTTTAAAAATTCTATGCGTCCGAAGTTCTAACTATAATGCGTCCGAAGTTCTAACTATAATGTGTCCGAAGTAATAACTATAATGCGTCCGAAGTTCTAACTATAATGCGTCCGAAGTTCTAACTATAATGCGTCCGAAGTTCTAACTATAATGCGTCCGAAGTTCTATCTATAATGCGTCCGAAGTTCTAACTATAATGCGTCCGAAGTTCTAACTATAATGCGTCCGAAGTTCTAACTATAATGCGTCCGAAGTTCTAACTATAATGCGTGTGATATAAGTGTTCGTTGAGCAACAACTATAATTTTTTCGAGCTAATCGGAAAACTTAAATTAAACATTTCAGCGAAGTAATTTAAGCATAGATTCAGAGTACACCATTAATTCGAAAGGTTACTGAAAATTAGATTCTTCGTAAAAGAAAATACGTTTTATAAAAGTTCATTACTAAGTTAGGACCAAACCTTCTCAAAATCAACTGCGGATCTGACTGTAGGTGTACCCCTTTACCAGAAAACCGTTTACATACATGTAATAAAGAAGTATTTATCTTGCAAACGAATAAATTTTGCTTAACATGCCAATATTTATCCACAATCATGTTATCAAATGTGAATTTCGATTTAACATTTTGAAAATATTCTTGCATTTTAGAATCTCCAAAGCAATGGGAAGGAAGATTCCTCAGAGTAAGTAATAGTGTGTTCTTCTTTTAAATTCATTCATTTTTTTGTGCAGAAGCATGGCACGGTAGATAAAGCGAACGTTCACCATTCGAAATATCATGAAAACATACTTTAAAAGAATGAGTATTTTTAAAATCTTTTTACTGCATGCATGGATATAGTTGATCATAGTTGACCACATAATACGTTTATTTATATTTATTTACATAAACAAAAATATTTGAGACATAATTAAAAAAAAATAATTTAGTATTTGGACGATACCGTGATAGACACCTTAATTTCTTGGCAAACACACAAAAAAAATAAAGTAACAGTAAAACCATTGCATACTATTCCTGATGAAATTGATACACTGACCACCAGTACGTAAATATTAAGCTTGAGCAAACGCTAAAATTACTCTCGCATTCAACAATTTATGTCTAACATTACAGATTAAACATTTTGAATTGGGGTTTACAAT
Source organism: Mytilus coruscus (assembly GCA_017311375.1). NCBI lineage: Eukaryota > Metazoa > Mollusca > Bivalvia > Mytilida > Mytilidae > Mytilus > Mytilus coruscus. The sequence goes on along the minus strand of CM029599.1, from coordinate 28,758,569 downwards.
TAGAATAAATGGGAACGATGCAGGAATTCTAATTTCTATAGAATGAGCATTCATTTAAATCTTAGTTTTGCATTAAAATTTCGACAACAATATCTTCTGGAGCTTAAAATAGGCAACACTGTTTGGCTATGATGTGTTAATTAAGAGACTGAAAAAGCAGAAACAACGTGCGATTTAGTTATCCATTTAGCTTTAGTGTTGTGTTTATCAAGAAGCTATTAACACTTCAATTTATGTTTTTGCAGGCCGACAGAACAAAAATGTTCGGTGAATTAGCTAAACTGAGCTATGACGAAACTAACAGAAGAGCCAGAGAAATCGAGGAAGTTCAAATTGGTCAAGACAGGGAATATTATGATGTTCTTTATCTCCATAACATTGTAAGTGTTTATTTAGTGTTTTTTTTTTCTTGTTCAGGTGAAAGGTCATAAAAATAATTTAGAACCAATATGATAAAAAGTTCATAACTCTATTACTATGCACAAGTGTAACCAAAATTAAGAATACAAAACTTGTGTTCAAAAACTAAAACAACACGTTATAAATTTCATGCGTCTGAATAGCTATTCTGGATTTCAAAGTTGCACAAAGAAACGGGAATAGTTGATATCTAGTGTGTTCCAATAAATCGCAAAACAACCAGCTCGACCAAGACAGTCAACAAGGATGAATGGAACACTGTAAACCTTACGATCAAAATATATCGACTTCCGGTAAAACCCGGAGACAGTCTGTTTTCAGTTAGAAGTGCTAGATGTTGAACAATAAGTACCACTTTATTACAAAATCGCTTGAATGTTGATTAACATTGGAACCTTATTTTGATTAAAAACTTCATTTATTGAAGATTCCTTAGATGGATCCTTAGTTGATCTTAGATGAATTTGGCTATTATTTTTAGATTCTTTTTGGTCATATAGCCCTTCACTTGTTTCGCTTCTTATACATTCTTGGCTTTGAGCGTTCCTGATGAAGGTATATCCAGAAAAGCGTTTTGGACGCATTTTTAAAGTGTTGTTTTCATTTTTTTTCCATAATGTCTTTGATCTATTATCAAAACATAGAGTTAAATTTATATTTTTGTACATACAGGGAAAAGAATATAGATTGAACCTGAAAACAAGAAAGTGTAATGTAACAAACCTATTTAGACCATTCAGACCATATGGAGTACCCCCAAATGCCCAATTTGACGGATCTGCTACCATTGGCGCCGCTGGTGTTCCAGGAGAATCTATTGTTGTCGAGAACTGGTCTCTCACCGACGGAGACGACAAGTTCTACGGTATGGTATCATCTCCAGACTGTGTTCCAATTGAATATGCCTTCTACTCTCAAGAGTCCAGCTTAATCACTACAACGTAAGTGCTTTAAAAAATTATTTGCAGGATATTCAGATAAATGTTTCTCTTTTATGAAATTGATAAAATATTCATTCGGTTGCATGTTACATATTAACTGTATTTCAAATACATCCGTTTGACCTTTAACACTCAGATTTGAAAAACTGCTCTGAGGGGGTGACACGGGGATGCTCATTTCCCAAATCCCGTTTTGAAAAAAAAATATCCACTTCCCACTTGTGTCCTTCTCTTCCCAGATCCCCCTTTTTAGCTCACCTGGCCTAATAGGCCAAGTGAGCTTTTCTCATCACTTGGCGGTCGTCGTCGTCGTCGTCGTCGTTAACTTTTACAAAAATCTTCTCCTCTGAAACTACTGGGCCAAATTTAACCAAACTTGACCATAATCATCATTGGGGTATCTAGTTTACAAAATGTGTCCGATGACCTCGCTTGTCAACCAAGATGGCCGACATGGCTAAAAATAGAACATAGGGGTAAAATGCAAGTTTTGTCTTTTATTTTGAAAACCGTTATAAATAGAGAAAATCTGAATGAGCATAATGTTCAGAATGTTGAGCTCTACCAATTGTCCACATATGTCAAAACTGTCAGACGACTTCTAATAGGAGTTATTTCCCTTAAATGACAAATTTTACCTTTTTTTTAATATTTGCCTATTGTCTTGAAAACTATAATAGATAGAGAGAAACTTTAAATTGCAAAAATGATCATCAAGGCAAGTTCCACAAATGGTCGAATTCGTCAGTCGACTCCTTATTAGAGTTATTGCCCTTTGATGACGATTTTTACCAATTTTTTGCGTTTTTGCCTTATATCATAAAATTATAATAAACAGATAGAAACTTAAATAAGCAAAAGAAAGACAAGATCTACAATTAAGACGATATGGAGGAAATCGTCCGACGACTCCTTATTGTAGTTATTGCCCTTTAATGACGATTTTTACCGGTTTTTTTTGCGTTTTGCCTTATATGATAAAAATTATAATAGATAAATAGACACTTTAAATCACAAAAATGATCAGCAAGGCAAGATCTACTAACAAGTCAAAGTTTGCCGATATAGTTAGTAGACTGTCATTCTTTACAGGAGTGATTGCCCTTAAATGAGGATTTTTTTTTTTACACTCTTTTGTGGTTTGAGCAAAAACTAAAGAATATAGAGAGAAACTAAACAGGCTTAATGATCAGCAATACAAGATCAACAAAACAAAACAAAAGATTTTTATTATGAATTCTTTTCTCGTCTACAATGTTGGAGAGTGTCCTTTGTTGAAAATGCACATAGACCAAGGTGAGCGACACAGGCTCCTGTATCTTACATCCTCACGTTTTCATCCCCTATATCCTACATCCCAAATACTAAACTCTAATATTTCTTTCATTAAAATTAAGAGAAGCAATGTTTTAATGGATATTAAATAGTAAAATAACAAAATATCGATCTCCAAGGAAAATTCAAAACGGAAAGTCTCTTATCAAATGGCAAAATCAAAAAGCTCAAACACATCAAACGAATAGGAAACAACTGTCATATTCCTGACTTGGTACAGGCATTTCCTTATGTAGAAAATGGTGGATAAAACCTGGTTTTTATCAAATGATATAAGATTAAAACTATACTTTATCTTGGAATATAAACAAAACTAATTTTGTTGTATTCAACCGATAAATGGTTCGGTATAACATTTGAGCGACTTGAAACGTGTTTGGATTTCATAATCATATAAAACATAAATACTCCTCAGGACCTAATAAGAACAAAAGAAACCGTCAGGAGTGTGATTACATTTTCTTGAGAGAATATACTAGGTTTTCATAAATTTGATATCAAAATAAACATTACGTTTTATTTTAAAATATTGTTATTTTACTTATAACATATACGCAACCAATTAATTTTACTCCTGTTTGTTTCTTTTACAGATTCTTTGACATCAACGTTGGAATCACAGATCCAAATGTTTTTATTCCACCTTCAGAGTGCATGATGTTATAATTTAAAAATAAAACATTCAAAATATAATAAGTTAACCTCCATTGTTTTTTGTCAACAGTTTAAAACACATAAACTGATTAGTCGTTGATGGATTTTAGTATGGGCAAGACCACACAAAACTTCTGGAAATAAATCTAAGCACTTATCATTTAATTTGCTGTAATCTAAAAGCCATATACGTAATAACACAACATTTTTTCAACTAAAAATATAGTCAGATATTACATCTTTATCATATACTTGTATAAAATATTACTAAAATTTGACAGTTCAATAACATTTAAAAATATTAAAAGGCTATGAAAGGATTACTAGGTTTATTGATCAGATTCCTAAGAATTTCCTCAGCGGGCTGATAAAGGAACCTTTATTGACTGCTTCCGGAATGTTATCACATGCCTTTCCGTTAATTTCCGTGACAAAACGACAACACCGTGCGGAAAACCGCAAGTGATTTAAGACTTTTCACAAAATGGTTGAGGAGCAAATTTCAAACTAAGGACATGATAATTGTTGTGACAAGATAAATAAAATGCTTGTAATATCAATTATCTATCATCAGGAAGAATATGCCAACCAAAAGAACAAAAAAAAAAAATTGAACGCCAATATGTATAAATTCGTGTATACTTGATGAGCTTTGAGATCAAAAGGAACATAAAAGAATAGCCAAATACACATAAGGTAAAACTTTACCTAAGGGAGTTGTAACCTTAGTTTCTTACCATGACTGTCTATAAGTAGATGGTCTTGTCTGATTTGATGTTTCTATACGTGGTCGTGTGCTACTCTGAGAGACTGGTATACTAGTATCACTTTCATATTCTGACGATTTCCTCAAATTTCATTTAAGAATTGAATGCTTCTTTTTGTAAATTTATTGGAGTGTAAAAGCGTTGACCGAAGTACATTTTGTATGAAGCGCGGAAGCGCTTCATTCTAAAAATGTGCGCACCGTCAACGCTTTTACAACCCTATAAAATTACTAAAAGAAGCATTCAATACTTATAATTACATTTTTTTGCTATGATCATGACAACACTATTTCTATCAAGTTTTTCTTTTATTTACCTGTTCGCTTTATTGTGGAAGCTGAATGTTACATTTCATTTTGAAATGAAGGTTAATTTCAGAATGATGCGAGATTGCTGTTAGCCAGTCAAAATAACGTATTATAATGAAACATACATGTGATGTAATTATCCTTTTAAAACCATTCAACCTAACGATACGGTTTCTGTTAAGTCATAGCTATTAAGTACAATATCATGGATCCTTATGTGCCCTTTTTACATAGTATTTGTTTCACATATTCGTATTATCTAAGCTTATATAATAGTTGAAATCTTTAAAACAAAACAAAAAAATTGGACACACACAGAGCAGGATTGAGGGAGAGCCATATTGTGAACAGTAAAACCACCTGATATCAAATGTATTCACACATACATATTCGTGTTGGGTGGTTAAACCTGCGTACGTTAAACCATCGTATTCATTAGCTGTAGCGGATTTGAGTGTTTGACCGAGTACTGTTACCTTGGTGTCAAGAGACGGATAAATATGTATTAGAGAGAAATCATTTATCAGAGAGCTACTGAACAATAAATATAAAACGTTAAAATTGTTACCTGTTGACTCCAAATCTGGTTCATGGCGCCAATCGGCTTGCGATATTGATTACAACCGGAAGTTGGTGTGTATCTCAATCAGGATAATCGCTGACCAAACTGAAAGCAAAACCATGTGCACATACAAGATACTGGCATTGTATTTGACGATAATCGTCCGAAAAAAAATGTTGCCTTCTTTTAGTTGGTTTATTGTTGAAATCAATTAAAAGAGACAGTGTAAATCTAAAGGTGTCCAATGGAGATTTTCACACCAACAAATGTTCCGGGCTAACAGTTGATACAAACTAAACATAAATTTTAATATTTTAGTGAATCATATTTCCCTGTAAAAGAGAGGCAACAGATAGCAAATGGAGACCGAATTCAAACTCATAAATCGAAAACAAACTGACAATGCCATGGCAAAATAACGACAAACGGCGAAAAGACAAACAGCAGTACACAAAACATAAGTAGTGAAGAAATGACAATTCTGCCTCAAAAACATTTTCCATGCAGAAATCCTGCATAAGACCTCAAATTTGGGGCCTCGGGATGCAAACGGATCTTGAGCGAGTCAGGGATGCTGAAAAGTGCTGGGAGCCTCATCGGTAGGGCATCTGGGGCGACCCACCAAAAAAATAGATTAAAAAAAATTAGAAATCCAATAAATCATGAATTCCGAATCTTCTCAAGAGATGGGTCAGCAAATCCGATTGCTAGGCCCCGGGCGGGAAGAGAACGACGAGGAGGTGAGAAAGAGGGCACAGGCTCAAAGGGAGGCCAGACGCGAGCCGATTCTGAGGTGGCGCGACCTGTCTTGGGAAATATTCCAAGTGATGGGGGTCAAGGAGACGAAAAGCCAGTATGGGGACGGTATGATTCTGACGCTGGAGAGGAAAGGGGTAGAAACCAAGGTCTGGGCGTGCAGCAGGATGGTCCGGGAAATGCAGCGGATACCTCGGAAAAAGTGGCACCTGCTCAAGATTGATAATTATGGGATGAAGAAGTCAAAGAAGAGTGGGCACGACTACTTCGACTTTGAGGTGGTGATTTGAGGGGCGTGGAGAAACCTTTTCTGATGGGGAAACCCATCGGAAAAGATATTTTGAGGGTTGATATCAGCGAGGGCCTTGGGAATGATTGGCTAGATCTTCGCTGAAAGGGGGCGAGGGCTGGCGTAGACGATCCTTTCCATCATAATAATTCTTCAGGCAGACGGCGGGGGCACCATCCTCACCCGGGAGCTGGGATTGATAGGATCTTGCCAAGCGGAGAGTTTCGCGGTGCTTCTTCTTCTTCTTGGCGATTCGCTTGGCAATCAGCGAGAGCACCAGGATGGTCGTAGCACTCAGGCAAGCGAGGGATCCAAGGGGGAGGGATGCCACGGCACCGACCCCGGTCAAAGCAGATCCCATGGTACCACTGGTAAGCAACAGACTGATAATTGAGGCTGCAGCTAGGGCAATGGAGACCACCTTATTCAGTCGCTTATAGATGCGAAGCATGCGAGCATATTTCTGGACCTCGGACTCCAGGAATTCCTCGAGTCTACCATCTGTTTCATCGCCCATTTATTTATAGGAGCATACCGAGCAGGGGGATATTCTTGAATGGGCTATTTGGTCCTAACATCAAGCCAGAGCCATCGACGAATTGCCGACCATGCTTCAAGTAGAGCCCATCACCCTGGACGATTCGTGCGGTCGAAGGTTTCAGGTAGAGACCGCCCCCACTAGGCTTCATGGTGCAGACACACCCACCACGCTTCAAGTATAATCCCGAACCGACGGCTTTGGATACGGCCGCACTTCCCAGACCACTCAAGGCGCCAATGCCTAGGGCAGGCAGAACGGTCTTAGCTACCAAGGGTAGGGCTCTCATGGCCAACCCGGCCAGCATGGGTAAGAAGCCTCCCACCTTCTGCATATTCTCCTTCAATTGGGCACTGCTCATCTCCAGATTCATACCACCGGTGCCTTGCTGCAGGAGCTTGGTGATCTTTTGCACCTGCCGGGCGGTGAGCAGCATCTTATGATCGCCTCTCAAATTCGCGTGGGACAAGCGGATGGTGACTGGGCAGCCTTTCTTTGCCGCCCGCTGGAGCTTATCGGCTTGACCTTTCGTTAAGTTCAAACCATATTCTTGATACGTCATTTATTTATACTTCGCGAAGATGAAAGCGGATGGTGAGATGCTCGCCTCTGAGATCGATGGGCGTACCGTTCTGATCGGTGAGATACGTTTCCATGCGATTGATGGTTCGCAAGGTCACGGGCAAATATACTAAATTTTGGGGTTTGAAGGATCTTCTCGCCTGGGGCCACGCCGGGAAGAAGCTATAGATGGTGGACTGCTGGGTTCCGTCCACATAGCTTCCGCTGATGATATCGCTATTCACCAAGATGCTATTGATGCTGATGATATTGACGATATGCTCCCCTTCTGAGTAGCCATTCGTGGCTCGGTCGAACGTATAGATCTGCCGCTCGAAGCCCAGCACGCTGCTGATGCTATTTGGGACGTCGAAGTCCACCTGATAGTGGTGGGCGAGGGTCAGCGTCGCTCTCAGGGTCGCACGGTTGGCGTCGAGGAGGATCTTGGTTTTGTGCTTATTGAGCCTCAGCTGCCGCTGGATCTCATCGTTGATATCTTCGATGCCGTAAGAGCCGGTGCTCAGCGCGATGGGAAACCAGTTGGCGCCATCGTCGGGAGAGTAGCGGAAGGAATTATTGCCTGCATGGATATTGGGGATCGAGTAGTAAGTCTCCAGATTCACCAATGCCATCTCATAGCTCCTTCCCTCCTTCAGATGCAGAGGCGGGTTGAAGCGGGTGAGGATTCGGCTTTGGTTACCGGACACTATAAAGGAAAATCCCTGCTTGGGGTCGGAATTATCGGCGATCCGTTGAAGCAGAGCTTGGTCCATTTATTTATAGGGCCGGCGGTATCGACAGATTTTTGGGTGCCCGAAGGCACTGAAAAACCTACCAATGGTGGCGGTCGCCTCTAGAAGACGACGTTCATCTTCTGGCCGTCGGACTCGAAGCGGAGGATCCGGTCGGAGATCACGAGGGCAAAGGCTTCGGTATTGGCGGGCACATTGCGATCGAAATCGGCCCGGATCTGGATATCCACGGTCGACTCTTCAATCGCTCGGACTGGTGACTCACATCGATGACGAAGAGTGGGTAGAGATCGATGAAGTCGGAGGGATTGATATTGCAGTTGCTGATGAGGCGGTCCATGCTGAAATATTTTTTCCGGAAATCAGCAGCACTCTTATAGACTCTGGCGATCTTATTTTGGGTGAAGCCGGCATTGAAGTCTACGGCAGGGTAGCGGTCTGCATTGAGGGTGACGTAGATATTTCGCAATCGACAGTGATTGAATACGGCCGCATTTTGGGTCTGGTCATTGCTCTTGCCGGTCTGGAAGGCCACGATGATATATCTGGGCTTTTCCCGACCGCTCTTGGCTGCCAGCCGCCAGTTAAATTGGGAGGTTTGAGGGACGGCTATGGAGTCGCACTGTCGCATCCGGAAGCCGCAGTCGATCTTACCCTTGCTCTGGATGGTCTTATAAAGCCGCATTTTCTCCTGGTCGGATGGATTGACGTGGGGGACGAACCAAGAGATCTTACTCAGGACGATTTTCGCCACGTCGTTGACGGCGGCGGCCCTCAGCACGGCATTGGCATCCGAATCGCGCACGAGGGAAAGTTCATGCTTGAAGCCGTAGACGATCTTGCCATAGTCGTCCGCAAAGCCGAAGATATGCTTCAAGGGAATGGCGAAGGAAAATGACCCCTTATTGGCGGGCTTGGTGATGATATAGCCGTGGCGAGCTGAGAAGCCGGTATTATCTGCATGGGCAGCGGCGGAGGAATCCTTATACCATAGCTGGTTGAGACCTTGGGATTTGGAGAAATCGTCGGGTAGGTCAGCATTCCCAGCATGGTGGTGGCGATCCCGGATCGTTGATATGCTCGATCTGCTGGCCGGAGAGTCGGTAGCTGATCGTCCGAAAAGATACATGATACCGTTATGGACGAGCGAGACCAGATCTCCATCGTCATAGGCGGTACCATCATTCTTCTGGAGCCGTCCTTCGACCAAGAGATAGCTCTCGGCGGGTGGAGGAAGAGATCCTGGGTTTCGATATTGATACGTATTTCCGCACCGGCATTATTCAGTTGGGCCCCAGCTTGAGGCTCGTATTCGTGAACCTCATATTCCTGAAGACTTTCATCGAAGGTCAATCCTTCGGTGATGGTGAGAATTTCTGACATCATATATTTATTTATAGCGCCGGACGAAGTCGTGGATGGTGGCGATGCCGCCGCCCGAGATGAGGTTATTCAGTCGGGCTTGCTGCTGGGAGGTCTTCGCAGGAATGCTGGGATTGCTAGGTTGATTGGGCTTGCGGGGCTTCCGGACCTTGCGGGCCTTCCGGGTCACCTTATCCACGACGTGGTCCACGGCTTTGGAGGCTCCCTTTTCAACGCCTTTCAGGGCTGCATTGGTAGCGGCGCTCATGGCCTTGCTGCCCAGCGTCTTCGCGGCAGAGGAGGTGAATATGCGCCCGGCTAAATTGGCGACCGCATCGAATAGTCCCCGCCCGCCGACCGCATATTTGCGGCGATAACCACGTTTCATCACTAATGGCATCGTATTTTATTTATAGGAGACTACGATGCAGCTGCCTATATTTCTGGTCGTCGATATGACCAAATTTCCTCAAGGCATCGAGGATGGCCACGATCTCGTTGTGCACCCCATTATTTCCAGCCCTATAGGCGGCAGCGCAAAGCTCCAGACGATCCATCAGCGAATCGAAGTCTTTCGGCAGGAATACCGTCTGCAGCCCAGAACCATACTTATCTTGCTGGTAGATGCCGAGACGATCTCTTTCCATTTATAGCTTCGGCTGGATTTTGGGGTCCGCGAGAGGACGGAATTTCCCTGATACATGGCTCCCGAGGCTCGTAGGATATCGCCGTAGGTCATCAGGTCTTCGGGATCGAAAGATTCGGGGCGCTTCTTAACCATGAGCTCCCAAAGGCCGGGGTACCCTTATGGCGCACGCCATCGACGAAGATATCATCCCCATCGAAGGAGACGGGCGAATTTCCGATCATGAAGACGTCGTCCTCCACCCTCAATCCAAAGGTATGGTCGGCGTGAGGAGTCATGCTGAGCTTAAGATACTGAGTCGCCCGCGGGCCGAGGTGGGTGCCATGGGGCGGTTCGATGGGTAGTGGATCGGCAAATTCGGCAGGAGGGGGAAGGGCTGGCACTGGAGTGGGTAGCGCAATCGGGATATCTTCGATCGTTTTGGTGATTTTCGAGGCGGCCTCCTTTGGGCTTCCACCACGGGCTTGAATATCTTGGAGAGGTCTCGATCGAGCCCCATTTTTCTAGGCGATGCTGCATATTGCTAGCCTGGATACTACGCTTGGTTTCCTGGAATTTCTAGCGAGCGCCTCACGCTGCTTGGGGTCGGTGATCTTGATGAAGGTCATTTATTTATAGCATCGAACGCTTTCGAACGCCCCTAAGCGTTGGAAAGCGTTTGAGCGAACGCCCCAAGCGTTTGGGCGAACGCCCTTAGCGTTTGAATATCGTCTGCCAGCGTGGAGGAAGATGATAAGGGTCGATCGATAGGTTTGAGTGCCTTTGCATTTATCTCGACCTGGCTGGCATCTAAACGTACATCGAGGGCCTCGCTGCGTCTCGACCGGGCATCGCGGTCCGGTGGATTTGGCGTAGGATTTCAACCCGGTATAGCGACCGGCGTCCAATGCGTCGAAATCTCCTTCACCTCTATGGATGGGGCGGATGAGCTGGAGTCCGCACTTATTGCAGAAGCCATCCGCAAGGGTATGACGGCAGGGGCACTTGCACTCTCCGAATTCACCCAGATGCTGGCGGATGCAGGGCGGCACATATCGCCGAGAAGCTTGCACTGCACTCCTCCCGTACCGGCCAAAATAGTGATCCGCAGAGCACCCTCGCACCTATCTAGCCATTGGGAGGCTTTAGGTGGTATCCCTTACCTCGGCGATGGATGGAGATCGACCTATCTCCAGCTCGATCTGATTCATCAAGAATGCGTAATTCATCATTTTATCTTAGACTCGATAAAATCTTCTAATTTGCATCGATATTTTCCAGCCGCCTTGGGGCTCGTGAGATCGATGGTCACGAATCCGTAGGGCTCGGCCCAGGATCGGTCGCAGAGGGTATCGAACTGGGTGGAGGTGAGGTCGCTGCAGTGATCCCGGCGGATATGATCGCGATTCTTGGCATCCTGCCCGAAGAGGCAGATGAAGTTGGCATTCTCCCGGATCGATTGCCGCGGCAGCTTGAAGTAGTTTTGGCAGAGGTAGAAGCAATCCACGTTATTATGGCGGCCGCGCACGTAGTAGTCTTCGCACTTGCTCTGCTTGCTCAGCATCAAGTCGTCAAAGACCATGAGATTCTTGCGGGCGGGGTCGAGGTCTCGAGGATCCGGCACCTCGTCGCCCTGCTCAAAGAAGAAGGCTTCGATCCCACTGGGGCGGGCTGGCGGCTTCAGGATATCCACCGCGTCGATCAGAGAGTGGGGATAGCGATCCTTGATGGAGAGAAGGTCGCGGATATCGTCTTTCGAAAATCCTTTCCCCAGCGCCTGCCGCAGCAGCTGATAGATGGGCTGATGGAGCGATTTTCCGAAGACGTAGAGTCGATCGTAATCGAGCCATCCATCGCGCAGGAGGAGATTATTCAGCAGCGTCGTCTTGCCGCAGTCCGACTTCCCGATGATCAGGCCTCTGATCGACCGCTGCGGGAGGAGGAAGTGATTGCGTCGGGCTGCAGCCGCCTCATTATAGGAGATATCTTCGACGTCCATTTTATATAGATAAAGAATGATTTTCTGCCTGAAGTGCAAGCGACCGACCGAGACGGAAAGTCGCTATGAGACCACCACCAGCAATGGGAGGCGGCGAATGGGCGGGATATGCGCCGTCTGCGGGACCAGGAAGTCTCAATTTCTCCGAGGGAGCGAGGGTGCGGGGCTCATAAATAAGATGATCAATCGGCTGCCGGTGGAGATGCATCTGCCCGGGCATAATTTCACCGGGCCGGGCACCCAGCTCCATAAGCGTCTAAATGCAGATGGCACCCCCAAGGCTTGGTCGAAGCCCATCAATCGGTGGATCAGGCCGCCTATCGCCACGATCTCTGCTACGCCAAGCATAAGGATACTGCCGCACGCAATTCTATCTGCGATAAGGCCATGCTAGCCTCACTGGACACCATTCCCAATCCCACCGTCCGCGAGCGCATGGACCGCAGCATCGTCAAGCCCATCATCGGCACCAAGGCTCGATTTGGGCTGGGGGTAAAAAAAAAAATTCGTTGGTCGGATGAGCTAGCCGAAGAGCTGCATAAGCCAATCCGACACAAATTCCAGAAGCGTCGCGTGGTGGTGGGTGGCGTGGACGAGACTTGGGCAGCCGATCTCGTCGATATGAGCGCCTTCTCCCGCGATAATCGAGGCTTCAAATTCCTCTTGAGCATTATCGATATCTTCTCCAAGTACGGCTGGCTGGTGCCGCTCAAGGATAAGAAGGGTGCCACGGTGCGAGATGCCTTCCGGACCGTCTTCAAGGATCGTACGCCCGAGAAGTTATGGACCGATAAGGGCACGGAATTTTATAATCGGGAGGTGAAGGAGCTGCTCCAGAAGCACGGCGTCGAGATTTACTCCACGGAGAATGAGGAGAAATCGAGCGTGGTGGAGCGCTGGAATCGTACCATGAAGGAGAAGATGTTCAAGTACTTTTCAGCCAATTCCACGCGCGCTACCTTCCCGTCTTGGATGATCTCGTGCGCCAGTATAATACCACCAAGCATCGATCCATCAAGATGACGCCCACCGCCGCCAGCCAGAAGGAGAATGAGGCCAAGGTATTCTGGAATCTCTATGGGGACCTACCACCATGCAGCTGCCACGATTCAAGGTCGGAGATAGGGTTCGGATCACCAAGAAGAAAGGCACCTTCGAGAAGGGCTATACGCCTCGCTGGACGGAGGAAGTCTTCACCATCTCCCAGACCTTGAATACGCAGCCTCCCACCTATCACCTCAAAGACTTCAACGGTGAAGAGATCCAGGGTCCTTTACGAGCCCGAGCTTCAGCGCACCGACCAGGATATCTTTCGCATCGAGAAATCTTGGGCCGACGCATCCGGGGTGGGAAGAAAGAAATCCGCGTCAAGTGGAGAGGTTATCCCACCACCTTTAATTCCTGGGTCAAGGATTCCGACTGGCAATGATCCCCCAGTAGGCTTTCTCGTCCTCTCAGTCAGGACGGGAAAGATTGCATGCTGCGGTGGGTGATAGCAACCACGGCCGCCGAGGGTAGGGTCGGTCGTGACGAACCCAGAATGGTAGAAAAGATTTTCCGAGGACTTTTGCTCTCGAGAAAATTTCCGTTAAGGTGGGAAAGAGGATGGGCATCCGCACCCGTCAGACTCAGAGGTTATCCAAGTAATTTCTTCAAGCTTTTCCCATCCTTTCAATCGAGATGGGGAAAGGTTGCAGGATCAACCATGGTAGGAATTTATCTTCATTTCCAAGGCTTCGATTGCGTCACGGGTCGATTCGACTATGTCTTCGTTCGCGAGGGCGCGCTTGGATCTATCCGTCGTATGATATGATCTCACCTTCTCCTCGAGGACGTCGATCTTACCCTGCATCGCCATGGCTAGGTCTTGCCAGCTCTGGGCATACCATCCTTTGGTCACCGGCTGATCCGCCGCCGCCGGTGCTGGGAGATTCACGATCGAATGACCCCGCATATCTATATCACCAATCATCGCACCTCCGACCATGGGTAGGCACTTAGCCACTTCTTTCTCCATACGGTCCAGCCGCTTCTTCTCAGCCTCCAGCGCCTTCGAGGTTACTTCGAGCGCAGCCTCAGATCATCGATATCTTTCATACCATCTTTCAATTGCAGGTTGACCCAGCGCTTCGTCACGGCATCCGACCCCTCCTGAGGCAATCCCAGGCTAGTGATGCGATGATCGTTCATATCGAGATCCTGGATCATCCGCCAGAGCGATACTCTTTTTCTTGCATGTGAACCGAACTTATCCATTTATCTATAGTGAGAAAACCACGTCGTCGATCGATCGCCCATCCGCAAGCATCTTCAGCACGTAGAGGCAAAAGTGCCCGCATACTACGTCCCCACGCCTCTGCAGCTCATCGGTGCTATATCGAATTTCCGGTCTCAGATAGTCGATCATCTCGTCGGGCGGAGGCAGGCCGTAGGGGTCGAAGTAAACTTTGAGTCCTCCGCGCTTATGCCAGCACGTCCAGTGCGTGCCGGGGCCATGGAAGTCGTCGTGATTCAGGATGCCGCATTCGATGGGGCGTGGGGTGGGTGGTAGGGCATCGCGCATGAATATTCCTCTGAATCGAGAGATTTTCAGGGCAGATGCAGCATCCTCGAGCTCTAGATTCGAGAGGGGCTTGTGGGGGAGGATCAAGTGATGGACGCGTATGCTGCTCATTTATTTAGATTCGGTAGTGGCCGTGTGCGAGGGTGCTGACGCCGTCTGGGAGGATGTGGCGCTTATCGTCGGAGGATGAGAGCGATTTCTTGCAGGTTTCTAGGGTGAGAACCTGGTGATACCTGCTGCGGATGATATTCATCGAGCGGTATTTCTCCTTGCCCGTGTCCAGGCACTCCTTATAGTCTGCGAAGGTCAGTTCGGACTCGACCACGCTCTTCTTCACGCCTTTAGCCCTCTTGCATTCCTCGCGATCCACCTTGAAGGCATATGCTTTCGGGCGGAGTCCCACGTACTCTGTCATCGGCTGGCCGGCGCACTCATCCTTGAATTTGCCTATCACTTTCTTATTCACGCCGGCCTGGATCCCGGAGGCATGGTCTGGGGCATAGTTAGACGTATCGAAGCACTGATGCACGCTCTCCGCCATATCCTTATATACGTCCGCCGTCTGGATATCGCAGATCAAGCTATCCGTATCCGTATAGCAGATGCTGAGTCGGTCACCATACCGAGGCTTGAGATGATCGTAGACGAAGTCGACCATCAGGGTCTTTGATAGGTCAAGGATGGAAAATCCCAGGTAGATAGGCTTATCGAAGACTAGCTTGGTGCGATGCAGATGGACGGCAGCCAGATCTTCGCTGAAGACCGTCCTACGCTTGAAGTTTGGCTTGGCCACCAGCTTCCGGGCGATCTTCTCGCTATTGACCAGCCGCACGTCCACCCTATTGCGGATATTCTCCATGGTCTTCCTGAATACCGAGTTGACCATGAGCTTGAAGAAATCCTTCTCGAAGTCGGTGGTGGCCAATGCCCTGCAAGCCGTATTCTTCTCCACGTAAGCCCTCAGCCATGGGCTCTGGATGAATCGGAGGACGCGATGGACCTTCTTCAGCTTCAGACCCCGGGCAAGATACTTCTTGAGATTCACGTAGTGGACCACGTATTTCTCCTTGTCATGGAGGTTGGCCACCAGCTTCCTGACTCCATTGATCACCATGGATTCCGGCGCGAGGATAATCGTTATGACGATCGTGGAGCTCCTTGGGATATTCGAGATCCACTTCCAAGATGAATCCTTGCTCATCCTCTTCGCCGACCGTGCTGAGGTCTGGGACTTCCGAGGGATCGATCCACTTGAAATCTCCGGTGGGTAGGGCCCGACTCATCGCCCACCCGTAGAGATTATTGGCGTCCAGATACATCAGATAGTTGGTCGGCTTGCTCGGATCGAAATCTTGCACGTAGGGATTATTCGCCCGAGCATATCTCTGAGACGCCATGGTCAGACCCCCGCGAATCCCCTTCTCGACCATGAGCAGCATATCAGGATCGGTGAGAAGCTCAAGCTTGATATCGCTAACCTTGAGCGCTGCGTCGTAAGCTAACCCTGGCGCTGTGTAGTAGTGCGCAGGATCGAGACCATAGTGCTTCATGCAGATTTCGCGGAAATTCTCGAATACGTCGGTGAGCAAGACCACGTCAGTCTCGAGATAGAGGTCGTGGTAATCGCGCATGGTCTTGCATCCGAAGACCTCCCAGACCTTCTGAGCGTGATCGTGATCTTCCTCGCTGATATGCTCACCGGTGAGCGTGCTGACGAAGGCTTCCTTGGGTGGGAGCTGGGTCTCCTGGAGCCTCTCGAATCTATCCATATAGTCGTAGGGGTAGACGCCTTTGCGTAGTAGCAGGTCTGAGTGGTGGCCCATCTGCCCGGTCGCCGCGATGGGGATGTCGTACCCTTCATCCATCTCCTTGACCGTGAAGGTGATATCAGCCCCAACGACTTCCTTCACCTTCTGAGAGCATTCTCGGAGAATCTCGGTAGTCTGGTGCGCGGACCCCTTCTTATGGATCATTAGCCCATCGAATACTAGAGCCCCACCTCGATCTCTTGCTCGGTCAGGTAGTCGAAGGCAGCCATCAGAGCCTTATTTTCCAGGGAGCACATAACGTAATTCACGGTCGTGCCCTCGATATTATAGTCCGTCCCCCTCTTCTCCTTAGATTCGCAGGCAAGCTTGTGCAGATCAGGATTCAGCTTGATCACTTCCTCCATGATCTGCCTCATTCCCCCATAATAGTCCCGGAGCCAGGCTGGTGCATCATGCTTGAGTCTGACGATCTTCCCATTGATGATGGCGAGTAGGTAGGTTTTGGCATCGTCCCGGCTGATTCCCTCGTAGGTCATCAGGTCTGCGATTAGCCTCTCCCGGTCGGCGATATATGCGTCGAGCCCCGTGCACGCGATGCCATTTTCATGGCAATACCAGGAGAGCAGAGTCGGATGCGCATTTTTCATATCGATATCAATCATATGATCTGCGCAGAGGGTATGCCGAATTCGGCGGCTGATATTCTGGAGACCGATCTTCTCACCGGTCCAATACCTTCCGAAGCCATTGCGCTGGTAATATCGCATCGGGCATTCGCCCAGGGTATTGGTGCGGGCCAAGTAATCCTGCAAGAGCGTCAGCTGAGCATCCTTATCCATCTTCTCGCCCTTGATATATCGACTCCCAGCTCGTAGCCTTCCGGGTGCGTCACGATATGCTTCAGTTTTCCCGGTCGATCACTTCGCGCAAGGTGATGCTTCGCCCATTCTCCGATTCAAAGTGCCCAATCTTGAAGAGCTCCGGATCCATCGGCTTGGCCCCAAATTCCTGCTCATATTGGTGAAAGCATCGGCCGGCGTGGATTCTACCAGCTTCTGCAGGCTTGCCCCATGAACTTGAAGCTGTCGATGAATCGCAAGTGCTGGTAGAGCGTCTTCACCTTCCCTTTCTTATCCTTGTACGAGCCGACCGCCACGCTCTTGGTGAATGATATGTAGCGCTCCTCCGTATTGGGAATGCAATCGATCTTGCCTTCAGTAGCCCCAGTGCCTTGATGAAGAGATGGGCATCGTAGCCTGCCAGGTTATGGAAGATGACCGGGATGAATTTCGGTGCCTGATAGTTCAGATTGCACTCATTGTGCGCGGCCCTCTGAATCTGCCCGTGAAGTGGCAATGGTCCTCACCCTATCCTCCCCAAGCTCCTGGTCGCAGATGAAGCATTTGGTGGCTTCCGCGAAGGCGATCTTATCTTCCTCCGTCATCACCATGGGCTTCTTGAAATCGTTCTGCTGATAGATCTCGCGGATATCTTTCGTCAGTCGATCCACGAAGATCTGACCCAAGTCCTCCCTTCCCGCTGCATGGTGTAGATCACAGGCTCCTTGGCGTATACCGTCTCATCGAAGCACTTGATATGGTAGCAGAATCCCGATGGTACGTGCTTCTGGAGGATCTTGGTATGAGGTTTGGACGGCTCGCCCCCTTCTACCTTCTGGATGGTAGTCTTCATCATGCGCTCCAGCAGCTGCACGATCCTATCTACGCCATCCTTCGCCGGTTCAGGCTCGACCTTAGTAGTGAAGCACTCGAAGTCTGCGTAGACGACGAATGGCACCTTCATCGACCGGGTGTGGTTTTGGAAGCTGACGTGGCTTCCTTCGCTCGGCATCTCGATTTTCACCGCCTTCTTCTGACCACAATACTCCATGTGCTGATCCAGTTTTTCTTGCCGGGTGAAGTGGTTCAGGCATCGGCGGCAGAAGTACGCTACCCCATCGTGATCGGTTACCTGAGCCGTCAAGAGCCGCGAGAAGTTCTTCACCCAGCAGTAGTGCCGCGTCTCATCATTAGCCACTAGCATGAGGTCCACGTGCTGCGCCCCGGCATCATCCTCTCGGATATCCTCATAGGGTAGACCCTCCTCCTTCCCCATCGAATCCATAGACGTTGACCTTGATCCCTCATTTAGCTTCTCAAACCTATCGATTGCTCGGGTGATACCGGGAAGTCGATGCCATCGAACCTGAGCTCGTCCGTCCACTTTTCGTACTGCTTGACTCGGTTCGTGTTCTTCTGGTCCACCTCCTCGTGATGGAGGGCCGAGAGTATCGCCCATTTGAAGCACTGCTGATCCTCATTTTGCACGTTGACTATTGCCTTCTTGGCAGCGAGCTTCTTGGGAAGTGGGATATATGAGCTTCCTTGAGGGGCTTGTACTCATTCAGCTGAACCTCCAGCTTCTCGACGCGCCCAAAGGACCATCCGCTCCCCAGCCTGGTAAGTTGCCATGCTCTCAATGACCTTATCCTCCATCTGCGCTATCACTTCGTCCAAATCTGCTGACTCGGTGATGACCCTCAAGGTTGACCGGAATTTTGGGTTGGCGTAGATATTCTCACCGGTCGCCGGGCTGATCTTCACCATCTCCACGTGGAGGATTATCACCGCTTTCAACCCTTCTTTTCCGCCAGCCCTCCGAAATCGTGCTTCGGATTTTCCCCCAGCTTAACTTGATGAAAGTCTCCACGTCCTGCTGCGACTTGGGCTTGATAATCACTGTGCCAAATACTCCACCCAAGGCCTCCCGCTTGTCCTCGACCTCGATAAGGTCTGCAGCTTCTTCAATGCTCCGCTTCACCTTCTCGACCAGCTGATCTTTCTTCAGCCTGGAGAAATTGGTGATCCCCCTCCGCCTCGCTATCGCCTTGAGCTGCTTCCTGGTAAATACTTCCCGACGTTTGAATTTCCGGGTGGTCGCCGACTCGATGAGCCGCACCAAGTCGAGCTTATTTTTCTACTATATCCTTCACCCCTTCCTCCTTGGCGATTTTCCTAAGTTTCCCATGGTCTCGGTCACCCTAAATTTCCCCGATCGGCTGATCGGCGTCGTCTTGCCGGGAGGTATGCCTCCAGCAAAGTCCATCTTTCTCCGGTTTGCCCTTGCAAAGCTGCCCTTCTTCCTTTTCAATGGGGTATTGCAGAATTTCCGCATTTCGGGTGATGAAGTTGGTCTGCTATCTTCGCAGACGGAATCTTCGAAGCGATCCATGATAATCTTGGATGGCATGATTTTATTTATACTATTCATTTTTTAATTTTTTAAGATGATATGGTGATTTTCCCGATCACCAAGCTTGTGCATAGTGTTATTACTATAGGTTTTCGATCGGTATTTATATTACGTTGTTCCAGTAATTGCTTGCAGAAGGTGGGGAAAATTTGCATATCGCCAAAAATAATTTGCAAAATTTTCCCCTGTATACCTTCAGACCCCAACGAAAATTATTGAAAGCTCATCAGAAGCATATTTTAGGAAATTTAGCAGGTTCTTTCTCCTTTCCTTGGTCTCTGACGCGAATAATTTGCAAAAACGCTATTTTTTTCCCGAAAATCAGGGGAGATAATTCACTAAGAATTACGCAAGAAAATAATCTTTTCCGACGAGGTATTTCCCTCGGAAAGACCCTCCACGCCCCAGATACCTTACCTCCCAGCACTTTTCAGCATCCCTGACTCGCTCAAGATCCGTTTGCATCCCGAGGCCCCAAATTTGAGGTCTTATGCAGGATTTCTGCATGGAAAATGTTTTTGAGGCAGAATTGTCATTTCTTCACTACTAACATAACATAGAAACTAATGTATGAGCAACACGAACACCACCAACCATCGGTGGTGATTCCAGGTGCTTTGGAAAGGTAAGCAGATCCATCTCTACGTGTGGCACCCGTCGTGTAACTCATGCAAGTACAAACCGGGCAATAAGTCTAATTCGGTAGGTCACATTCGGGGAAAATAGGACGGGGTTGTGGTTACAACAATTACGACATATTCGTCGTCATCTGTATAATAGATATTCCATAACTTAAATATACAATTTTATTCGATTCAATTTGATAAATAGACCACGTCATCTACCATTCAGTTTCATCAATTAATGAAATTTTAAGCTTGCAGTTATAGTAAAACTATGTCAAGCCTTAATTTCAGTCAACGTCTAAATTTATCCTATAAGTTATAAATGAGTATTTTTTTCCCTTCAACTCATTTCATATAGGTTATATTTCCAACTGAAGGCGTGAAATACAAAAATTTCCCTTGAACTAATTTATGTTTTTCTTTTTATGAGATATCGAATGAATATGAACTGTTGGTTTGGTTCCATTACAGCAGGACTTTGTTTTTTATATTACATTGCAAATGCATCATACTTTGAAGCTTATTTTTTAATATATCAATACATTACCGCTGAATTCATAATATTTGACTTGTTTTTTCGGAGTTGAAAATTTCTGTTGATTAAGTGTTGATTCGGTAGACAGAAGGTTATCTCTCTCTCTCTCTCTATAAAGTTTTATTACACTATTTCTATACAAATCCTCTTTCTGAACTGGGAGACTCCATGTATATCTATAATGGATCTTAGCGCCAATCCATGAAGTAGTTTAGGATGAAAATTAGATCCACAATGTACTGTTTGGCATAAATAGATTATCCGTTTAGTGTAAGGAAAGATGCTACTGAACAGTTTTATCAATGTATATACACCCTCACTGTTGGGCTTTGGAAAGCTTCAAAAGTTTAAGTTAAGAGGCATATGATTGTGGACTACTCTTATCAGTATACAGTTGAAGTCAAAGTCAGGACATTCAAATAGAATATTGTTAATGTTTAATTCGACATTTAAATTGTTGAAGGTTTGCGAGAGTTGAGTTCTCTGATGTGTGTAAGAACGATAACGTAAAAAACAGTTGTCAGCGTTTTCATCGTCTGCAATATTGGTAGTAGCATTAATCAGTTAAATCCTTTTAAAGGCACCTAAAAGGATCGCCTATCAAACTACTACATTTTTGGTCTTAAGCGTGAATGTAAAATATAAGTTACTCTTGTTCCAGTCGAAAACAAAGTGACGCTTTCGGTCCTATTTCTTAGTGTAGGAGTTTTTGAGCGTAGACTTAAAATACTGTAGTAGAACGATTCTCTAATATTATAGGAAATATTATTCAAAAGATTCCCAGAAGATTGAATAATAACATTACATAGATAATAGTTGATGCCTTGGTTGACGATTCTGTGGCAATAGTTCTCGAAGGAACTCGGGATCATCCTCATTAATAATTCTGTATAACAAAGATAGTTACACGCCATAATTTTCCTCAGCCACTTTCAGAATACCGGATCCGATTCTCAGAAACAGCAGTAGAACAACTATCACAAACTTCGCAACAGTAATCTAAGAGGGGTGTGACATGTAAAAGATAAAGATTTTCTAGGTATTTTTAACCGTAATTCCTATTGAAAATCCGGTAATTATTTTGGAGTGATACGACGGATGGTCGAGCGGGAGGCCCCAGCATCTATCCAATAAAGAACCGTTTGACCAAGGCATTTCACACATGAAGATATATTTCTATATTGACGATGTTCACTTTTGCAATTCAGAAGTTATGGTCCCTGATTGATTGGAAGATGCTATTTTAATGCCGTTCCCGTGCGGTTACGCTTGATCAAATTTTTATATGTTTTTTTTATCTTAAGACAAAAGTGAGATCGGGAATGGTGTTGAAGATTTTAATTGTGCCGTTCAAAATCCTTGATTGCATGAAAAAAAGTTCAATTCTTACTACAACCTTTTGATTATTAAAAATTTAACTTATTTTGGTTACCTCTTCTGACTGTGTTTAGTGAAAAGCACATGTTTCAATCTAAAATTGGAGGCGTTTCGACGTGTATACTACTTGGTACAAAACTTCATAGTTTCGATTATTCGTAGAATAACGAATTAGTTATAATTTCATTTCTCATGCCCTGCTTGATATTCACACAGGGAGTTGTAGCTGATATAAAGTCTATACGTATGTACATGAATGTAAATTTGATTGTGGGAACAAAATATGAACTTCTAAAAACACCAGAGGTCATCTTTTTTTCTTAACTAATCAGAATCTGAAGTCTTGAAATCATTACACTTTATTTCAACCAATAATCTAAAGAAATATATGTACAATTATCAAATGACATTGTTATGATATTGTAACTATTATATTTATTTAGTTGGCCTAATTGTTTTGTGTGGCCTAAGAATGTTTACATTGTTTTATATACATTGTGTACAAAATAAAATACATTGTGTTACAACTATGCAGTTTAGAATTCACTGGAACATTCATTGATACTCATGGAATGATTAGAACTTTCTATTTCACTTACATAACGTTTCCAGAATGATCATAACAAAGATGCGTAATTTATAGTTCTAGCGTTGTCTAGAAATTTCTGTTTGAGTATTTAAATGCAGACCCAAAAGTTAGTAAAATATATAGAGATTTGGACATAGACATAGATAGACTTAGACATCGATAAACATCAACATTCTCTGCAGTTGGATTGACACTTTTATTTACAAACTACATCATACTAGATTGTGACCAATTGGATATAATATTCTGTGGATTCCCGTGAAGATTTCGGATAAAGAAAAGATAAAAGATTGGACTCATATTTTGACAGTTAAGTTGACATTTCTTTTGTGTAATACTTTTTGTAAACTAGTGTATAATAAATCTTGTTAAATTTTATTATTGATTTGTGTCTTTTGTTGGCTACAATTAAAAGGCGATTTTCTGACATAACAAAATTGGGGCTCGTCCGGGATAACGTTAATATCTTATTTAAAAAAAATTTTTGTTCAGTATTTTTATTAGAAATAGCCAACAAAATTCTACAAAATGGCATTTGAAGCCGGTAAATTTTGAAAACGCCAGACCTGGAGAAGTTTGATAATTTAAAGAAAGAGGAATTAGTGTTGCTTGCTAAACATCTGAAATTAGACTTTAGAGTATCTATGAGAAAACAAATTATAAAAATTTGGTAATAGACAAATTAGTTGACGCAGAAATTTTAGGTGAAGAGGCTCTTGATCTTAAGGTCGAAAATGTTGACGCTATCAAATTAAAACAGCTTGAATTAGAACATGAACTCAAAATAAAACAATTGGAAAAGAAGAAAGACAGGCAGAACTTCAAATGAAGGAACGGTTAGAGATGGAGAAAAGAAAAGAAAAGAAGATGAATTTAAATTAAAACAGGCAGAACTTGAAATGAAAGAAAGGTTAGAGATGGAGAAAAGAAAAGAAAAGAAGATGAATTTAGATTAAAACAGGCAGAACTTGAAATGAAGGAAAGGTTAGAGATGGAGAAAATAAAAATTGAAATGGTCAAAGGAGAAAGTAACACTAATGTACAGTCGAAATCAGAACATTTTGATGCAGCAAAAAATATACGTTTGGTTCCCAGATTTTGTGAAAAACAGTCGATAAATATTTTCCACAGTTTGAGAAAATTGGTCATAATTTGAAATGGCCGAAGCCTTTTGGACTACAATGCTGCAAAGTGTTTTTGAGGGCAAGGCCGCTGAAATTTACTCAGCACTTTCATCCGAACAAAGTTCTGATTATGACACGGTTAAAAAGGAAGTTTTGAAAGCTTATGAGCTAGTGCCAGAAGCATATAGACAGAAGTTTAGATCTTATAAAAAGTTTGATTCACAAACCTATGTTGAATTTGCTAGGGAAAAAGAAGACCTATTTGATAAATGGCTTACGTCAAAGAAAATAGATAACAATTTTAAGAACCTAAGACAACTGATGTTATTAGAAGAGTTCAAGCAATGTGTTCATTTAGACTTAAAACACATTTAGATGACAAAACTGTTGAGACATTACAAGATGCAGCTGTTATTTCCGATAATTATACCCTTTCACATAAAAGAAGTTTCAAAGGTCACAATTTTAATACTTCAGTGGAAATTACAAGAATCAAAGCACTGAGCGTACTGCTAGTAAGCCTGTTGCACAGAATAAGAATCAGTCTAGTTATAATATGTCTAGTCCAAAATTTGATACTTTTGAGAAGAAGTCACTGACTTGTGCTTATTGTAAGAAGAATGGTCACCTGATAGCTGATTGTTTTAGACTCCAGAAGAAGAATGAAAGAGATAATAAGCCCAAGACCAGTGCTTGTACGACACCCCGTGTTACAAATACGTTAGAATGTCCTGCGAGTCAGGCTTTTAAGTCCAGTTTTTGTGATTACATGGAGGATTATAAACCTTTTATGTCTGATGGGTTTGTTTCTATTGTTGATAATACTACTCCTCAGCCTATTAAGATTTTACGGGACACTGGAGCTTCTCAGTCTTTATTGTTAGAAGGTGTGTTGCCTTTGTCCGAGGAGACTTCTGTTGGTGCCTCCGTTTTGTTACAAGGTGTGGAGCTAGGTTGTATAGATGTTCCTCCATCGCATTTATCTGAAGTCAGATTTGATAACTGGACCAGTTGTTGTGGGTGTTCGTCCTAATCTCCCTGTTGAGGGTGTTTCATTATTGCTAGGAAATGATCTAGCTAGGAACAAAGTGGTTGCTGAACCAATTGTTACCAGTGAACCGGTGGTGGATGTTAAATCACCTGAAGATGATGCTGAACTGTATCCAGCTTGTGTCGTTACTAGGGCGATGGCTAGAAAACAACAAAATGAGGATTTGCAAGAAGACCAGTTTGATTACATGGATCTTTCTGACACCTTTCTAGCTGACATTGAAGGTCCCAGTAGCTCAGAGAAGGCCGTCATAAGACCACCTAGTATTAGCAAGAATGTAATTATGCCTTGGCCAGACGTAAACAGCCATTCATTAGACCGAAGGAAATTTGTCGAAGAACAAAATAAAGACCCTGAAGTTCTTCAGCTCAGCAAGAGGGCTCAACCACAGGAGGAAGCAAACAAAGTGGCCGAATGCTATTACCATCAAGACGGCATTTTAATGAGAAAGTGGAGGCCCCCTGATGCTACCCCAGAGGAGGAATGGAGAGTGGTATACCAAGTGGTGGTGCCGAAAATTTATAGGCAAGACATTATTGGTCTTGCCCATGACACCCCCTTGGCTGGACACTTAGGTATAAGGAAGACTTGCCTTAAAATCTTGCAGCATTTCTACTGGCCAAGACTTAGGAATGATGTCGCAGAATACTGCAAATCATGCCATATATGCCAGGTTGTTGGTAAGCCTAACCAGAAAATACCACCAGCACCACTTCTGCCTATTCCAGCCTTTGAAGAACCTTTCAGCCGAGTACTCATTGATTGCGTTGGACCTTTACCGAAGACCAAGACCGGAAATGCGTATTTACTGATGATCATGTGTACCTCCACTCGTTTTCCTGAGGCTATTCCGTTAAGGAATATCAAGACACCTACTATTGTCAAAGCTCTGATCAAATTTTTCACGCTAGTAGGACTTCCAAAGTCTATACAGTCCGACCAGGGTTCAAATTTCATGTCAGGTTCATTTCAGCAAGTCGTGTACCAGTTAGGGATTGCTCAGTATAGATCAAGTGCTTACCATCCAGAATCTCAAGGTGCCTTAGAACGTTTTCATCAAACATTGAAGAACATGATCAGAACTTTTGTCTTCAATTTGACAGGGATTGGGATGATGGTGTTCACTTTTACTTTTGCGGTCCGAGAGGCTGTTCAAGAATCCCTTGGTTTTAGTCCCTTTGAGTTGGTATTTGGTCATACTGTAAGGGGACCTTTAAAATTGATAAAGGAAAAGTGGCTTACTGAATACACTGACTTGAATCTTCTAGACTATGTATCTAGATTGCATTGATAACATTGGAAAAGCAAAATTTGTGAGCAAATTTGATTTATTGAAAGGTTACTGGCAAGTCCCATTGACACAGAGAGCTCGAGAAATATCAGCTTTTGTCACATCAGACGGCTTATTTCAATATACTGTAATGCCGTTTGGCATGAAAAGTGCTCCAGCTACATTTCAAAGAATGATCAATAATGTTATAAAAGATTTAGACTGTTGTTATGCTTATATTGATGATCTTATTGTATGTAGTGATAGCTGGGAAGAACATTTAACACATTTATATGATACTTTTGATAGATTGTCACAATCAAATTTGACTGTTAATCTTGGTAAAAGTGAATTTTGTCAGGCCACTGTTGATTTTTAGGGCATACAGTTGGCCAAGGTCAGGTGAAACCTATTACGGCTAAAGTGGATGCAATTACCAAATTTCCTCCTCCTACAAATAAAAACAACTTATGAGATATTTAGGCATGATTGGATTTTACAGGAAATTCTGTTCAAATTTTGCGACTGTTGTTCAACCATTGACTCATCTTTTACGGAAAGATTCTAAATTCATCTGGAGTGAAAATTGTCAAAACGCTTTTGAAAATAGCAAATCACTTTTAATTAATAGTCCAGTTCTGATCACTCCAGACTATGAAAACAATTCAAACTTGCCGTCAATGCAAGCGATGTAGGAGTTGGAGCTGTTTTATATCAAGAGACAGATGATAATGTTGAAAACCTATATCATATTTTTCTAAGAAATTAGATAAACATCAGAAAAATTATTCAACTATTGAAAAGAGTGTTTTGCACTGTTGTCTGCACTTCAACATTTTGATGTATATTTAAATCCCACTGTGCATCCTATTCTTGTTTATACTGATCATAATCCTCTCACCTTCATACATAAAATGAGAAACAAGAACCAGAGATTGACTAGGTGGAGTTTATTGTTACAGGAATATGATGTTATTGTAAAACATATTAAAGGTAAAGATAATGTAATAGCAGATGCTTTATCTAGAACTTATTGAAACAATTTGTATATACTATGTATTTTTGTACATATTATTCCTGAAAAGTTTTGTTACACTCAAACTTTTTTAAGGGGAGGTGTTATGATATTGTAACTATTATATTTATTTAGTTGGCCTAATTTGTTTTGTGTGGCCTAAGAATGTTTACATTGTTTTATATACATTGTGTACAAAATAAAATACATTGTGTACAAAATAAAATACATTGTGTTACAACTATGCAGTTAAGAATTCACTGGAACATTCATTGATACTCATGGAATGATTAGAACTTTCTATTTCACTTACATAACGTTTCCAGAATGATCATAACAAAAGATGCGTAATTTATATTTCTAGCGTTGTCTAGAAATTTCTGTTTGAGTATTTAAATACAGACCCAAAAGTTAGTAAAATATATAGAGATTTGGACATAGACATAGATAGACTTAGACATCGATAAACATCAACATTCTCTGCAGTTGGATTGACACTTTTATTTACAAACTACATCATACTAGATTGTGACCAATTGGATATAATATTCTGTGGACTCCGTGAAGATTTCCGGATAAAGAAAAGATAAAAGATTGGACTCATATTTTGACAGTTAAGTTGACATTTCTTTTGTGTAATACTTTTGTAAACTAGTGTATAATAAATCTTGTTAAATTTTATTATTGATTTGTGTCTTTTGTTGGCTACAATTAAAAGGCGATTTTCTGACATAACAACATGTATGATTTTAAAATGTCCCACTTTTAAGAAACTGATTAAAAAAGAAAAAAAAAAACATACAGAGCCCAATCGACAACAGTACAAACTGTTTTTCATACACGTAAACATCTTTTATTTTACTCTATTTTTTTACAATGAAGTGAATAGAGATTCGGATTGTTTTAGATCTTCCAGGCATTCCCTATCAAATGTGTAAATGTTTCAAAAATTAAATATATTTTGATAATTTGATAAATGTCGTAAAATGAGTAGTTTTAATCTCGTCTTGGAAAGATTGTTCGGCAAAATCCAGAAGTTATGATGATAATGACTTGTTGAAAGATACAATTTTGCCTGTGGACCAAAATATTTGAAGGCCACGGTTAGTACTTGGTTTTCAATCGGGTACTAGGGATGCTTGAGATAAGATAAAAAGTTCGCCAGGTCATATAAAAGTATATTGGGGACTGACCGACTTGTGACGGCCATCATCATGAAACTTTTCGTAGCTCTTTGTTGTTTTGTTCTTGCACAGGCCCAGGTTCCAACGCCATGTGGTAAGTTTGATATGCATATATATATGAAAACTACTAGATATTTCTTTTATTTTTTATATTGAATGTATAAATAGGATTTATCGGTCAGAATATGGAAACAGTCTTCACGTCAGTTATAGATAATAATATGACAAGTAGAAAACGTGAAATATACTAAATTGTATATATTTATAAAGCTTTGCCTTTTGGACGTAGCAAAGTTGGTATTTTTGCTTTGATAAAGCAAACACATATAGTTAACATATGGAGAGCATGAAAAACTAAATTTATAAATTCCGTGGAAGACTTGCATAGCTAGCCGTCCCATCCCACTAACGCTGGAAATATCTGAAATAAGTTGAATATATAAAAGTATATTGGGGACTGACCGACTTGTGACGGCCATCATCATGAAACTTTTCGTAGCTCTTTGTTGTTTTGTTCTTGCACAGGCCCAGGTTCCAACGCCATGTGGTAAGTTTGATATGCATATATATGAAAACTACTAGATATTTCTTTTATTTTTATATTGAATGTATAAATAGGATTTATCGGTCAGAATATGGAAACAGTCTTCACGTCAGTTATAGATAATATGACAAGTAGAAAACGTGAAATATACTAAATTGTATATATATATAAAGCTTTGCCTTTTGGACGTAGCAAAGTCGGTATTTTTGCTTTGATAAAGCAAACACATATAGTTAACATATGGAGAGCATGAAAAACTAAATTTATAAATTCCGTGGAAGACTTGCATAGCCGTCCCATCCCTCTGACGCTGGAAATATCTGAAATAAGTTGAATATATAACTTCAGACGCTATGCATTGGATTGTGAATACCCTAAAATGCAATAACCCTTTCTATTTTTTTATGCAAAATGTGTTTCTTTTCTTACAACTATTTTTGTATCCCACTAATATATGTCTTTCGCTGTATATGATACGGACGCATAAACTTGAAAGGATTAGAAGAATACCAAAGCGACTTTATCGCAAGAAACCAACATGTGTAGATTCAATAGATTTTACGAGATCAAGACAACTACAAAAAGATGGAGACCATAATTTCTCGTATAATTGAAAAAAGGTTAATCATTTACCTGAATGTTAACACCAGTGAAAACATAAGCGTTAATACTGATGCAATACAACCTCTCATCGCATAAGTTGCTTCAAATGGGTAAATAACTCATTTAACAATTGTTGAAAATGTGAATCTGTATCACGCTCTTTTGGATTTTTTTATGCCAAAGATTCGCCAAAAGATTTTAATCAAAATGCATAAAGAAAACCTCAAAACCCTAGTGTAATGTGTAAAAGTTAAATCACAAAATACTGAACTCCGAGGAAAATTCAAAACGGAAAGTCCCTAATCAAATGGCAAAATCAAAAGCACAAACACATCAAACGAATGGACAACAACTGTCACATTCCTGACTTGGTACAGGCATTTTCTTATGTAGAAAATAATATATAGTGCCAATTACCACTTTTTATTTGTATACAGTCAAACCTGCCATAAAGGTCACCTTATGAGCAAAAAGCTGTATTATCAGGTCACCCTCTCCTTGTCATAATGTAGCAATACCTATACCTTTTGAACCTAATTCAAAGGTCACCTCTCTTTTTAGTAAATTTTCTTTGATTCCAAGGGCTAACTTTACATATAGGTTTTACTGTAGTCTTATCGAAAACAACTGTGAATGAAGTTTACAATTTTTGTAAACTGCTCTTTTTGTCCTAGATCTAGAACATTTTAAATTGGCTACTGTCGATGAAAACTGTATCCATAAGTGTGTTGTTAATATGTACGAACCTCAATATTTGAATTGTGTAATCATCAAATCTCATTTTGACCTTAAATAACATTGTTGACGGGATATGAAATCCGTCATCCCAAAGTAAATAATCAAGTAGAGAGGAGG
Organism: Mytilus coruscus; assembly: GCA_017311375.1. Lineage (NCBI taxonomy): Eukaryota > Metazoa > Mollusca > Bivalvia > Mytilida > Mytilidae > Mytilus > Mytilus coruscus. Next base: position 28,728,343 of record CM029599.1, on the reverse strand, counting down.
TCAGATATTTTTATTTCTGATGAAAATAATTATAAAACTAATACAGATTGATAAATGTTTGTTTGTATATTAAGTAATATAGTAAAATACGGCGACAGTAGTTTACTGATGTTCAAATCTAGTAAAACGATTGGGAAGAGACAAATCAAGGTGACAAACAATAATTTAGGAAATCGCATGAACTACAAAAGGAGCGAGACCGGGTACGTCGACAGGGTAAGCATCTCCTGCTATGCATGCACCAACCACCATGCAAATTCACACTTAAACGGAAGTAGCAGGTCCCTTTGGGCAATTACATAGACGAGGTTGAATGTACTGTTTATATTCTTTTTTGTTTCGGTTTCCCAATTATTTTTATCTCTGACAAAGGTCATTGTACGATCTGGAACTAAAGAATTACACAATAGCAATAAAAAGAATAAAAACGATTAGAATAAACAAGAAGAAGAATACGTTTTACATAACATATAATATGTTACATTATACACAATTTGACAGAAATTATATATCTTAAATTCCAGAGTCGCCAAAGCAATGGGAAGGCAGCATTCTTCGCGTAAGTTATCAATTGATAATTAAGTACTTATGTAAACCATGCAATTGCTATTCCAATTAAACCAAACGTTTAAAAAAGCCAGGATATCTCTGCGAATATAGTTGCTGAGTCAAGTCAGAAAACGAAGCAAAACATCTTTGTGAGAAAACATAGACGTGTGACTTAGATACCAATGAATCATATTGGTGTTTTTTAATTAAAAGAAACACCATTTTTATAAGATATTACAATTTGCGCAATACTAAAAATCATTTAGCATGTGATCGTGAAAGTCCTTTATCTCACGTTTAAAAACAAGGCTAGAGTGACTCAAGATGTGCACTTGAAAGTGTAGCGGGTTTAAATGAATTTTATAATATTTCAATCTTCCTTCTTTATAATCTTGATTAACAAAATGTACATAAAAGTCAGTACATAAAAAACACCTAATTACTTAACAATCGGACAAAAGATAACCCCCATAAAAAATACCACCAAAACACTAGTACAAAAACAAACTATATACACAGTACAGTATCAAAGAATGCTTGTAGCTACTGAAAGAAAGCTCAGAGAAAATAACCTGCTTAAATAAAATCATGTCGCCCTTCGCCAAAATATCGACGTAGTATAAAACAACGTCATAAACAGTATATATATATATATAGAAAGACATGACGCCTTGTAATGTAAGAAAAAACCAACACAAACACCTATGCAGAAAAATCAAAGAAAAATCAAAGTAAAATTGCGAATGGAAACGGGGAATGTGTAAAAAAGAGACAACAACCCGATCATAGAGCAGAAAACAGCCCAAGGCCACAAATGGGTCTTCAACTCAGCGAGAAAATCCAGCACCCGGAGGCAGGCTTCAGCAGACCCCTAAATAAAAATGTGTACTTGTTCAGAGAAAATGGACGTCACACTAAACTCCGAAAAATATAGATGAACTAAAATTAAAAAACATACAAGACTAACAAAGGCCAGAGGTTCCTGACTTGGGACATGCGCAAAAATGCGGCGGGTTTAAACATGTTTTGTGAGATCTCAACCCTCCCCTATACATCTAGCCAATGTAGAATAAACAAGCAATTAGATGTTAGAATGTTAGAAGAAACTAAGCAAAATGACGATAACATAAATTAACAAATGACTTACTAGCAGTTACTGACATGCCAGCTCCAGACCTCAGTTAAACTGATTGAAAGATTATGTCTTCATCATATAAAAATCAAGCACAATCTCTCCCGTTAGGGGCTTAGTATCATACCATCATAAAATATATGAGAAGAACATAACCCGTATCATACCAACAATTGGTTAAAGAATAAATGTGTTTATTTCCGATGCAAAGACCCTATGAGTGAATCAATATTAATTCCAAAAAATGCCATCTTTAATGATCTGACAACAGTATCGTAACTATATTCCTTCTAAATAAGCCTACATACATTAAATTGTGACAGGTTTTCTGGTGTTTTGTTTTAAATGATAGTTCATGTTTTACAGGTTGATAAAGGGACCTCAGTAAAGCCAGAGAATGAAAGACTTAAAGTTAGCTACGATGAAATCAATCAAAGAGTCCGAGAGATAACAGAGTACTCATTTACACCCAAACCAGGACAAGAAACGTATGAAGTTATTTATCTACACCAAACTGTAAGTAATGCTTCTATTCATGAGATAAAAGTTTTTAACGAAAAAAAAACTTGATGTCTTATGTTGGCATAAGAAAAGGATAAACATACAATTTATAAGAAAAGATCATTATTTATATAAACATATGATTAGAATAATTAATAACGCACGAAATAAATTATTTAAAATGAATAAACCATACAATTCGTAACAAATGAATAACCATACAATTAGATTCAAAAATGAAAATAATAAAAAAAAAAAAAAAAAACTGCTATCTGGAGCTTTAATTTGAAAATACTCATATTTGCGATCTTTCTACAGTGGGAAATCTAGTGACAAAATATTACCTCCTATATAAATACTGAAAACTAAATCTTCTCAACGTTTGTCCCATTTTAGCAAGGAAGCTATCAATTATTGATCCAAGGAAAACGTTCTGGTAAATAGTAAAATAGAAATAAGTTGAAATAAAACAAAACACCATTTAATGTAATCATTTCCTCCTTAAGGAGGAGCAAACGACGAGTACAGCAGGCTTTAGAAGCTTGATGTAAAATTGGTTTAAAATGTTACTATGCGAATAAATTCCTAGAGTACCAACTTCAATTTATTTTTCTACTGGCTGTATACCTCTCTGGAACATGCTAATTATCCGTATATATATGTACAGCTAGATCAGAGAAAGTCGGGAAAAAATTGCAAAGGAATCGATTGATATGCAGCAAAGATTGGCACTTTTGAAATTAAGTTACTTAGCAAATTCAAACGGACCTTATCTCGATGTAAACATTGAATGTGAAAAGATCGAGAAGACCGCAAATACATGTACAAAAATCAAGACGACCTTTTCTTAAAAATGTATAAAAATAATAAAAGATACATACTTAGTTTATTTATTTATTTTGTATTTACATTGTATCATAGATCAAATTTATTTGTTCAGTGTATGTTCACTGGTGTTAACATGTCTTTTGATTGAGTTAAGCCATTTCAATTGATTTTTATAGTGTGTCTTTCTATGTTGTGATGTTACACTATTGTTTCATATAAGGGTGAAGGTTTGGTACCATTAAAATGTTTAAACCCGCTGCAGTTGTTTGCACCTGTCCTAAGTCAGGAATCTGATGTTCAATAGTTGTCGTTTGTTGATGTGGTTTATAAGTGTTTCTCGTTTCTCGTTTTTATATAGATTAGACCGTTGGTTTTCCCGTTTGAATGGTTTAACACTAGTAATTTTTGGGGCCCTTTATAGCCTGCTGTTCGGTGTGAGCCAAGGCTCCGTGTTGAAGACCGTACTTTGACCTATAATGGTTTACTTTTATAAATTTTGACTTGGATGGAGAGTTGTCTCATTGGCACTCATACCACATCTTCTTATATCTATTTATAAGAATAGTTATCTTTAATTTCTTAACCTGCACAGACAGACTTTTAAATTTTTTATTCTCGAAAAGACAATATTTCTCTATTGAATGTACATGTGACAAGAGCAGACCGGTGTGCTCGATAACTTAGGTGTGAAAAATAAGTATACTTTGGGAAATTGTAACATGCTAAGGACTTTGTGGAACACTCCAACAATTGGTGACCCGAAAGATCTTTAGATTTTGTATGTACATGATTTTTATCCATTTTTTTATCAATATGCATTGGCATTTTGAAATTTCAGTTTCACAGGCTTCTAATGCAATTATCTCGATAAATACTGAACATAAAACATCATTATTATTTAGAAATAACTTTTGATCAGTATCGTTACCGGCATTGTTTTATTATTGACTTTCTCGACTCTATCATAAGAAGAGTGAATTTTCTTTTGTTTTCGTTCACTAGATTTCCCACTGTCTAATCATAATCAAAATAGTAATATCAGCAATGCATTTATATGCTGCGATTATTTAAGGTAATAGCAATTTCAAAATTAAGTCCTAGTTCGGCAAATATATAAAAAAAAACTTAGAACTAAAATCTCGTCTGAAATAATTCGTTGATTGATTTGAGCTGCCGAAAACAATCAGTATTATCCATCTTTATAACAAATAGATACTTATATATATATATATTTCCCATAATTGCATTGCAGAAAAAGGAGTATAAAATCAACCTTACAACAAGAAAATGTAATGTATCTACCTTAACTAGACCTTTCATGCCTAATGGCGTTCCTCCAAATGCTACCTTCAATGGATTTGCAACCGTAGGTGCTGCTGGTATCCCAGGCCAGAGTCTGAATGTACAAGACTGGAAATTTTCATCAGGACAAGAAACATTCTATGGCGTTGTTACGAGTCCTGACTGTGTTCCTGTTCAACATACACATTACATTCCACCATCAACTTTCATCGTGTCATCGTAAGTTAGATGATTTAGAATTTGGTGCCCCGAGATTTGTTGCTGCTTTTTATCGGATGGCGTTACAGAAATGCACGCAGAGCTAATTTATTAAGATGTAACGAACAATTAAGGTTTGGGTGGTACTTGCATTTCAAACAGACCTTTTTGCAATGTTATCTCGTTTACCCATATAAAAGCTATTGAACTGGGTCTTCTTTTGGACGCAAATCTTTTTTCTTAATTAGAGTTTGTCGATAGTCTTTTTAGTGTATAAATACGTAACAAAATAGTGCAACATGATGTAACCGACTTAAATGCAGAGCTAGAGAAAAAATATGTTTGGTTATATTTTCTCAATGGCAGAAATAGGAAATAATTAGATTTTTTTCAGTTAGTACAGTTAACCAAAACTAAATCGAACAAATAAAAAGGCACTGTGGTTATTCACAAATTAGCGTCTATCTTCATATGAAATAAAACCTATGTCATATCACAAAAACATAAAATTCACAAAACAAATGGTAAGATTAGCGTTATCACAACAAGTATTTCTGGTAAAAACTTATAGATATGTAATTAAAGAACAATGAATATAAATGATATTCGAATGTAACAAAAAGAGATGTAGTATGATTGCCAATGAGAACTATCAACCAGAGACCAAATGCCGTAGTTGTTAGCGCCGAATGATAAGTATACAAAATATCCACATTTAGATTATTTGGAAATGCATTTCATACATCACTTTATCTTTTACAGGTTCTTCGACATAAAAGGTGGAATAAGAGATGTTAATGTATTCACACCACCAACGGAGTGTAATCAAGAATAAATTATAAATCTTACTTTTTTCAATTCCGAAAACAATTATTCTTATGATGGCAGGTTTGTTTCGTGGAAAATTTCTGAACTAATATCAAAATATGATATGCAGCTTTCAAAGTTTTACGATTGTAATAATCCTTTACTTGGCCTAGTTGATTTATAACAAATAACCGACATTCATTAGTTGTGTAAATATAAACTATATAGGTACTTTTGAGGTTGGTAGGTTGCCAAGTAGATTTGTAGCTGCCTTCCATTAGCGGTGCAATCATAGTTTTGTTTAAAAGGGATGTTTCATTAGTTTTTAGTGTCGCATTTTGCTCTATTTTATTTTTCAGTGTTTGTGTTGGTTTGATCGGTAACAGTTTCGGCTATTCCTTTTCTTTGGAAACCATATTTTCATTCCATATTTTCACATTCGGACAAGGTTTAGGGTCATATAATTTTCTTGATCGATGGTTTATGAATTTGGTGATACAACATTCATTTGCAAATACGCTATTGTAAGATGCTTATCACCAGCTAATATAAAAAAGAAGATGTGGTATGATTGCGACTTAGCTAAGACTTTTTATTGTCTTTTATAAGTTCATATTCACATAAATCATAAGAAGCATAACACAAAACAGGTTTTAACAAAACAATCTGTTAAAACATGTTTAAATATAGATATAAGCCTTTCAAATAAAAAATAGAAGAATGACCTACAAGAAAGATGAGTATACAAAGATAAAAACCAATAGCTACAAATTATTGCGTTCACAATCTTTCTGCGTTTCGAAGGCACCCCAAATTTATATGGTAGTATTTTTTTTCTTTTGTAACACTGTGTTGATACCACTTTAAGTGGACTGCTATTCCTCGAGAGTATCATCAGACCAGTAGCCGGCGCTTCGGTACTGACATGGTTAACATTTTTTAATTCTTCGTTAAATTTAGAAAATTTCATGAAACCAAACTCAATCAGGCAAAGTTGACGTCAGGTGGATTTGGCTATTCTTTTAAGGTTCCCTTTGGTCATGTAGTTCATCACGTGTTTTTAGTTTGAGCGAATCCAAATAAGCGCGTCGAAATCACCAAGTTTTGACGTCCCCAGCTTAAAATAGTCTGTTTGTTCCTTATTAAGCTTAATCATTGGTATATGCCTGAGCGATTTAAGTCGAAATACCATGCAGTAAACTGAATATTTATTAACTATCGAACTCCTAGAAGTGTTAACAACTTCTCATGATACTAAAACTAGTTTAGTCGACCTAAAAATATCGATGTTTAATCTTTGCTCCATCCAAAAAAGTTACATTTCAAAAGTAACAGCTCTAAGAAAGAAATGTCATTCTAACATTGAAAGGTATTTCTATGCCAAAACGACCGGTCTTTGCTTTCACCTGAAAATGCTGCATGATTAGCGGGGAAGCCTCAAATGTCATTTTTTGGTTTCCCCTCAACCCCCAACACTCAAGTCCAGCACGCTGTGCCTCAAGACCACTAAGGCAAATCAGAGGAAAAAGGGCGATTAAAACATATAAACACTTCACAAAGTGTACAAAGTGACCAGATAATATCAATGGATTTTAACGTTAAATGGCCGATAGCAAGCTGATCAGTAAAAAAACAAAACAACCAAAATTGGGAAAAATAAAAATAAAACTTGATAGCCGTTGAAAAACTATGAATATTAGGATGTCACATATCCTGCTTGATTCATACAGGGAGGTGAAGCTTAAATAAATCTCTAAGTATGTACATCAATGTAAATTTTATTGATGGACGAAAATACCAACTCTTAACAAAAAAACCAAAGTTCAATTTTACTTGAACTAATTAAAATATGAAGTCTTGAAATAATTACATATTTTCACCCACTCAACGAAATGTGTTTACATTTATCAAAGGACATGCAAGATAAGTAACTGAACCAAAGGACAAAAAAAAAAAAAAAAAAAACACGCAATCAACTACAGCCCTTACGGTTTTCATAAACGCAACCATGTTGTATTTTACTTTTATTTTTTCAATAAAGTGACTATCGATCATATTTATTTTAACATCTTTCAATCTTTTCCATTAAAATGTTCAGAAAAAATAAATATTTATATAATTTGATAAATATTGTAAAATGCGTAGTTTTTAATCTCATTTTGAAAAGATTATTTGGCAAAATTCAAAACATTATGATAAACATGACTTGTTGTTCAAAATTAAAATTTGGCATGTGGACCAAAATATTTGAAGGCCATTGTCCGTACTTGGTTTTCAATCGGGTACTAGTGATGTTTGAGATCCGACATATTAAAAGTATATCGGGGAATGACCGACTTGTGACAGCCATCATCATGAAACTTTTCGTAGCTCTTTGTTGTTTTGTTCTTGCACAGGCTCAAATTCCAACTCGATGTGGTAAGTTTGATATGCATATTTATGAAAACTAACAAATGTTTCTTTCATTCTTGATATTGAATCTCTCGATGTGGTTTATCGAGCAGAATATGGAAAATTAGTCTGTTATAGATGTTTAAGCGACTTTCTTTTTTAAGAACAATATGACGAGGTGAAAACGGTGTGATGTATTAAAAATGTATTTATAAAGCTTTGTCTTTTGGACAAAGCAAATTTTGCATTTTGCTTTGATAAAGTAATCTAGCTTTATACGGCTGTTTTGGAGACATAGTGACTAAAATAGAAAACCATCATACTTATGATTAACATATCGAGAGCATAAAAACAAAATAGATAAAATCCTCGGAACGCTAAAGAGATGCGTAGATGCCCATACCCTCTAACGCTGGAAACATTAACACGAGTTGAAAGAGCTTCAGACTCTATACATTGGATTGTGCATACCTTAAAGTGTGATAATCCCTTTTCTCATTTTATTCAAAATTTGTTTATTGTCTTACAACTTGTTGCACCCAATTTAGAAGTGTCTTTCGTTGTATATGCAACGGACGCATAAACTTGAAAAGATAAAAAGAGTACCATTGCAACTTGATAACAAGAAAATCGAAATGCTTACATTCCATATATTTTACGAGATCGAGACAACCTCAAAAAGATGGAGACCAGTATTTTTTTAAACAACAGAAAGCTTTTGTTACATAACTTTTCGTATATCTAAAAAGTTAACAGTTTGGCTTAATGTTAACACGAGTGAACACATACACGTTATTGCTGGCGCAATGCCACCTCTCATTACATTAGGTGCTTCGAAAGGGTAAATAATTCATTGCTCAATTTTTGAAAACATGAAGCTGTATGCATTTTTTTTCTCTTTTAAATGCCAACAGATGTGAAGCCAAAAAGCATTTCAAATATTACGTTATAAAATAAAACTCAATCTTTCCCTGTGCGACAGCAAACAAAACAGTTACCAAACGAAAGAGAGGCGAAAGATACCACAGGGACATTCAAACTCATAAGTCGAAATTAAACTGACAACGCCATGGCACAAAATGGTGATGAGGGGACAAAATGTCCACCAGCAGAGACATCGACCAAGTTGTTGTAGAAGAGAGGCGAAAAATACCAAAGGGACTTTCAAACTCATAAGTCGAAAATAAACTGAAAACGCCATGGCTAAAAAAGAAAAAAACCAAAAGACAAACAACAGTACACAAAACACAACATAGAAAACTAAAGACTAAGCTACACGAACCCCACCAAAACCGAGAGTAATCTCTGGTGCTCCGGAAGGGTAAGCAGATCATGAAACAGGAAAAACATCATCATTTACTACATATTAACACCAGTGTTATGTCTAATATATAGAACTATTAAGTTAAGATATTGTCTCTCATCGAGAACAATTGTGAATGATGTTTCATATTCTGAAAACTTAGTGGCCAACGTAGATACAAGTATCTTGTCTTAGGGAGGGATAAATCGTACTTTGTAAAAAATCACTCTGATTCAAACAAAAAATTCTCTGAAACCGACATTATCAAGATGCTTGATTTCTTGATTGACAAGGTATTTGTTACGTTTCGAGGATGTGCTTTTCAACAAACAATCAGCATTCCCATGGGAACCAACTGTGCTCCTCTTCTTCCTGACTTGCTCCTTTATTCACATAAGGCTGACTTCATACAGGAACTTCTTAGGAAGAATGAAAGAAGTTAGTAGTATCCTTTAACTTCACTTTCCGCTATATAGATGATGTTCTCTCACTAAATAATTCAAAATTGGGTGACTATGTTGAACGCATCTTGAGATAAAGAATAGAACAGATACAGTTAAGTCTGCCTCATATCTTGACTTACATCTAGAAATTGATAATGAAGGTCGGTTGAAAACAAAGCTTTAGGACAAAAGCAATGATTTCAGCTTCCCAATTGTGAACTTTCCATTTCTATGTAGCAGCATTCCAGCAGCGCCTGCATACGGAGTATATGTCTCCCAGTTGATACAATATTCCGGGGTTTGTATTTCCTATCATGATTTTCTTTATAGAGGGTTGCTGCTCAGAAGGAAGCTATTAAACCAAGAGTTCCAAGAGGTGAAGTTGAAATCATCCTTTCGTAAATTTTACGGACGCTACCACGAGTTGGTTGACCGTTATGAAATATCCGTTTCACAATTCCGTCCCCTTTTCCCCGAATGTGACCTATCGAATTAGAATTATCACTGGGTTTGTAATAACATAAGCAACACAATGTACAATATGGAGCAGGATCTGCTTACCCTTCTGGAGCACCTGAGATCACCCCCAGTTTTGGTGGGGTTCATGTTGCTCAGTCTTTAGTTTTCTATGTTGTGTTTTGTGTACTGTTGTTTGTCTGTTGGTTTTCTTTTCTTTTTTAGCCATGGCGTTGTCAGTTTATTTTCGACTTATGAGTTTGAATGTCCCTTTGGTATCTTTCGCCTCTCTTTTTTCTTTTGTACTAGATTAAGGGCATTTTAAATAAGCCGCTGTCAATGCAAAATGTTTGCATAAGTGTGTTATCATTATCTACGAGTTACTATTTACAAAAGCTCATTTTGACCTTAATTACCATTGTTGACGGGTTATCAAGTCTGGAATTCGAAGAAATTAGATAAGTTTAGAAGAGATCAGAATTTTTTATTTCTTTTACAAATCACAATACTATTACAGCTTTTAAAATGTTTGTTTTAAGTTATGTGATGAAGTTGAACGACAGCTGCATCTCCCATTGAGCAATGACTTTGACGACTTCACCTTTTCAGTTTTGATATTCAAAATGTTTGATGTATTTGGCTCCCCACACTCTTGAGGTCTGACGATGGTCATTGTACGCTCTAAATCCATATAATAACAATAGAAAATAACAATAATAGTAATAAACAAGAAGACGTTTCAACATAATATATGATAGGTTACATCATACACCATTTGACAAAAATTGTCAATCTTAATTTCCAGATCCACCAAAGCAATGGGAAGGCAACATTCTTCGCGTAAGTTATACATGATAATTGACTTTTAGTATATATGTGACTAGATCGAACTCTTCTTGTGGACTAAAACACATAAGTTTATGATTTATTTAGCAATTTACAAAATAATTTGGCGGGACATGATCCCCAAATACGAAACCTATGGTGTACTGTAAAATTCTTGTAATAACAATTAAGGACATATGTGGTTAAAGGGCAGGATTATGAACAGCTTTCAAGATATTTAGCAATTATTGAAAGAAAAGAAGCTAGAAGTATCCTTTAACTTCACGTTCCGTACCGTACCTCGTGGGACGCCTGATTCCACTTGCACATCTGCTGAGTGTTCGCCCTCTATCACTACCCTCATGGATCGACATTTTAGGAAGTTTGAAAGCCACATGTTGATATTTCCGTCTATCATATACTAGTAACTGTTCAGTTTATTTAGTAATTCATCGCGTTGTACTGTGACGAAAGCTTAAGAAAAGTCCAATATTGCCATGTCTACTTAATTATTTTTATATGAGCTGTTGAAACATTAACTCTAAAACCAGGAAATGTTGAATGAGAAGCTGGCATTAGGTCAAATTATATGATATGAATTAATTTCTATATAAAAAAACTGAAATATGTCGTCAAAAAGTAGTTTTTATTCTGAATCTTGCATTTGAAGTAAAAAAAATATGTGACCCAGAATACTGAGGAGAGTTGTTTGAGAAACAGAGCATTGGGGACGTCTGTATTTGCTTGTTGAAAATAGATTACGGTTTGATACCTTCCATGCAATACATTATTTGGTGCTAACCATACTAAAAAATATAATTTGAAACTTTTTGTTTTCCTTGATCATTTTTTTTCGCTTCGCGCCACCCCGTGTCAAACATAGCCAACACTTCAAGCATGTAGCGTTCTACACGGTGAAACATAGACTGTCACAATTGAAACAAAATTTTACAGTTTAATATGTTGATTAAATGATTAAAAAATGAAAACAACATGTTATAAATTTCATCCGTCCGAGAAAAAAAAGGAACTTACCCGCGCGACTAATAAATCTAAGGGAGCATGGAGAAATATCTGATTTCAATTAAACGGTGTCAGTCAAATGAGACATGGTCAAGTTTACAACAGCTTCAGTGTGAGACATGCTATTGTAAAAGAGTGACGAAAGATACCAAAGGGATATTCAAACTCGTTAGTTGTGAACAAACTGAAAATGCCATGGCAGAAAACTAAAAACTGAGCAACACGCACCCCAACAAAAAACCGGGGTTGATCTCAGGGGCTCCGGAAGGGTAAGCAGATCCTGCTTCCTAGTGGCACTCGTGTAACTTATACCAATGAATTTAATGTGTCCCTTTTCAACTGAAAACTATTGTCGTTAGATTAAACATTCTGACAAAGCCTTTACCAAGCCCTTGCTCAATAGGGTTAAATGAAAGGAAAACAGAGCTAACGTGATTTTCTGATTTATTTTTATAATTATGATAAACAGGTCGCTAGAGGAAGCTCTATAAAACCAGAGAATGAAAACTTAAAGTCAGTTACGATGAAACCAATCAAAGAGTCCGAGAGATAACTGAGTCTTCATTTGCACCTAAACCAGGACAAGAAATGTATGAAGTTATTTATCTACACCAAACTGTAAGTTATGCTTATATTCATGAGGTAAAAGGTGGGTTTTTTCAACAGATGCGTGTCTTATCATATTCATAAACCATACATTGAAATGAGAAAACGATTAACCACAAATTAGATATAAATAATTTTAATACACGAAATTACAAAATAAATAACCATATAATTAGATACAAATGAATAACCATACAACTATAAACAAATTAACAACCATACAATTATAAACAAATGAACAATTCAAAAAGTCGGAATGCGAATATATATGTTCAAACTCTTTTAGGTAATTTTTAGTACAACAAACAAAAGAACTATGTCAATTGGAACTGCTTTGATACGATAACTGCATTTGAATTCTTACTAGATAACATTTTTGTTCGCTATGGAGATTCCGTATATCGTCAAGTTATCGGAATTCCAATGGGGAAACTATGCATCACTTATTGCGGACCTGTTTCTGTATTGTTACGAGTTACAATTTATGACTAAAATCAGCAAAGACCCATCGAAACAACATCTGAAACAAAAATTTAATAATACTTTTAGATATTTGGATGATATATTGGCTCTCAGTAATGACTTCAGTATGTACACAAAGAGATTTATCCTGCTGAACTTACTTTGAATAAAGCTAATACTAACAATAAAAACTGCCCTTCCCTGGATTTTGATATCTATATATTTATAACGGAAAGCTATATACTAAAATTTACGATAAAAGAGATGATTTTTCATTTCCTATTGTTAATTATCCATTTTTAGATGGTGACGTTCCCTTGGCACCATCATATGGGGTTTATGTATATCAACTTGTTCGAACCTTTAAATAAACTTATTAGTTCAGGTTATCTTACCAATGTTGTAATTAGATCTTTGAATATAGTTTACATTGGCACTAATATCGATTTTGTCATCAGCAAATTAAAACATAACTAAATTTGTATTCTTTTCAAACGGGATGTTTAAAGACACACCCACGTTCATTTTGATCTATAAAGAGGTTAAACTTCTAACTATCCTACTGTCTGTCGATACATTTATTTTGGCATTGCACAAGTCATGTCTTCTTTGACTGTCCATGACGTTAAAATACTAATTCCCTGGGATGTGTTTTAGTTGATTTAAGTCTCTGATGCATGATTTTTTATTATTAATTGTTTTGGCTTTTAACTAGCTGTCAGTAACTGCGAGTACTCTCAAATCGTACTTTCTTGTTTATTTGACCTGTTGATACTAATTGTAATGCTTTTTTTGTTATATAATGTTATTCAGGGTTATATCTGGTCTATATACCAGCTTTGATAAGTGTTTGGTACTACTATAAATTTCCACTACGTACTATGAACATCAAAATTATTTATTTTGTAAAAATATTTCCTTTCTCTATTGTAACTGTACACGTATACCTAACAACAAAATTATTTTCATTTACCTGTGTTTAAAGTTATTGCAAATGGCTGATATTTTTGTTCGAGCATATTGTTTTTCTTAAATTGTTAAACATTTCATACCGATATAACATGTTACTTTTATTATTCTTCCCTTAGTTTATTTATTTTGTATTTACATTGTATCATAGGTCAAATTTATTTGTTCAGTGTATGTTCAATGGTGTTAATATGTCCTTTGATTGAGTTAAGCTATTTCAGTTGATATTTTATAGTGTGTCTTTCTATGTTGTGATGTTACACTATTGTTTCAGAAAAAGGGTGAAGGTTTGGTACCATTAAAACATTTAAACCCGCTGCATTTGTTTGCACCTGTCCTAGTCAGGAATCTGATGTTCAGTAGTTGTCGTTTGTTGATGTGGTTCATAAGTGTTTCTCGTTTCTCGTTTTTATATAGATTAGACCGTTGGTTTTCCCGTTTGAATGGTTTTACACTAGTAATTTTGGGGCCCTTTATAGCTTACTGTTCGGTGTGAGCCAAGGCTCCATGTTGAAAACCGTACTTTGACCTATAATGGTTTACTTTATAAATTTTGACTTGGATGGAGAGTTGTCTCATTGGCACTCATACCACATCTTCTTATATCTATTGTTCGATTCGCTTGTGTATGTTACAATGTAAATGGATTTTAACAAAAGAAATCTCTGTATTACTGAAAGATTATTACACCAGGGTTTTCGATATCACAAACATTTACCAAATTTTATCATCGGTACAAGGACATCATTCGTAAATATAAATCAACGTGCAGACATCTTATACGTTCAAGTATTTCACATCCCATCTTTTATGGTAATATTATATACAAAGCACAAACATGTCGTCATTCACGTCAAAAGCTAACCAAACCTTTAAACAGACTTATTCAGAAGGGATAATGTTACGATACTGTTGTAAAGTCATTAAAGATGGCATTTTTTGGAATTAATATTGATTCACTCAAAGGGTCTTTGCATCGGAAATAAACACATTTATTCTAAAATCAGTTATTGGCATGATACGGGTTATGTTCTTCTTGTATATTTTATGATGGTATGATAATAAACCCCTAACGGGAGGGATTGTGCTTGATTTTCATATGATGAAGACATAATCTTTCAATCAGTTTAATTGAGGTCTGGAGCTGGCATGTCAGTAACTGCTAGTAGTCATTTGTTAATTTATGTTGATTATTGTCATTTTGCTTAGTTTCTTCTGCTTAGTTTCTTTTGCTACCTATCGGACTCGTACTTCTTTTAAACTGAATTTTACTGTGCGTATTGCTGTGTGTTTGTTTATTCCACATTGGCTAGAGGTATAGGGTTAGGGTTGAGATCTCACAAAACATGTTTAACCCCGCCGCATTTTTGCGCCTGTCCCAAGTCAGGAACCTCTGGCCTTTGTTAGTCTTGTGTGTTTTTTTTATATTTTTGGTTCATTTATATGTTTCTGAGTGTAGTATGACGTCTATTTTCACTGAATAAGTATACATTAGTGTTTAGGGGCCAGCTAAAGCCCGCCTCCGGGTGCGGGATTTACTCGCTGTGTTTGAAGACCTTATTGGTGGCCTTGTTCGGGTTGTTGTCTCTTTGATGTATTCCCCATTTCCATTCTCAATTTTAACCATACTATTAAATACAAATGAGTAACATTACAATTAGATTCAATGTACAGATGAATAACCATACAATTAGATACAAATGAATAACCACACAATTAGATTCAAATGAATACTAGTAACCATACAAATATAATGTATTTCGACCATAATTGTTAACTTTTTATACATTGTGACTTGGATGGAGAGTTGTCTCATTGGCACTCATACCACATCTTCTTATTTAAATTAAATACAAATGAATAACCATACAATTACACACAATGTAAAAATAAATAACCATACACTTAGATACAAATGAATAACCATAAAATTATAAACAAATGAATAACAATGCAATTAGATACAAGATGAATAACAGTTTGATACAATGCATAACCAAACAACTAGATTTTAATTTAAAAATGACTATCTGGAGCTTCTATCTAAAACAATATTTCATATTTGCAATCTTTTGACCATAATTGAAGTAGTTTTGTCAGCAATATATATATATGCTGTTAGAATATAATGTAACAGCTTATGGGGGTCAATGCCGTATCTGTAGTGCAATGTTATGAGACTCTACAATAGTGTACCTATTCTTTTAGTTATGCATTCCAGATGAAAATAACACTATATAAATGTTGTGCA
Source organism: Mytilus coruscus (assembly GCA_017311375.1). Classification (NCBI taxonomy): domain Eukaryota; kingdom Metazoa; phylum Mollusca; class Bivalvia; order Mytilida; family Mytilidae; genus Mytilus; species Mytilus coruscus. The sequence continues at coordinate 28,712,297 of CM029599.1, read as the reverse complement.
TCCGAAACACTATTCTGGAATTACCTTCATCAGGAACGCTTAAAGCAATCAATTTGAGACTAAAGGATGTATAATTACCCAAAATCAATATTAGCTATATGACCAAAAGGGACCTAAAATTCTTTTAAGGTTAATTGTGCCGTAGGGAGTTGTAACCTTAGTTTCTTATTAATTCTCTTAATTCACCGACAAAGAATTTAATACTATGTTATAAATCATATCAGTACCACAGCACTGACTACTGAGCTTATGATACCCTCGGGGCTAACAGTCCGTTGGCGATGGTATCGTTCCAGTGCTAGTGAAAGAAATCATACCATATCAAAATTCTTAGTTTGACACTTATATAAAACCTAGAGCAAAAACCTCTTTTGAAATAATTTCATTGCTTTATTTGAGTTTTGGAAATCAGTTGTACGCTTTCTTTTTGTTATAAAATTAGATACATTTTTCATCATTGCATTGCAGAAAAAGGAGTACAGGATCAACCTAACAACAAGAAAATGTAACGTATCCACCATAACAAGACCTTTCATGTCTATTGGAATTCCACCAAATGCCACATTCAATGGATTTGCAACCTTAGGTGTTTCTAGTATCACTGGACAGACTCTGAATATACAAGACTGGGAAACATCAGTATTTAACAACAGGTTCTCTGTCGTTCTAACTAGTCCTGACTGCATCCCTGTTCAGTATACACATTACATATCTCCATCAAGTACCATCGTGTCAACGTGAGTACGAATATAGTTACTTCAAGATTTAGTACTATCTTATTCCGGTGGCATTTTTTTCTTAAATAAACGCGGAGCTAATCTACTATCATGTTACAAATTATCGAATATGAAATAAGCCGATGTGGTATGATTGATAATGAGGCAACTATCCAGAGACCAAAATGACGTAGATGTAAGCAACTGAGGTCACCTCACGTCATTCAACAATAAGCAAACCCGATACTGTTTAGTCAGCTACAAAAGGCCTCGATATGACAAAATGTTGGACAATTCAAACGAAAAAACCAACAGGCTCCCAAACTAGAATGTGTCTGAGTTAAACATGTTTGTGAACGCTCAACATCTAACCTATATATACAGATGTGCATCAGCACAACATAATGAACAAACTGTAAAAACCAGTTGGAACTAGAAGTTTAGGTGATATCCACATTTCAAACGACTTTTTTTTTTGCAAATTAACATCCTTTACAATAATACTTACAATCAAAATGACTGGAATGCAGATCGTTAGTAGTAATCTTATATACATTGGTTATTTACATTTTTTCTTTCAAATTCAAATTGAAACGATAAAAGAATTGTGAAAAACAATCATGATCATGAGACAAATATCCTAACACGACATTGGTCTAAAAATGAAATAAGTTTAGCTTTAATTTTAAGACGGGGACAGGAACAGTTGTTAAGGGTGTCAGAAAGTCTTATAACTTAAAATTGGATATGTAGGGTTATTTAGTCAAACTTTCAATCATTTGAAGATATTCGCATAATCAGAGCACGGCAATATTTTACGCCATATTATTTTTCGACCAATTAAGAGCTAACCCAAAAAATATAATTACTTTTTTGGTCAAATGGTATTCTTACATTATTCCTATATCTAGATTATTCATAAATGCATTTCTTACAATATTTTATGTTTTTACAGGTACTTCGACATAAATCTTGGAATACAAGATGATAGTGTATTCACACCACCATCGGAATGTAATCAAGAATAAATTGGAGTGTAATCAAGAATAAATTATGACACTATAAATCTTGTCTATTTTTTAAAAATAAATAAGCATTAATGTTATGATAACAGTTTTTTTTCCTGGAAAAAAAAACTAATCTCAAATTTGGTATAATGTTTTCGAGGTTTCATTAGTGAAGCGGTACTTCTCTTGACCTAGTACAAACGCGCTGATGAGATACATTATGTACTCCTTTATCATTAACTGGCGAATAGCGATAGTTTATTACGCCAGCATCGCCGACAGGTGCATCGGTTATTTTGGATAAATTATCTCTGTTGTAACATTTGGTGCATCATTTGAAAAACTCAATGTGGTTAAAAGAGTTGAAGATAGATAGCGATATTTTGGTGATGGATTATGGTATAATGCATCTTCATATGTAGGATAGGTTCTCCTTTTTTTCTTGACTTATTAGATTAATTATTCTCCGACTTTATTGAGTTTCTACACAAGCTGTCCTTGTAAGAACTCCTTAAAATGAATTTCGTCATAAAGAAAAGATAAAAGAAGATAAAAAGATATTAAGGTTACATGGACTAGTTACGTTAAGGGCATACGATACAGTTTTGATCAATAACAAAAAATAAAATATGATTTTGTTTGTTCAGTCATAAATTAAAAAGAAAAAGTGAAAAAAGTAATTCGATTTTAGCAGCCAGATTGGTTCAATTTTGTCAAGATAAGCTAAGAAAAATCGCTGATGAATTATTCACTTGCAAGTGAATAATTCGACCTCATTGAATCCGTATTCATGTGACCTTCAATTTAATCCCTTAGCTAGAGATGGGTTACGCATAAACTCGGCGTGTTCTGCTATTAAAAGGAAAACAATGTAAACATTGAAAGTGAAATAAGGGTTAACCATTTTGTTGATTGTTTCGATCCATAAAAACGCATTCTTATACAGGTAAAAACAATGGTTAACATATTTTTACACCTATAATATGAAATCAAACAGACCTAGAAAAATCCAATTGCACATGTTCGCTATCTATGTATACCTATATTTATGTTTGTATCGAATTATATGACCGTTGACGGTCTTCGAAGGCCACCTCGATGGTTAATTAGATGGCGTCTAGACTAAAATACACACTAAATGCTGATACATATTATCGAGTCGATCTATCGTAAATTGTGTATTTTAGACTTTTATATATTTTGGATATACGTTTTTAAAATTAGTATGTTATAAATCAAATATAAGAATTTGAGTCAAATCGGTGAACATGAATTTGATCGCTTATGCCCCTTTAACAGTGTTTTTACAAGTTATTGATTATAATAAGATATTAAAACCACTTAGATAATTCTGAGGTACAAAAAATGAACAATTATCTTATCAAATTTTATTTTTCTGAGGAAACAAACCTGTGTGACAATGAATAAAGAATGTCAATAGAGTTAGGTACTGTTTAAAATGTTAAATTCAGAAAAAAAAGACGACTAGTTAAACTAAAATAAAGAATAATTCTTACTTGTATGTAGACTGTTTTGTTCTTTTAAAGATTTGGGTGTGCACGTCAGAACTATGGTAGCAAGCAAACCCATTGAGGTTTATAGCTCAACATATTGTAAACATACTTATTGTTGTTTCTCGTACCGATCTTTTGAGTTAATCCAATTGCAACTAATTTTACAGTTTATTCTTATGTTGTGCTGTTACACCATTGTCCAAGGTTTGGAAAGGGGTGAGAGCTCACAAAAATGTTAAACCCCGCCTCGTTCTTTATGTGCCTATCCCAAGCCAGAAGCCTGTCGTTCGTTAGTTCATGACTGTCATATTTGTTTTTCTTATATTGTTTTGTTATAAATTAGTTCTTTAGTTTTCTTGTTTGCATTGTCTCACGTTTTTCATGTCGGAGCCATTTATATCCGACTTTACGGTATGATTTTTTTCTCATTGTTGAAGGCCGTACGGTTGCCTATTGTTGCTTACATCCACTTCATTTGAACTCTGGTGGATAGTTAGTTGTCTCATTGGCAATCATACCACATCTCCTTATTTCTATATTGTTTCCTCGGTGAAGACTTAATTTGACCTCTTAAAATGGTTTCTCTGTTTTTGTCTTTGTTGGATAGCTATCTCGTCGACAAACCCCATTATCTGCTTTTAAAATTTGATCACGTTATAAACGAACACAGCAAGTGAACTTAAGCAAGAAGCTCAAAGAAGCTACTACCGGGCAAATGACGTGTGTCCTTATAACTAACCAGTGTTTCTCCAAGTTATCAAAACCTTATGGTTCATTAAAGAGACAAGAACAAATCTTTGTGAACATGACACAAGAATTTGTTCAACAGGGATATGAGTAAAAACGACTGAAATCGACACTTTATAAAAACCACAAACAGGTTAACCGATACAATGTGTTTGTCTCACTAGCGACATGTTTTCGCGGTCTTAGATCTTCAGGTGCAAGTTGGTCGTCTTATTTGAAAATTTACTGATTACGTGCTATTCCCTATTGTAATATTTTACTAAGTTTGGTTTCGTATAGCGGGGTGCATGCATTGCAGGAGACGCTTACCCTGTCTTATGCACCCGTTCTCGCAACTTTTGAAGTTGATGTGATTCCCTAAGGTGTTGTTTTAAAGCTCGCACTTAATCAGGAAGAAATTGTTACCACATATTAGAAATATTGTAAAACACATGCTCGCTATCTATCTTGGAAAGCAAGTGATTGGAAAATATTGCTCATTTCTTTCTTCTATACCTATATTGTAAATCGTCAATTTTACCTTTCGTGAGGTGAATCTCAATTTTGCAAGGTTATTACATGGACTATATGTAATGCCTCTTTAGAAGCTCTAGAATAACCTTCATCAGGAATGTGCAAATTAGTTAAAAGTTGAAGTCTAAATGGAACTTTAAGATAAAAGAAATCCAAAATTGTCTTAGATAAACTTGAGATGCTACTTTATTTATTTGTTGGCGTCAAAATCATGGAATTTATCAGAGAGAGTTCAAAATGTGTTCATGATAAGTCGTGCCCTCAAGCGACTTAAAACTTGGAACAGATAAACAACGACTATTCATAGGTACTATTTCACGGCCCTGAATTTGCCCCAGTATGAATATTGTTTTTGAAGTTTAGTACATGTGTATTCTGTATTTTAACTGGGTTATCTTTCTTGGTATCAACCTCTAACATAAATACTTCATTTAGTACTGCTATCTCGATTATGCATAGTACTGTAGCTGTTCAACTCAGTACCCATTTATAATAAGATAACCCATATTATAAATATAGAACTGATTTTTGGTAGCCATACATTTCGGAACATCGTAATGAAAATAATAATCGCTCTGTGTTGTTTGGTTTTTGTTCAATCACAGGTGCCAACGCCTTGTGGTAAGTTATGCCATAAAGTAAATATTAATTTTATCAAGATTTCAAGTTTCAATTTTTTAACATACTCTGCATTTTCTTTCTGAATAGGAGATACATTCAAATCATTACCTTTTGACTTTACTGTCTTTTCATGTTATTTTGAGTGTATGAAAACGTATTATGTCCAGAGCAAATAGACTAAGGGAGCTACCATTTGATTTTTATGGGGGCTAGGATGAAAAATTTTGTCCTGCCTTTTATTTTTCCTCTATTCGGTCCTGCCTTTTATTTTTCACTCTATTCGGTCCTGCTTTTTTTTTTAGTTTATCCTGACTTTTTTTTACATAAATTGTCATCCTGCCTTTTTTTTTTTTTTTGCAAATAATCTCATCCTGCCTTTTTTTTTTACTCAAAACTCCTGTTCTGCCTATTTTTTCAAATTACATCCTAGCCCCCTAAAAATCAAATGGTAGCTCCCTAATCCCTTTTGGGATTCTGAGTCCGGAGACGGTTTTATTTATCTTATGATTATTTTGTATCTGCAACGTTTATTTCACACTTTCTTTCTTTTTTATGTTCACTCCTTTATCCGTCTTAGTTCAAAAAGTGCATAAGACAGGACTGTTTACTTTCAGAGTCTCCGAAACAATGGGAGGGTAACATTCTAAGGGTAAGTGAAATTCATAGTCTTTAGAAACAAACACAAGCGTTAATATGTCTTCAAAGAATTATTATACTTTTGATAATTAGTATATGTGATAAGTTGGTTCATGCGTTGACATGTCAGATAATCTTATATACAATAACATTCTTTAAAAAAAGGACAGAACCAATAGGGCAGATCCTCTAGTAACTAGACATATATATACGGTAATTAAACTTAGGTAGTCAGTTCTGCATTTTCTACATTTTATTTGCTCATTTACCAGCTTTGAAAACAAACCGCAATATATTATATCAAAATAAGGATATGCTTGCAAATGGCAATAGGTACAAATATCCACTGGGACGTAAGCAATTTAAGGTCACCGCAAGGCCATCAATAATGAGCAAAACCCATGATGTATAATAAGCTATAAAAGACAACGACGTGATAAATGTGAAACACTTCAAACGAGAAAACCAACGACATGTTCTATGTATATTTTTGTGTTAAGGTAGTGTCTTGTAGGTTGATAGGAGTAAGGCTCCACTGCATTTACTGGACCAAAGAATAAAAGTGAGCTACGACGAAGTGAACCAAAGGATCAGAGAAATAGATGAATTTTCCTTCACGTCAGACAATCCAATGTATGAAGTTTTATACCTTCATAAACTTGTAAGTTACGTTCATATATGTCAATTAATTTGTGAAATATTAGTAAATCTTCAAACATTGACATGGGGCAGATTTCATTATGCTTTTGATATGATCTTTATCATTTTCGCAACTGAAGCATTTAGCGGTTCCTCCACTTAAAATTTCATGAACACGTTTTCAAAGTTTAAAGAGAACTGAGATGGGTTCACAGAATAGAGAATAATAGGAGAAATAAAGAATACAGAAAAATGGGCAAAAAAAAAAATACAGAAAAATGGACAAAAAAAAAAAAAAAAAAAAAAAAAGAAAGCAGAATAATTTGGTACCCTGTTCATTGATAATTTTCTATGTTTTCTATGTATTGTGTGCGATTTTGTCCCATGTACATTTACTCCATATCCTTTCATTTTCTACTAAAATATAAAAAATAGAGAACGAAAGGGAAATATAATAGACGTCAAAAATATTAAAAAAAAAACAGAAATAAAACCCCTATCCATCCCTCTGTAAATTTATCATTTCAGAAGAAGAAATACATAGTAAACTTAAAGACAAGACAATGTAATGTAACGACTGTTACCATGCCGTTTAGACCACTTGGTGTACCAACAGGAGCTACTTTCAGGGGATACTCGACCTTAGGAGCTTCTGGTTTACAAGGACAATTTCTTAACGTGGCCAGCTGGAATTTCACTGAAGGACCGAACAGATACTATGGAACTGTTTCTACTCCTGACTGTTTCCCTGTTGAATACAATTATTACAGCCCACCAGCTAGTTTCGTAACATCGACGTAAGTGTTTTTGCCAGGAGATTTATTCTGGAAATAGAATTAAGTTGATTGGTCGATCGTACGTGGTGTGGCGGTTGAAACCCTATTCTTCATCGCTCCCTTTATAGTCATTGATCTTTGGTTGACCGTACGTTTGTTTTCAAGTAATCGTTATATATATACATTAACGGAGGTATGTGAATTCTTTAATTTTCGATTATAATGCATTTTGTAAAAATAATTCATGAATGTCTTCCATACGCCTTTTTTGTGTATTCAATATTTCCTTTTCATATTCAAAACGAGAGGCGAAAGTTATCGAAGGGACATTCAAACTCATAAGTCGAAAATAAACTGACAACGCCATGACAAAAAAGAAAAGGACCTAAAGACAAACAACAGCATACAAAACACAACATAAAAAGCAAAAAACTTAGCAAAATGAATCCAACCAAAAACCGGAATTGAACTCAGGTGCTCTGGAAGGGTAAGCAGATCCTGTGCCACATGCGTCGTGTTGCTCATGTAAGAACAAATCCGGTAATACGTTTAATTCGGTAGGCAAAAAATAGATGTACCTATTAAAGTTGATCTGTTAATTAAATGCTGCATTGTACCTATCATATCTCTGCCCTTACTATTTTGGTTAACTTACTGTTCTTCTTCCTTTACATTTCATGGTTCAATTTGGATAAAATTTAGCAGGAAACGGGGGTCTCATTGAAGGTTCTGATCCCGGATCCCGCTTATTGTTTTATCAGAATCCCGTATCCTGCTTATTATTGTAATAATAGCACTTGTAATTTCACTTGTCCCGCCCGACTTGGTTTCCGGTTTTCACGCAAAATTATTGACTTTCACGTGTCACGCTTACAAAATATCGGCAAATCACGCATCACGCTTACGCCCCAATGAGACCCACTTGAGGGTATTGTCTCTTTAGAAAGAAATAGAAAAATAGAAAAAAAAAAAGAGTAGTTAATTGTTTTCTTGAAGGACATTTTATTGAGATTATATGTAAATATAAATATTACAACCGATCCTAATGCATTCATAACTGATGGCAATCCAGCGAATGTTAAAACAACAAACAGCAATCACTGTTACGGTTGTTAAACGGGTTTAATCTAGGTTATATGAAAGATTTTTCATGGTTTGTTGTCACGGTGTCTTCCCGATTGTCCCACTTTTGAAATTACAGGTAAAAGGTAATGAAATTTTGCGGGACAATCGGGAAGATGTTTGTGGGACAATTGGGAAGTTTAAATGTGGGACAATTGGGAATTGTTTTGATAGTGATGAATTTGTTTTTAAAGTGTGTAGCAGTAATTACAAGTTATTATGTAACTCATAAAATTTGAAATAAACGTTGAGAAAAGATGGTATTCACATATTTTATTTTGTTTTGTGATATTTTGTTAAACTACTGTCCAAATAAAGAACAATCATATAACAAAATAGATATATTTTAACTTAATAAAATATTAAATAGACTCTTTTAACATAAATTGTAAATTGAACATATAGTACATAATTGAAAAAATAGAAGTATCAAGGATAAAATTAAATTAAATTAAAAGTTATATTGTGAACTAGCAAGTTAAAATTCCGGCTTGATGACTGTCGGTCTAGTTCTTTCAAAGAAGGTTTCATATTCATCTCGTCCTGCTTAAAGCATTTAACTTGCCACTGGACGTTTTAAAACAGCATATGTGTTCAGAGGACACTGATGACATTTCTGGTCCACAACTATCTCTTTTCCTAAGTGAGAATATAGGTTGAGACCTTGCAGTCTATTTTATTACATATAAAAATAGCTTATGTAATATTGAGAGGGTAAATGTTTGGTTTTTTTTTAATCAGCCTCTTGACCTTTCAGTCTGAGCGCTCTTAAGGGCATACGTTACAGTTTTGATCCCACGGTGATCTTTTACGAAAATTTGCATACAAGCTATTTTTCACCTAGTCAGTTCAAATGTGTAATAAAAATATACCTTCATGTGCTACTTTAAGAGATAAATGGGTCGAAATTTTAGACATTTACTCAAAATTTCGTTTTTTTTTTTTGGTCATGTCTACCCTTTAAATAGATATACCTAACTTTTTGTTTCAAAAGATAAACAAAAGCGGATTTTTGTAAAAACATTTGGAAAATCTTCTTTACATAAGTATGCTCTAAATTTGTATAACAATTCTTTGGAAATAATTAATTTTATCAAAGTTTCATGATTTAAGGAAAAACGGCATTTTTGCTGTATATTTATCTAATTTAAAAAAATTAATCGGTGACTTTTCCATAAAATTGGTACAAATAATCTTCATACGTAATTAAACCTATTGTCATTTTAAAAGAGGGGTCCATGAACTCGTTTTCAAGTTAAATCAGTCTGAATGATAAAATCAATCGAAAATGCATCTTTTCCCGATATGTCACAGCTTGACGTCGCGAAAATAACATTTAAAGAATGATTGTAATATTTTTCTGTCTATGAAGAAATAACATCAAAATGTGGTGCACACTGAATAACCCGCGTAGCGGGTGTCTATGAGCTGATAAACAAAACAACGTCAGCCAATCAGAAGACGCGTTACATCCAAAATTAAATTATTTTACGTTAGCAACGTCATTACCTCCCCTGTAACTGTATTGTATGCCTTTAAAATGAAAAGAAAGTCAAAATTGCGTCCATGTTTTTAAAATTTATATAACAACTTTAAAATAAAAAAATATTGATATTTGATTTATAAATTAACCTAACATAATATAACGTCACGGTACCCAAATTGCACCGAGTACCCAAATTGCACCTATTTAGCAAAAATAGCAGCGGAAATCTTACAAGATTTCCTAGAGACTAAACAATTTGTATTTTATGATTTGATACTATGCACGACTTTCAACATAGGTAAAAATATTTAGATATACACAAAACGTTCACAGTATTTATCAACAGATGAAGTGTTTACTGAAACAGCAAAATGTACGGAAACGTCGCCATGCGACGTCATCAAAACGTCATCTTTTAAAATTAGCAAATACAATATGTTACAAGTATCCATTTCTCAAAAATGAAGAGTAAGCATGAATTAATATCCAATTGTTCAAAATATTTGAAAAATTAAACAAAAGCTCAGACGTCGCGTACGGTGTTGGTGATAATATGACGTTTTGCTCTCCAGTTCGCCTTTATTGCATTTATTTGAAGTTTCAGGATTGATAAATATATAAATGTATATATCAAATTGGGCGTAATTAAAAGTAGAAATGGAATATGCCTTAAAACATTATTTTTTCATCTTGTGACTCGAATGATCCCTAATAACACTGATTTTGCGCGTGTGAGAAGTAACACCGCAAAATATGACCAGTGTTGATTTGAAGCTATTCGTGTCATTGTTTAAACTTATTAAAACAAAAGTTGTATTCCTAGAAAGAGCAGTCTTTGGTGTTAATAATGTATGTTTTATTTATAACGTCATCTTTATCTGGACGCGTCTGACCAGGACGAAAAGTTCACTTTGTTTTGTGGCCAAGCCGAAAATAGTAAAAACATGGATAGGGAGAAGTTGAGAGTGATATTCAAAATTAATTCAAATAGATTATTCCGAAAATAATATATCATTTTATTCCGTATATGACAAGGGAAAAAATTAAAAGTTTTGTTACTACATTTCAAAAGATCGTGGCAGAATTTATGATTATATGAAATTTTTATTTCTGTCACAAAACCCAAATCTCTCATTTTATAAAGAGTTCTTAAAATTCGAACGAATGCTGCAGACCCAAATCACAATTTACATGTCCACCCTTCCTGTGTCATAATTATACAATAAATTTAAAACTTTCTATGTCTTTCTTTAGTAAATATTGTTTAAATTATGTCCTAAATTGTTCGTTTTATCAAATCCGTTGAAATGTCACACTCGCCGTTTTTGACGTTTCGGCATATTTGTTGAGTGTCTTATGAAAACATTAGGCATTTGCAGTCTTTTCTTCGATCTGAAATTTTATTTCAACGTGAAAAGATGTTTTTAAGTGTACGAAAAAATATGTAGAAGTTTCAAGGAAAATATTAAAAGAAAATTCACGCGATCTTTTGTTTGTGTCTAGTCGAAATGTCACATAAAGCCGTTTTTTACATTTTTGTTACAAGTATGATAAGACATATAATATAGTTTTGGAGGGAAATTTTGAATTTATAATAGCTCGAAAATACTATATTACATGAAAATTTACATTTCAGGGATTTATTTTCGACTACATGTCGAAAGTATTAACGACACAGTCAGCGACTACTTTTGTCTAGTCATAATGTCACATCGTGCTTTTTTACTCGTTTTGACGTTACGTTCTGTTTAACTTGACAAGTTGTGCCTAACGTCGCAAATATCTCATGCAAAACCATAACTTTTTTTATAGTTTTAACTTTTGGATACAATATCTCAACAGATTTTTATCGAATCTAATTAAAATTAATAACTGTATCCGTTTACCTGTTCATAGTTGAGATTAAATTTCCATTTGTTTATGGAGTTGACAAATTTGATTGAATATTTTTTTGAAATAAATTTTAATTTTCTTTCAAGAATTGATACTCAACCTTAAAACATGTGATGAAATAAACGCTTCAACTTGTAAAAAATTATCAAAAGCGGAAGAAAAGACCATGGTTAAAAAATAATGATATCCTGTTACAATAAAAAGAAAGAAAAAATATCTTTGCTCCAAGGTGATACCATATTAATAAATATTACATCTCTGTTTTAATTTAACTACACTTTAAGAAATATGTGCCGGTTTTGCATTTCGGCTCTAAACGTAGCAAGTGAAGCAGACCATTCATATACATTATCCTGTATGATTGAGCTGCAGGAAATGGATTATTTAAAAAAAGTACGACGTTATTACAATGCATGAAAAATAACGTCAAATAAACGTTACCAAAACTAACACCAACACCGTACGCGACGTCTCTGTTATTCGACTTTTGACGATGCGAATTTAAGCATGGATGCAATTTGGGTACTCCTCATTACAGAATCATTGATGGTTTGGAGGTCAGTTCAGACCAATTTTTCTATGATTCCATATGGATTCAAAATTAGATTGGTGAAACCATATAGTAAATAATGATACATCTACAACATAAACACATAATGAAAACTTTTGTCTGAAGCATAAATAAACGTAGGTTAAAAACTGTCAAAATAGGTGCAATTTGGGTACCCTCACGTTATATCGTTTATTACATATATGTTATATTGCTTAATCAAATTTAAAGTGCATTTTAACTGATGATTTATTCAACAATTCATAGTTACATTTATAAAATTGATATCAACTACTAGTTTGCTCATGCAATAATTAATTTTAATTTGATATTGCAAAACAAACAACAACTACATTGTTTATTAAAGAACATTAAAAATATAAAAATAATGTGGGACAATCAGAACTTTTCATTTGGGACAATCAAAACTCTAAAATTTTAAAAAGTGGGACAATCGGGAATAAACCGTTGTCACGTGTACATATGTCTTGTTATTTCAAACGAATAATAATTACCTGTAACGTATAATTATTAAATCAACTTTTAATCTCAAGATGAAATTACATTACTTTACGTGGAAAACCGAAGCAAAAACATAAAAACAAAATATGCAAATGTGTAACCTGAACCAATACGTCTTTACAGAAAACAAAGTTAAGAAAAAGGAAAAAAAAAAACTCAAATCACATACCTAAGTTTTATTCGTATTTTAATTGTTTTAACAGGTACTTCGATCTGTCACTAGGCATCAGAGATGAAAACGTCTTCGTTCCTCCAAGTGAATGTCCAAAGGAGTAAGAACAATCGTGGCCGAATAATCAATTTCAAATAAAAAAAAATGAAGTTTTAATCAAATGTAATAAAATGCAAGATTTATTTTTCTATTTTTTCGACTTTTTTGTTGACCTCAAATGCTAGAAGTTTAAAAATATTAGTTTCCAATCAAATTAAAAGAAGGTGTAGAAGCATTTTAAAACAATAGACAAGAGTATAAAAATATACAAAAGAGGGACGAAAGATACCAGAGGGACAGTCAAACTCATAGATCGAAAACAAACTGACAACGCCATGGCCAAAAATAAAAGACAAACAGACAAACAATAGTACAGATGACACAACATAGAAAACTAAAGACTAAGCAACACGAACCCCACCAAAACTGGGGTGATCTCAGGTGCTCCGGAAGGGTAAGCAGATCCTGCTCCACATGTGGCACCCGTAGTGTTGCTTATGTTATAACAAATCCGGTAAATAGTCCAATTCGGTAAGTCACATTCGTGAAAAGGAAAGGGTATTGTAGTTACGACATAAGGAACATATCCGATATCATCTGTGAAACGGTTATTCCATAACGGTCAACCAACTCGTGATGGCGTCCGTAAAATTTACGAAGGGATGATTTCAACTTCACCATTTGGAACTCTTGGTTTAATAGCTTCCTTGTGAGCAGCAATCCTCTATCAAGGAAATCATGATAGGAAACACAAGCCCGAGAATATCGTATCAATTGGGAGATATATACTCCGTATGCAGGCGCTGCTGGAATGTTGCTACATAGAAATGGAAAGTTCACAATTGGGAAGCTGAAATCATCTCTTTGTCGTAAAGTTTTGTTTTCAACCGACCCTCATTGTCAATTTCTAGATGTAAGTCAAGATATGAGGCCGACTTAACTGTATCTGTAGTATCCTTTATCTCTAGTTCGATGGGATAGATTCGTTCAACATAGTCACCAAATTTTGTATTATTTAGTGAGAGAACATCATCTATATAGCGGAACGTAGAGTTAAAGGATATTGCTAACTTCTTATCTTTCTTCCTAAGAAGTTCCTGTATGAAGTCAGCCTCATAATAATAAAGAAACAAGTCGGCAATAAGAGGGGCACAATTGGTTCCCATTGGAATTCCGACAGTCTATTGAAAACACGTCCTCCAAACGTAACAAATATGTTGTCAATCAAGAAATCAAGCATCTTGATAATGTCAGTTTCAGAGAATTTTTGTTTGAATCAGAGTGATTCTTTACAAAGTAGGATTTATCCTCCCAAGACAAGATACTTGTATCTACGTTCGCCATTCTTTTAATGAAACAAAGTAATACCAACTCTTTCAATTTGTCTTTTAGTTTGGAATGGGAATACTTGTGTAAAGTGTAGAAAAGTCAAATGTTTTAATACTATTGCAAGATGAGAGAGTCAAAATGCATGTCAAGTCACATTGGAAGGAAGGAGGTAAAGAGTGAAAAGCAGATGAAAATTATGGAGATAAAAGCACAAAAACATGCAGGGGTTATGAAGCTTCTAATTGATGGTAAAGAAGACCAGAATAGTACAATTGACAGATTATCTGGTTTTTTTTGTGGATAATTATACATATAATATGGCCTTTTCAATATCACAAACGTATCAACCCTATACACTAATATAATTCTGAGAGTTTACAGTTTGACATATTTTTATTACGTTTATTGTTTTAGCGCCAATCAGGCCGTTGGTCTTCTCGTTTGAATGGGATTCATTTTGTCATTCTGGGAACTTTTATAGCTTACTATACGGTACGGGAATTGCTCATTGTTGAAGACCGAATGTCGACCTACAGTTGTTTCCATCCAAGTACTTTGGTCTCTGGCAGATAGTTGCCTAATTGGTAATCATTCCACGTCTCCTTATTTTTTATTTAGGTTATCATAACATTTTGGTTCTATGGATACATTTTAGAAAAAAAGCAGAGAAAGCAACAAGAACGCACAAACATTTGAGTTGAAGTAAAACTGACAACAAAATGATGATAAGAAAACCAACGTACAACAATCCACACAACACTTAACAGAATAGCGAAGATATAACAAAATAATCTTCACAAAAAACCGAGGATGAACTCAGGAAAAGAAACTAGCAATAGGCCTCTGAACAATTTTGATAAAAACTAGAAGTACTGGGCGAGCAGAGCTAACAAAATTATACCCCAACACCTTGCAAAAGCCACGATTGGCTACAGGGAAACCCCAAAAAATAATTCTGATGAAATAAGAAAACAAGAAGTCATAATTATATGATTAAGATTGCGAGAAATTGAAATAAATTGTAATAAAAGGTTTAAGAAGAGTTACGTATGAAAAAATATCGGTAGGCCCAAAATAAAGCAATGGCAAGGTCCATGCTTTACTGAGGGAAATCCCAAGAATAATTCGGGCACAATTCCCTCTTCTAAAAAAATCCCATTTAGAAAGTGTACAATAGCATTATATGGTTGAGATTTCATTTAATTTTGATAAGGGGATTAAGAGGGGAACTGGATACAAATGTTTACTATAGTGTGCAGATATGATGTCATCCAAAACTTTTCGTCTAGCGGTTCAAGGGCAGATGCGGATACAAAAAACGGGACATAATGACGAAAGGACAAAAAACATACGGACGGACTCCTCCATCAATATAAAAGGCGGGGTATGATTAATGTACCATGTACGAAAATGATGACACACTGAAAATTGATCGTCACTACTCCACAAAATAGGAATCCGAGAAAACGTTGCGCTTGCGCTAATACCATTCATCGACGTCATAAACATCTCTGCTGACAACGTTAGATCGTCAAAGTATCGCCAATAATTGCACAAGGATAAGTTTTTGGAAGTCTAAAAAATTGATCCTGTGCAGCTTTTTTTAAGAAAGAAGGAATCGAAAGAGAAGTGTGGTAAGTTATTTTAAAATATTTTTCTCAAGTACTTTGCTTTTTGTTCTGTTTACCATTTTAAACCTCCTGAGATGAAAAAAAAAAAAAAAAAAGAATACCACATTTAAGGTAAAATTGATTTTGAGGCCTTCAGCATCTACAAGTTTATGTGAGTTTTGTAATTCATAGGCTTGAAATAAGTTCGTTGTGTTAATGAGAAGTCGTTGTGTGATTTCCTATCAACACAATTCGGTGTATCTTAAATTTGCTGATAATCCTCTAGACTTCCATAGATTTTATGATAAATTTAGTGTGCCTAAACAGCAAATATTAATATTTGTATTTTGGCCGAAGTACTTTTGACCTTAAAATCGGAGATTACTATAATGCAGTAGTCTCAGATAAAATGCATGCAGGGCAAATTCAAACTTCTCTTTGTCTTGTCGTTCTGGCTTAGAAATCAGCAAATTAGATCTTCAGTCTAGGATACTGTAGAGTCAAGAAGGGTTTTTGAAAATAATAGATATGTACCAGTTTTCAAATTCTGACTACAACTATCGTGCTTCAGGGGTTTGTGTGTCCTTTGAAAAGTTTATATTAGCAAACTTAGATTTAGGATGGATACTTTTGATTACTTTGAATAAATGCATTGGTCAATGAATGTTTAAGTATTAACTTAAAGATGACAGCAGGGTTTGTAAATTTTGTGTTCTGCCCATTTATACAATACAATAAGTAGTCCAAGTATAATATATAGTTGCTCAAGCAGATTCCAATTTAAAAGGGGGATATCGGGGAGGGGTTACAACGGATTTCATAATGCATTTTTAATTTTCATCTGATTCAACAATCAACAGGACAAGTATGGAGTGGATAGCGCAAGAAGATGAAAAAGAAAATCAGGCAGTGGCTGAATTATGTGAAGCTATCCTAAGTGTTGCCGTGTTTGAGTTTACATTTGAACAATGGGAAGTGGTCGAGGAAGACATACGTGCAGCCGAGGATAGTGAAACCGCCTTGATAAAGGAATTAGGTATGTCCGTCAAATAATTTCCCTCCCCTGTCCTAGCTTACACTTCTGAATTTTCATTTAAACATATTTTATTTGTCATTACATATAACAAAAGGATCAGACACAAGTTATCACAACTAAGATAGTCCTCTCCTAAATATAATAAGTTATAATATATAAATATAAAGACATGCAACAACAACATTAGATAATTATAGATTTGTACAATAATTATAAAAAGAAGAAAGTTCACAATTTCCCAAAAGATAAACAAGATAAACAACAGTCCTACGTCAAAAAGCTTATTCATCGACATACTTAACTATATCAGTTAAAAAAAGAAAATATCTTTCTATATATAAAGGTCAAAACGTTCACTTTTCCGAATAAAATGCAAGACTTCTTTAATTAAAGATGTATTTTGACTTAAGAGTTAAATTTTCGTTTCCATTTAGTAAAGTACCAAGATCTAAAGACGGGACAAAATTAGTTTGTTTACGCTAATATCATTTATGTATATCAAAAATAAAAGGGGCCCTAAAACTGAACCCTGGGGAACCCCTGCAGACACTTTACCCACAGAAGACGCACTGTTTTTATTGACAACCTTCTGCTCTCGATTTTCTAAATAGCTGGAGAACCATTTTAATAAATTACCAGATATTCCATAGGCTTTTAATTTGAGAAGCAGGCCCTTATGCCATACTTTATCAAATGCTTTTGAAAAATCGGCAAAAACAAAGCAAGTATCTTCCTTATTTTCAAGTGCATTTAAAATCGTATTATAAATTTCCAAGAGTTGATGTGTAGTTGAATGTTTTGCCAAAAATCCAGACTGGTAAAGGTAAAATAGGCCATGTTCAACCATAAAATTATAAACCCGTTTATAAATAACCCTTTCCATGACTTTACCTACACAACTGATAAGTGAAATCGGACGATAGTTAGAGGGAATTGAAGGATCTCCATTTTTAAAGACTGGAATAACATTAGCCAGTTTCCATTGAGTAGGATAAGTGCTTGTATGTAATGAAAAATTAAAAATAATACATAAAGGCACTGCTATTTCTTCTTTACAGCTGATCAGTAGCTTGTGACTAATCAAATCAGGTCCAGTCGCTTTCTTCGGATTTAAGATTTTCAGGATATCTAAAATTTCGTTTGAGTTTATTTCAATATTATTAAGTGTTTTATATGTTTTTGTTGGGAAGTCTGGGAGTTGAGCATGCTCATCGTTCAGGTGAGAAACAGAACAAAATAGTTATTCAGCATTTCGCATTTATCAAGGTCGTCATATATTATTTCATCAATAATACCTTCTTGATTTATATTTTTCAGAGGCGGTATGTCGGTTGACCCTTTATTATTTTTATGAGCATTCTCATAATTTTCCAGTACATTTTGGATTTGCAGAGTTTTCGATGATTATATCGTTTAAATTATTTTCAAATTGCTCCTTAGCAAATTTCTTCATATTATTAGTTTTATTACGTTGATTTCTGAATTTTAAGATATCGATGTCTCTCTTTGTTTTAGAGCTTTCTTTCGTAATCTGTTTCTTAATCTGATATGTTTTCTAATTTTCTAACAAAATCAAGATTGTCTCTTATGATCCTTTTGTACATTTATTGACCACTTCTAGTATTTGCATTAACCTATAGATAAATGATAACTTATGTTTTGTAAAATAGATCTTTAGAGATGCTATTTGGTAATATGAATAAATGTTTTGTAGATAGTTTCGTATTTAGTCAAAATAGTGTAAAATATACTATGTGTATAATTGGATCATTTCTCAGATAAAAAAAATGTCATTTTGATTCACTGTTTCTAAGTCTATATCTTTTGTTTCCTTTTAATCTTTATGTCTCTCAAATCAAAGTTCATTATTGTTGTTTCCATTGTTGGGTGAGAATATGGTGTTCATCACTCTGGGGGCATGGTCTTCATCACTCTGGGGTATGGTCTTCATCACTCTGGGGTATGGTCTTCATCACTCTGGGGTATGGTCTTCATCACTCTGGGGTATGGTCTTCTTCACTCTTGGGGTATGGTCTTCATCACTATGGGGCATGGTCTTCATCACTATGTGAGTATGGTCTTCACCACTCTGGGGTATAGTCTTCATCACACTGGGGGTATGGTCTTTATCACTCTGGTGTATGGTCTTCATCACTCTGGGGGTATGGTCTTCATCACTCTGGGGTATGGTCTTCATCACTCTGGGGTATGGTCTTCATCACTCTGGGGTATGGTCTTCATCACTCTAGGGGTATGGTTTTCATCACTCTGGGGTATTGTCTTCATCACTCTGGGGGTATGGGCTTCATCACTCTTGGGGTATGGTCTTTATCACTCTGGGGGCATGGTCTTCATCACTCTGGGGTATGGTCTTCATCACTCTGGGGTATGGTCTTCATCACTTTGGGGTATGGTCTTCATCACTCTGGGGTATGGTCTTCATCACTCTCGGGGTATGGTCTTCATCACTCTGGGGTATGGTCTTCATCACTCTGGGGGTATGGTCTTCATCACTCTGAGGGTATGGTCTTCAACACTTTGGGGTATGGTCTTCGTCACTCTGTGGTATGGTCTTCATCACTCTGGGGGTATGGTCTTCATCACTCTGGGGTATGGTCTTCATCACTCTGGGGGTATGGTCTTCGTCACTCTGGAGGTATGGTCTTCATCACTCGGGTATGGTATTCACCCCTCTGAGGGTATGCTCACCTCATAAGTAATATTACATAGAGGCGTCGTGTATAGCAGGCAAGAATGAGACAGCAATCAAATGACACAAAACTGAAGACAACCATAGGTCGATAAACAGCCTTAATCAGTAGACACACGTCCTTAACAATATGTCAAGGTCAAAATAGCCTCGAGTCTATACAAGTTGTAAATAAATTCACCAGATACTTTTTTTTATTTGAGTTGTTAGGATGTTGTCTCATTGCCATACACCCGATATCGCCTTCAATACAAGGAACACTCAATTCCCCAATGTTCAAGAGCATTAAGATAGTGTTTCTCTATTTAGACAAATTAAAAGAACAGAACACAACTGAAAAAAAACCTATAAAAGGAGAAGAGAATGAGTTGACAGTTCAAGACGACACTCAGAGTGTAGGTAATGAGTTGAGAGACTTGGAACAGGAAATGGACGCAGCAGAAGAACAAGATGCATCTATGAGAGCAGCAGGTAATGACGTAGCTTCTTGAATCCCTTTGCCATTTGTTTCTTTAACGAGTTTTAATTCTGGACTTCTTTTCTTTTTTTGTTTTATATAAGTAAAATAATACTTTCTAAACAATTACAACTAGATATATCTTTGTTTTATGTTATTTACTCTGAACTGAACTGTAGCATATTGTCTGTTCTTTTATTTAGCAACAGAGAATATTATAAATTGTAAAGCCGAGTTCGGTATTGTAGTTAGAGATTAAGAATTATCATCATCATAATTTGCAGGATCTGTATATCTTATGTTATCTCATCATTTTTTTCAATGATAAAGACAATTCTAATCACAGTATATCTATTAATGTGATTCTTTGTAAGACAGATGAGGTATTTCATTTTTTTTCTAGTACAAACAGAAAAAACGCCGAAGAATGCCGGATATGTTTTTAAGGTACAATAGAATATTGGTAAATATAAACGGGGGGAGGGGAGGGGGAAATGTTGATGACAGTTACTTACAATCACGTGATATACTGAGAAATAATAATAGATCAATGGACACAATTCTTGTTTTACTTTTCTTCATATGCACAGCAAGTTACCGGCAACGAGCGAAAGAATACGTCCCTTACAACAAACTAAAGGCTATTCTAATTATATCCATCAAGTTTTGTCTGTCCTGAATATGCACGAAATATATACCACTGGACGTTAAGGAAACAAAAATCAATCAATCAATCTAAGTTTTCGTTTGATTAAGGATGGTTTTCCCCCTATTCGATCCGCAAGTTTTCTGAAGGAAAAAAAGTGAGTGTGGTCAATTCATTACATAATTAACCGGTAAATAGATATAGGAAGATGTGGTGTGAGTGCCAATGAGACAACTCTCCATCCAAATAACAATTTATAAAAGTAAACCATTATAGGTCAATGTACGGCCTTCAACACGGAGCCTTGGCTCACACCGAACAACAAGCTATAAAGGGCCCCAAAAGTACTAGTGTAAAACCATTCAAACGGTAAAACCAACGGTCTAGTCTATATAAAAAACGAGAAACGAGAAACACGTATAAATTACATAAACAAACGACAACTACTGTACATCAGATTCCTGACTTAGGACAGGTGCAAACATTTGCAGCGGGATTAAACGTTTTAATGGTACCAAACCTTCTCCTTTTTCTGAAACAATAGTATAACATCACAACATAGAAAACACACGATAAAACATCAATTGGAAGGCTTAACTCAATCAAAAACGTAAATTAACACACTATGAACGAATAAATTCGATCTGTGATACCTGAAAGTAAATACATAGTTAATAAAATAATAGGGACAAACATTCAAGGCCAAAAAGCAAACAAACAAGTCCAAATAAAGCCATTTAACCCTTAGAAAATAATCACTTTTGAAAAAACCGGTTTTTATAATATATACAGGTAAATGAAAAATAACTTTGTCGTTTAAGGTATACTTTTTCTGTCTATATAAAATCTTCCAATAATTAGGAATACCAAGAAAGGTCTGTCATATAAATACCTAATTTAACACTAGATACATAAGGGGTAAATATCAACAATAAAACTTTCCTGTACAGATTAAAGGAGAATAATCTTGATGTTAATACAAATGTAGTACGAAGAAGTGAAAATTAGTAGATATTCCAAATAATCAAAGCTGGTTTACAGACAAGATCCATATTAATATAAAATAACAAAAAAGTAATAAAAATAGTATCAACAGGTCGAATTAAAAAGAAAGTACGATTTGAGAGTACTCGCAGTTACTGACAGCTAGTTAAAAGCCAAAACAATTAATGATAAAAATCTTGCATCAGAGACTAAAATCAACTAAAACACATCCCAGGGATTTAGTATTTTAACGTCATGAACAGTCAGAGAAGACATGACTTGTGCAATGCCAAAATAAATGTATCGACAGGTAGTAGGATAGTGAGGAGCTACTTCTTAAGAGATAAAATTAACGTATGTGTGTCTCTAAACATCCCGCCTCAAAAGAAGATACAACTTAGTTATGTTTTAATTTGCTAATGACAAAATCGATATTAGTGCCAATGTAAACTATATTCAGAGATCTAATTACAATATTGGTACGATAACCCTTACTTATAAGTTTGTTTAAAGGTTCGATGAGTTTACACGGATCACATAGTGATTTCGCTTTAAGTACAATATTACCGTAAAATTTAGGATGTGAAATACCATTTTTAATAAGTTTTCTACAGGTACAGCCAAATTTACTAATCAAATCTTTGTATCTATGAAAGAATTTAGTAAAAGTTTTAAGTAATTTATGGTATCGAAATCCCTGAAGTGATGCATTGATTACGTTCGTTAAAATCTATGACATCAGAACACACACGGGCATACCGAACGAGTTGGGATATATAAACACCGTATGATGGAGCCAAAGGCACATCGCCGTCTAAAAATGGAAAATTAACAATAGGAAATGAAAAATCGTCTCTTGTTACAAAGGATTTATTCGTTGTCCGTCAATTGCACATTATTAAAATACCAAGCGTTTAGACAATTAAATGCTACTATTTGATGAAAGATTTTACAATGGTTGATTAATTGCTAGTTTTATTTGATAATGTCCAGCAGCAAATATTTCATAACTGGAATTAAAGCAGCAACGTCACAATAAAAAGAAAAATATTACAACTTTAAAAATTTGAGCTAGAAGATATGGCACGTATTTGTTTACCCTAAGCAAAAAATATAGACTTCTAATATAAAGTGCTAAAGAAGCATGCCAATAACAAATATAACCAATGGAACCTGTTATGGCTAGCGTCCTGAAGTAGCACATTGTGATCCTGCTTTCCGAATTATGTACCGTCATTTTTCCTCATTAGTGGTCATCATGTTGCTGGCTGTACTGTGAAGGTTTTTTATCGTGTGTTTTACTTCTTTTACGACTTATGGTCTAGATAGGCAAATAGGGAGGTTTATGAGCTTGTAAAACTGGTTTAACTCCACCACATGTTGTACCTTAACCAAATCTGCCCATCTTGGCTATGTGTTCGTTCTTTTTTGTCTTTTGGTTCGGAGTAGGGAGGCGATGATGGTTGATGTAGTCTGTTGTTCTGTCCAATATTTTGGTTATGTTTTTTTTCTGTGTTTTATGAGATAAGTTTTATAGATATTTTCCAAACGACAGTGGGTAAGTATAAATAACATGTTGAACTACATAAAAGATGTGTATTTTTTACAGGATACAGTCCAGAATTATGAACTTAATGGAGCTATTAGCAAACAATCAAAAAAGGACAGAAAGAGGGAAAAAAGAAAAACGAAAGAAAAAAAGAAGGAAGAGAAAATACGAGAGAAAATAGCTAAAGAGGAGGAAAAGGTTGTTCAGTTGTACTTTAAGATGGTAGATAAGATTATGATAAGGTACACAAAGGATGTCAAATTACAACGGAAGAAGGAAGTTAAGAAGAGAAAGCAGATGGAGAAGACGGAGAGAAAAGCTCAAAAGATGTTGGAGAAAGGTATTCATTTTATTCCCCTTAAACGATTCCATATGGACGCCTTTGACAGCACGAGCAATATTATTTTATTTCAACCAACACATGCCAATGATGTATAAAGCATCGTACAAACTCGAAATTTATGAATTTTTAATTGAACCAACATTTTTCACATGTTAAAATATGAAATTTATACATATTTCACCTCATCTTCGTAAGTTTCTGAAACGTTGATTAAATTTACAATTGAAATGCTGAACATCCGAGCTTCTTATGCATATTTAACATGTTGTATTTTTTTTCTATTACACGCTAATAACACTTTAAAAAGAACAACAAAAACACATTCAATTGTTAAAAGTCCAGTCGCTGGTCAAGTTGCTACTGACGCTTTTCGTTCAATATATTTTTGTTCTCTTTAAATTACAAATAATTTAAATTTATCAAACATAGATAATACAATGGGATTGAATAGCTGATACCAAGTTAAAACTGAATATATGTTGAATGTATTAAAAAAAAATTTTTTTGTCCTTTTTAATCTTAAATCAATAGTGTCTAGTTGAACATCATAACATTTCTGCTTATTTTTTTGTTATGATTTAAAAACTTCATGAACTTATTTGTTTTAACACTTGCGTTTATAGAAATGAAGAAGATGGAGAAAAAAGTGTTGAAAATGAAAAGAAGAAAAAGGCCCAAACTATGGTTTTAAAGGAAAAACACAATGATAAAAAGAAAAGCAAACCAAAAAAATAGACAGGGAATAACAAGGGCCAAGAAAAGAAAGAGGCCCAAACTATAGAGGCTAAACAAAATGGTATGAAGAAAAACAAAACAAAGAAAGAGGCAGAGAAAAATATAGATGGAAATAAGAAAGAGTCTATGAAAATTAAGAACGAAAACATTGATAAAATTGATACCACCGATGACGGAAAGAAAAACACAATTTCAGCAAACATTCGTGCAATTTTTCGAATCTTTTCTTGTAACATACGACAGGAAAATGACAAAGCTGTAGTTTAAAAAAAAATGTTTTTTGTATTATATTAAATTTTCTATATTTTATATCACTGTTTTTATATTCTATTTTCTGAATGAGAAGTCAAAATGGAATTAGGTATATAGGGACAACTCGAATGGACCTGCCTCACGCAAGATGTAAGTCATTCGGAACCGGAAATACAAGTTCGATCTCTTAGTCTCATTTAAATACAAATGAAATCCAAGAGCTGTAATTTTGTGAAAAGTAGGTCATCCGAAACGCGAATTCCACTTATACCTCACCATCATACACATACCAAAAAATTCTAGAAATAAGACGCGTCATAATAGGCGGATCCAGGGGGAAAGGGGGCTTTTGTGGGAAAAATTTGGTTGATTATATAGGAAATCACTGAAGCATGACAGGAGCGGGCCCCTTAGGTCATTAACCCCCCCCTGAAAAGTTCTGGATCCGCCACTGGTCATGTTTGCTAATAAAACAACTATTCACAAGTGGTCAAAAGACGTGGATGTACACAACTATAAAGGGCACTGTACGGCCTTCAACAATGATCAAAACCCATATAGTATAGAAAGATTTAGAGGCCCCGACATGACAATATGTGAAACAATTCAATCGCGAAACCAACAGGCCTGATGTATGCTAAATTGACAGACACAATACTAATATGACAGACAACTAAAGACCACCACTTAATACATGCTCCTGACTTTGGACAAGCAAATACAGAATGTGGCGGGATGCGCACATACAAGCGCAGCAGTATTGTGCCGTCAAACGGTTTATGACGTCGCGGTTTCCGCGAACTGGAAAACGTCTATGAGAGTTCTTTTTGGTCCGATGAAGGAACAAGACAATTGTTTAGCAAGGTCGATTTGCTGAGAAGAAAATGAAAGTGTCCTAAGATTATAAACATGTTCCTATATAAAAAAAAAATGTTTTGTTGGTTTTCGTTTTCGAGGAACAACATAACAGAACAATCTAGGAAACATAAGAAATATACATAACAAAAAGAAGTATACAAAGAATAATAGAAAGAAAAAAGAAGGAATTTACATAAATGCAAACAAACAAATACCCTACAGAAGGTGGTTAGTTATGTTCTATAATGACGTAATAAGCCTTCCTTTTTATACGAATAAAAGGTGACGATGGGTATACGTCAACTATACAGCAATCCAATAAAAAAAAAAAAAACTCAAGAAACAAAACCGAAACGGAAAATTCGTCATCAAGATGGGTCACCCAAATTATGATATAATGATACTTCCCTTTCTTTTCTTACGTGTCAATCGTTATAGCATGCGAGCATGCGTTTAACAACGTACATTTGTATGCATATTGCTTACCTAGACCCCATCTCGTAATTCAGCAAAAAAACAAAGTCTAACAGATCTTGATCTCCTTTCAATATCTATGAAGTCAATATTCATATTCATAAAATGTGTACATTTACATCGCTATTCACATAATTATATAAAAAAATGCTCGTTGTTTCAAAAACATAAACGTTCTTATTAACTAAATCGAAATTTTCATTCTAGATATTCGTACAACGCATTGTTTTCGACTTATCACTTTTAAATTACTTGTCTACGCTAAAAAATAATTTATTTATGTTCTATGATTACCAGGCCTTCAATATTTATGTTCATTTAGTGTAATTGAAAACCAACAAAACAGCAAATAAATAGGAATTGAATTTTGCATAACATGTAATACATCGACAATTCGGCCTAACGTCTTTCGGCGTTGCTTATTTTAATGATAAAAACTTGCAATTGTCATAAATGTTTTTTTTTTTAAACCAAAGATTCTAATAGCAGGATATATAAAAATCAATTTAGAGAACTAATTACAAACATTTTTTTTTTTACTTTGGGACACAGCATGTTATTCCAAAGTAGCCAGATTTAGAAATTTTAATCGGAAATAATGTTATTCATCATTATGTATCATTGCAATGTGTGGATTCATGCAGCACACCAATTGTTGGTAACGGTTTGTCGACTCACCTGTCTAGAAAATTAATGCTTTTTAATTGTATTGTCTCAAAGAAAACTTGTAAGATTTCCACTGCTATTTTTGCTGAATAGGTGCAACTTGGGTACTCGGTGCAACCTCCCCCCTCCTAATAATTATAAAAAAAAAATAATTTGTATTTTTATGATTTGACATTATACACTTCTTTCAAAATAAATTAAATATTTAAATATACACAAAATGTTCACAGTATATATCAACAGATGAAGTATTCACTTGAAAAAGTAAAATCTATGGAAGTGCCGCCATGAGACGTCCACAAAAAGTCATCTTTTAAAAGGCATTCATTTCTCAAAAAAAGGATTGTAAGCATGGACTAATGTCAAATTGTTCTAAATATTTGAAGAAATAAAACAAAACATCTGTCATCCGATTTTTAAGGATGTGAATTTAAGCATATATGCAATATGGGTGCTCCTCTTTACAGAATCATGGATCGTTTGGAGGTCGGTTCAAACCCATTTTTCTATGATTCAAAATTAAATTGGTGTAACTTTATAGTAAATAAGGATACATCTGCAAAATAAACACAGAATAGAAACTATTGTCTGGATCATAAATAAACGTAGGTGAAAAAACTGTCTAAATAGGTGCAAGTTGGTTACCCTCATGTTATATACATTTGTCTTTTTTTAAAGAAGAAAACGAGGACATACGTAAGATGTTTACTGAAATGAAGTTAAAGGGAAAGAAAGTGTTGTATACTAGTATACAAATAAAAAAGAGGAGACGATACCAAGTGGCAATCAAAAAACACAAGTCGAAAAAAATAACATGACAAAGAGACAAACAAAGCGGAACATATAAAGAGTTATCCACCAAACAGTACGAGAAAAAAAAAAAAGATTAAGCCAACAAAATAGGACTCAACTTGCAGATGCACTTTATGCAGTTTTTGCTTCACTAATTACAGCCATATATATATCGTTTTGCTAAAATCCAGGATATAAGTATCAATTGGTAATGACATAACTTAAAAAAGAAGGGCCAAATGTGAGACAAATATTTGATAGCGGTATATCAAATCATGATGGCATCAGTACAAAAAAGTGATGACTAAAGCTGCAATTAAAAACCCCTGGTTCAGAAGCTCCATGGGAAACACAGCAAATCTATATCACAAAATGTAATGAGAAAAACAAGCTGTGAAATATCATATAAACTGGGAGATACTAGTACTCCATTTAAGTTGACAAAAAATGATTCATTGTAATAAAAAAAAAGCAGTGTGAAAATTGATTTGATTTGATTTGATTATTGGTGTTTTACGCCACTTTTAAGCACCGCTTTTGGGCTATTTCATGGCGGTCAGTTTTATTGGTGGAGAAAGCCGGATGCCCGGAGAAAACCACCGACCTTCGATAGTGTGAAAATTGAAATCATCTCTTCCGTCATAAAGTTAATTCTAGTAGGTTCTGTCAAATCCTATAAGTCAAGATAAGAAACAGACATATCTAACTATGTATTTGGTATCGTTTGTTCAAAGGAATAGATACTATCAACAGAGTCACTATACTTTATTTATTCAATGAGATAACCGTTTATTTATAAAGAGGAAAGTGAGGTTAATGCATATTCATGGGCATTGTATGAAGTCTGTGTTATACTCCACGTCGACCAAACATAAGAAATTTCTTTCAACGAAAAGCGGCATCCAGTTTATGATTTTAGTTTTAAAGAAATTCTTGTTATAGCGGTATTTATTATGAAACTGTCCCCTTGCCAACAGGATATTTGTACCGACGTTGACGCTTCTATTAATTTTTAGGTAACACGATACCAAATGACATTATAAGTGGTTCTCGACTGAGTAGTACACTTTGTTCATAGAGTTTGAGTGAAGCGTAACTAATACAAGCGGATTCCAGTTTAATGACATTACGTTATGAGTTATCGTTCCTGACGTTATTGAACATCGTTCATAGATACCAGCCAATGCAGCAGGTTCCGCCGTGTTCCTGGCGGTTAAAAGGCCCTACGCTGTACTTTCATACCAAAAATATTCTCGAAATGCCACGTATTTGGACTTACTCATTTTTTGTACTAAAAGTCAGAAAGGGGGGATGTTAGATATTCGCAAAAACCGGTAGTTGGACTTCATTTCCTTCTCACTTGCTATATAATTGAAAACATGGTTTTTACGACTACAGTTTAATGTCCCTTATTCAATAAATAAGATTTTTTTAGTATTGTCAAATATTTAATCAGTACCGGGAAGTTGAACTTGGTGACCACTGGAAATAGAAAGTTGAACTTGGTAACTTCTAAAACTAGAAACCTTTGGCTGGACATTCAGTCCTAATAATTTCTTATGGTCATGCGGGGGCATCATGTGTGTCTTACAGACAGCGCAGTAATTTCAAGTTGTACTTCAAACTGTTTGTCAAATCTAAAGTATGTGGAACTATACTCATGCATATGGCAGAGCAGAGGGATTATCATCCATATCTAGTTTTTATTCTGGGTTAGTCTTTTTTTGCAATAAATTCTTATTTATGATGAACGCCGTTTCCCGATGATATTTTGTTTTGAAGTATAAATCCAAATTATAGAAACGCAGGAAAATACGGGTAATTGCACCACTATTAATGCAATTGCGTTAAAAGAAACTCATTCGTTTTGAAAATGGTCGCCGAAAAACTCCGCTAGCAAAATAGAAAAAGGAAATATATTTGGAAAAGGAAACGGAAAGAACTTAGCGAAAAAAGCACCGTACGAGCAGACGTGGAAACTCAGACAGAAAATGGCTTGTAGCCATGGAATGAAAAAAGAAGAATATTTTAACTTGGTTATTTGGCCGAACAACTTTCCCTATGTTCCAAATGTGAACAGTCTCTGGACTGTAATTTATTGGACTATACAGAAGAAATCCAATATGGTTTCGGAAGATTGTTTAAAATAAAGTGCCAGCATTGTAATCGTTTGAGCGCAGTCTACACAGGACAGCAACATCGGAATGAGGAGAAAGTTAACAAAGGCTTGAAAATATGAGATGACACTAAATGTGCACTCAGTTAGGACGAAATAGAGTTAAATCATTCAGATCCTGTTACATATTTTTTTCAATTCCATTCTGAAATAAATTGTTTTCTTGAAATTTACAATCAAACGATTCATTAAAAAAACAGTGGCCCCACAATAGATGAAAAATCGGTGCTTTGATGAAGGTAAATCCAGAAAAGCGCTTCGACGCAAACAAATTATAAAGAAATATTTTCATTAACCTATATTATTCAAACATCAGAAACGCACTGAAAAAACCCAACGAGATCTTAAAATCATTTTGATTTTCGATTTATGTTAATTTACGCTTTGGTCTTCGTGGATGTGTGTGTTTTGTTGGACATGATGTACAAGTACATATGATAAAAAATGCACCCTTTCACAAAGTGGAGAGACAAAACGACTCACAGGCGATTAACAAAGGTCCTTTTTGGGGAGAGGCACATTGCTCACATACGCGTCGGAAAAAGACCGAGGGTATTCACAGACTTATAAGGAGTTTTTATAACAAATATAATCGTGTATGTATGTAAAAAAGGCGTTGGTATTTCTTTGTGTGAATAAATGAAGATGTGGAATATACAAAAAGACAGCAACTATCCAATTAACGACACACAAAACCAAAGACATATGATTTTAGAAGAGCTATTTGCAAATTACGTATATCTGCTCATAAGCTTCAAACTGAATTTGGCCTTTTTCAAATATACCGCGAAATGAAAGAATTTGCAAAAAATGCTCCTCTGGCTGTGTTGAAGATGAAATCCATTTTTTAACTTCATGTGAAAGATTCTCTCTTTGACTTTGCTTGCCAAAAAATACAAAACTTTTCTATACTGGACAATCAGCAAACATTCATGTATTTATTAAACTGTGAAGACAATCAGGTCCTCAATATGGTTGGAAAACTTATTAAAGTGAATATGAGTCAGATTTATTTATTTTTCTATATTTTCTATAACTATATTATATACTAAAACCAAGGGCTTTATTACAGTCTAATTATATCGTGATTGTGTATTTAAATTCTTTGTATCTATGCTAAGCAATAGTCTTTTTCTTTATACATGCTCTATATGTCCCTTGTGGGCCCTTAATTGGTGATAATTAAAATATGTTCTTGTTCTTGTTCTATAGATAACACGTGACTAACGTAGGATGGACGAGTATTTTTATACTGCTAATTTGTAGTTTTAGTGAAAGATTCGTTGATCCCTTGAATTGGAAAGTTAATAAGTATATTTAGTATCCAATCATAACATCATATGTTCACAACGATAGTCAGATTTTATTTGTAACAGTAACATATTTCAGTCTCTTAGTTCATATTTGTTAAAAATCCTTTAAACCTCTTGAATTTCAGGAGAAAATTCAAACCATTATGAAATAAGGAGATGTGGTGTGATTGCCAATAAGACAAATTTCCACCATATACCAAATAACGTAGATGTTAATTTGCTTACATTGCTACATTTGAGATCTCCCATTAACTCTTCCACTATGAACTGCTGATTCAAAAAGATATTTTGTCACCAAATGCCTTATAAAATAGAACATCTTCAAATTACCTGGTGTAAGTACATATACTTAAGGTGCGCATATTGTCAGTATTTGAGTTTTTCAAATGACAGGTTGCTGAATTTGGCATTTTGATAATTATATAAAGGCACGCAGAGTACAGAGTCAGCCTTACTCCTCCTACATGTACAATTTCAAGCTTGAACTTTTATATTGCACCGAGTGTTTTACTTATATAGAGGATGCATATTTATTCTCAGAATTTTTAGGGTATAATTTTCCACGAATGATAGAATGTTGAACTTTGTCTTTTTAAGTGATTTTTTGCATACAGTTTGCAAGGTTTGTCCGATTAACTACGCACACAACTCACACGTTTACACCATACAGAGTATACTATATTAGAATGCGTATTTTAACAGGATATTGATTTTCTTTATAATTTTCACAACTAACAGAATGTTTAACCATTTTTGACGGTCTTTTAGACACAACTATTTCAAATTGTATTGTATCGTCCTGAACATGCATAAAATATTTGCCACTGGACATTAAGCAATCACCAATCAATCAATTCAATTTGTACTTCAACAACACTGTTAACTTAATAATTTTTACGCACTTTATTCATGCATATGGGTGCCGCGGTGGCATCAGATTCACCTCTATCTAGTTTGGTTGAAGAGAACTGAATGTGCACCCAGTTAGGGCGAAATAAAATTTAATCAGTAGAATGCTATATTGAATTAATGGGAAATTTACGAAACCCGACATGGGAAATGAAAATAACATAACAAAAACCATTTAGATCCCGTTATATATATATTTTTAAGCCTTTTTGTTTTTGGACGAGAAGTTGTATGTATGTACTAAAGACTGACAATAAAAGAAACATTTCATTTGTAATTAACGGATCTGCTTTTTTCGTATACCGTTTTCTGTTGTACATGTTAATATATTTTATTTAACTGTAGTGTTTTATCAGCTGACAAATGAGAGTGTAGCTAACCTTTGAGTTAGATTTAGAGTTAACGTTCGAGTTTGAGTTAAAATTTGAGTAAAAGTTCGAGTTTTACTTTGAGTTCGAATATTAGTTGGAGTTAGAGTTCGAGTTACACTTCGAATTACACTTCGAAAAACAACCGAGCAATATTTTAAGTTAGAGTAAAACTTCGGGTAAGAGTTAAAATTTCGAGATCCAAGTAAGATTGTAGTTTCTGTTTCTGCTCGTGCACCCGCTTTTTCTTTGAATGTATATTCTTTCATCACATGTATTTTTCAGTATGGTATATATATTTTTTTGCCAGTATTGATCAGTGATAGGTAAACGTCTATAAGTAATGTGAAAAGATTGGTTTTGTGTGTGTTGTATGCCACTTTCAGCACTCTCTCCTATATCATGGTGACCACTTTTTTGGTAAAGGAACAGAGATATCCTGAGAAAATCAGCTACCTTTGTATTTGAAAACTGGTTATCCTTGTCAGTTAAGATCAGAATCCGACGATCTCCCTATTTCACTGCTGACAGGCAAGTGATTACAGTAGGTGATCTGAACATGTACCTACAGCTGAACTATTTATTTTGTTTTTTCGTTGTTTTCTTCAAACCATCGATTGATTGGTTTTTGCTAAACTTTCAGTGGCAAATATTACATGCATATCAGCACGAAAACATTTTTCGATGATTTGGATACTCTTTCACAAGACGGACTTTTAATTGTTACAGTTTAGCAGTACTCCGTGAGACATCTTATTCCACATAAATACATGTGTGTGTGTTTAATATTCGTCTTGTCGGAGACTTATAAAGCTAAAACTACAGTATGGGATTTTCTCGTTGTTGAAGGCCTTACGGTCCCCTGTAGTAGTTAAGATCCATGATATTTGGTCTCTGGTGGATAGTTGTCAATTATGCCACATTTTCTAATATTTATAAAGATATGTACCATGTTTATTGAGGTGCAGGTAAATTTTCATCCGTAGGAGCAAAATAGCATGAAGAACTAGGCATATTGTTTGATATTACGGTATTGCTGTGACGTCTGGAGGCCTTTTTAAGAACTTGCTGGTCCCACAGTTCGCTAAATGACAGTTTTAACGAATACTACAACATATAAATAAAAATGTGGGTTTTTTTTCTGTGTCGAATTACATTTTCTTTTATTTCGACAGCATGCAACCGATGTAAAAGTGCATTTGCTTTTTCTATAGTGATTTTTACGGGTGTTATTTTTAAATACCAATTGTTATTCCATTGACAGGAATGAAGGGTTTTATATTTCAACAAATAGTATTACCATTCGAATTAGTCGTGTGCATGACCAAAAAAAAAAAAAGAGAGAGAGAGAGGCGGAAGATACCAAAGGGATATTTACACAAATAAGTCGAAGAAAAACTGACAAAGCCATGAATAACAGCAAAACGACGGAAAGGCAAACAGCAAAGCATAACATTAAAACTACATACTGGGCAACAAACGAACCCCACCAAACACCTGGTTGACCTCAGGTGGAATCGGATCCAGATTGTACTTACAAATAGCACTAAAAAAGTGTAATTACTCCTCGGGATTCAGATCACTCCGCGGATATCGGATAGGAACACCCGGTAAGCAAATAGTCACACTAGTAAAATGATTCAGACTATAAAACTATCATTGTTGGTAGTGAACGATTCACGAGTTGATTTTTTTGTCAATCACGATTCACAGAAAATAAATTTCCATGATCACGGATCACGAAAATATAAAAAGAGTATAAATCTGTAGAAAAACGGATCACGATAGCGAAAATGCGCCGATCACGAAGAACGAAAATAACCCATCAGGCCCCTCTTCTATGGTAGATTTTCCTCTAGATATCTTTTATTATATTAATTTATTGGTCGAGTTTATCACTCATCGACGTTAAGGGCTTACCTATTCCAGGAAAATTGTAAATGGGGAGGTGGATGGACACCACTTTTATACCCCACTACCTTACCAGAATTGTCCCCTATATTTGTCAGTTAGATTTAGTCAAAGTTTCACAAATTTTCGGCCAGAGGTTCAAGAGCAATTGCGGATACAAAAAAATAAACAGAATGACGAACGGACGGACATACGGACTCCTCCATCACTATAGGAGGCGGATATAACAAATGTATCATATACAAAATTGATAACACATTACAAATTCATCGTCATTATACACAGAAAGGGAATCCGAGAAAACGTTGAGCTTGCGCTAATACCATTCATCGACGTCATACACATCTCCGCTGACAACGTTATCGTCGAAGTATCGCCGATACACTGCACAAGGATTAAGGTTTTGGAAGACTAAAGACTTGATCCCTTGCAGCTTTTCTGAAGATTGTAGGAATCGAGAATAGTGGTGAGTTACATTATTGCACTTTTTTAAGTTCTATGTTTTTGTCCTGTTTTCCATTTTAAAACCTGCTAAGCATAAAAAGAATACAACATCTAAAGTCAATTTGATTTTGAGGCCTTTATCATCTACAAGTTAATGTAAGTCTTCTGTTTCATTGTCTTGAAATGAGTTCGTTGGGTTAATGAAAAGTCGTTGTAAGATTTCCTATCAAGACAATTCAATGTATAAAGTAAAATAACAAAATTACCGAACTCCAAGGAAAGTCCTTTATCAAATGGCAAAATCAAAAGCTCAAACACTTCAAACGAATGGAAAAACAACTGACAACTGTATCTTAAGTTTGCTCTTCCATAGATTTTGTGATAGATTTAGCTTGCATAAACAGTGAATATTAATATTTATATTTTGGCCGAAGTTTTTTTACCTTAAAATCTGAGATTACTGTAACGCAATAGTCTCAGATAAAATGCATGCATTCAAACTTCCCTTTGTTTGGTCGTTCTGGCTCTTCAAAGGTTAGGAATCAGCACTTAGATCTTAAGTTTCGATTACTCTAGAGTCAAGATTGAGTGTTTTTGAAAATACTGGCAAAATAATATGAGATATGTATCAGTTTTCGAATTCTGTTATCGTGCTTCCAGGGTTTGTATGTCATATGAAAAGTTGAAAATGAGCAAACTTAGATTTTGGATGGATACATTTGATTACTTTGAATAAATGCATAGGTCAATGAATGTTTAAGTATTAATTTAAAGATGACAATAAGGATTGTAAATTTTGTGTTCTGTCCATTTATACAATACAATGAGTAGTCTAAGTATAATATATAATTGCTCAAGCAGATTCAAATTTTTAAAGGGGGATATAGGAGAGGGGTTACAACGGATTTCATAATGCATTTTTAATTTTCATCTGACTCAACAATCAACAGGACAAGTATGGAGTGGACAACCCAAAAAGAAGAAAAGGAAAATCAGGCAGTGGCTGGATTATGTGAAGCGATCCTTAGCGTTGCCGTATTTGAATTCACACTTGAACAATGGGAAGTGGTCGAAGTAGACATACGTGCTGCTGAGGATAGGGAAACCGCCTTGATAAAGGAATTAGGTATGTCCGTCAAATAATCTCCCTCCCTGTCCTAGCTTACACTTCTGAATATAAAACAAATTCAAGATTGTCACTTATGATCCTTTTGTACATTTTTTGACCACTACTAGTAATTCCCTTAACCAATAGCTAAATGATAACCTTGTTTTGTATTAATATATCGATAAAGATGTAATGTGCATAAACAGGTATTTTTTCCGATAAAAAATGTCATTTTGGTTCACTGTTTCTAAGCCTACATCTTTTCTATGTTCTTGTATGCTTCCTTTGAAGTTTTTATCTCTCAAATCAAAATTTGTATTGTTGTTTTCAATTGCTTGGTGTGAGGGGATAAGGTTGACGTTGCCTTGGAATATCTATATTTAGGGATACGTTAGCTGTTCCAAATCTTATTTATTAACACCTCGTGATTTTTCCCGCGGTGAAAATAATCTTTTATCAAAGAAGACTCCGCGTATGCTTTTAGCAAAAGAGAAAAGAGAAATTTTAAAGTCATATAATATAAAGTTTTAATTGGTAGACACATGTCTTTACAATAAGGCATGGTCAAAATCACCTCGCATCTATACAAGTTGTAAATAAAACCAGATACTTCTGTTTATTTGAGTTAAGATCTATGATATAAACGTATTTCTCCATTTAGACAAATTAAAAGAACAGGACACAATTGAAAAAGAAGATATAAAAGGTGAAGAGAATGAGTTGACAGTTCAAGACGACACTCAAAGTGTAGCTAATGAGTTGAGAGACTTGGAGGAGGAAATGAACGCAGCAGAACAGGAGGAGGCATCTATGAGAGCAGCAGAACAACAGGAAGCACCAATGAGAGCAGCAGGTAATGACGTAACTTCTCAAATTCCATTGCCACTTGTTTCTTTTACGAGTTTTAATTTTGGACTGTTTTTGTTTTACAGTTAAAATGATACTTTCTAAACAGTAATACCTAGATATTTCCATGTTTTATGTTATTTACTCTGAACTTAACAATAGCAAGTAATATTATTATTGTAAAGCCGATATCTGTGTTGGAGTTGTCGTCGTCGTCGTCGTCGTCGTCGTCGTCGTCGTCATCATCATCATCATCATCATCATCATCATCATCATCATCATCATCATCATCATCATCATGCTTGATCTGCATATATCTTATTTTATCTCATATTTTGTTCAATGATAATGACAATTCTGATCACAGTATATAGTGATTTATTAGACAGATTTTATATTAATGATGGTATTTTATTTTTGTTCATTTTCTAGGACAAACAGAAAAAGCGCCGAAGAATGCCGGATATGTTTTTAAGGTACAATAGAATATTGGTTAATTAGAACGGGGGGGGTGTTGATGACAGTTACAATCACATGATTTACTGAGAAATAATAATAGATCAGTGTACAAAATGTTTGTTTTGCTTTTCGCCATATGTACAGAACCGCCTCGCTGGTCTCGTGGTAGAGTGTTCGCCTCGAGTGCGGGAGGTCGAGGGTTCGAATCCCGGCCGGATAAAACCAAAGACTTTAAAATTAATATTTGCTGCTTCTCCGCTAAACACACGGTATTAAGGAGTAAGAGCAAATACTGGTCGGCCTCTGGGTCATAATAATGTGTCCGGGTAAGGTGACATGTCTCCGTGCGGACTGTTACCTTGTGAACTAGCACGTAAAAAATCCGGCTCAGCGTGTTGGTGGTTAATATTCATATTGCATTAACATGTTCTCATCCTGAATATGCTTATTAATTTGCCGCTGGACATTAAGCAGCCATCCATCATCATCATCTATCATCATCATCATCATCATCATCATCATCATCATCATCATCATCATCATCATCATCATCATCATCATCATCATCATCATCATCATCATCATCATCATCATCATCATCATCATCATCATCATCATCATCATCATCATCATCATCATCATCATCATCATCATCATCATCATCATCATCATCATCATCATCATCATCATCATCATCATCATCATCATCATCATCATCATCATCATCATCATCATCATCATCATCATCATCATCATCATCTAGATAGACAAATTGGGAGGTTTATGAGCACATAAAACTGGTTTAACCTCGCCACACGTTGTGCCTTTACCAAGTCTGGCTATCTTTACCATGTGTTGTTTGTTCTTCTTTGTCTTTGTTTGCACGTTTATTGTTTCGGAGTAGGGAGGTGATGATGGTTGGTGTGGTCTGTTGTTATGTCCAATATTTTGGTAATTCCTGTTATTTTTTTTTATGTTTTATGATATATGTTTTATAGATATTTTTCGACAATGGGAAAGTTTAACATGTTGAACTACATTTTATAGGATACAGTCCAGAATTCTGAACTTAATGGAGCTATTAGCAAACAAACGAAAAAGGACAAAAAGAGGGAAAAAAGAAAAACGAAGAAAGAAGAGAAAATACGAGAGAAAATTGCTAACAAAGAGGAAAAGGTTGTTCAGTTGTACTTTAAGATGGTAGATAAGATTATGATAAGGTACACAAAGGATGTAAAATTACAACATAAGAAAGAAGTAAAGAGGAGAAAAAAGATTGAAAAGACGGAGAGAAAAGCTCAAAAGATGTTGGAGAAAGGTATTTATTTTATTGAAATGTACACTTTCGGGATTCTTCTCCTTAAACGATTCCATTTGAACGCCTTTAACAGGACGAGCATTTTTTTTTTTGACTTCAACCAATACATGACAGTGACTAAAAAAATCAAAGAAGGTAAAATATAAATGCTTAATTCAACCATTTTTTGCTCAGGTTTGAACTACGGGAGTTTTTCAAAAGTTGGTAAAGCATTGATTTAATTTACAATCCGAATGTTGGACTTACGAGATTCATATTCTAAAGTCAACACTTTTCTGTTTATAAATACGATATCTTGTATTTTTTGTCTATTACACCTTAATGAAACATTAAAAAAGAGCAGCAATAAATACAATTTCAAAATATTTGTCCAATTTCTTTTCTAGTTACCATTTACTTCTTGCTACTAACGCAGGCGCTTTTTGTGCAATATATAAAAAAGCAGTGTTGCTTCAATATTGATTATGTTTATAAAATTCATGAAAAAAATCGTTTAACTTCAAAAATTCCTTTGGTCTTTCATCAAGTAGTGCTGCGTTGAACATCATAAAAATCTCCTTATTTTTTATATTATGATTTCAAAACTTCATAATTTTTTTAATACTTTCGTTTACAGAAATGAAGAGGATGGAAAAAGGTGTAGTAAATGAAAAGAAGAAAAAGGCTCAAACTATGGTTGGAAAGGAACAACACAGTGATATAAAGAAAAGCAAAACAAGGAAAGAGACAGGGAATAATAAGGGTCGTGCGAAGAAAGAGACACAAACTATAGATGTTACAGAGGCTAAACAAAATGGTACGAAGAAAAACAAAACAAAAGCAAGGGACAGAGAAAAACATCAATGAAAAGGAGAAAGAGGCAAAAACTATGGATGTGAAGAAGAAAAACATTGATAAAATGGGTACTACCGATGGCGGAAAGAAAAACACAATTTCAGCAAGCATTCGTGCATTTTTACGAATCTTTTCGTGTAACCAACATCAAGAAAAGGACAAAGCTGTAGTTTAATAAATCGTTATTTGTATTATATTAAATTTTTGTTAATCTTTTTTATCTCTATTTTTATGTTCTAATTTCTGAATGAGACGTCAAAATGGAATGGACCTGCCTCACGTAAGATGTAAGTCGTCCGGAAGGAAATAAAAGTTCGATTTCTTAGTCTCCAACGTGGCAGGTGCGCTCGACTCCAATCTTAACTCCGGCTTCCTCCACCAAAAAAAAAAACTGACCGCCATGAAATAGCACAATAGTGCTGAAAGTGGCGTTAAACACCAATCAATCAATCAATCAACATTAGTCTCAATTAGTTACAAATGAATAAGAAAAAAGTCATTAGCTTCAAGCAAAATGAAAAGAGGGGCCTAACAAGTACTATTTTCATGTAATATTTCTAAATCCAAATGCTGTGATTTTGTGAAAAGTAGGACATCCGAAACACGAACTCGACTTGTACCTCACCATCATACTCATACCAAAAAGTTATTGTGGAATGTTCGCTAATAAAACAACTATTCACAGATCCGAAAAACATGGATGTATGCAATTATATGGCACTGTACGGCCTTCAACAATGATTAAAACCCATACCGTATAGTTAGCTCTAGATGTTCCGACATGACATATTCAATCGTGAAAACCATAGGCCTGATGTATGCTAAAGTAACAGACACAATACTTATATGACAGACAACAACCAAAGATATGCTCATAACGTTGGACAGGCACACAAAGAATGTGGCGCAGTTCAACGTTGTTTTCGAATTCCCAAAACACTCCCCTTAACTGACCTAGGATAGTGTTGCAACAGCACACCACAAGAACAAACAGTGAAAATCAGTTTGAAAGGGATTTACTCATCAGCTAGTCCCAAAGCACAAAAAAAAAAATGACTACTAGTAATCAAATGACACAAAATACAAATAAACGATATAACAGTACTCGCAGTTACTTTTAACAGCTAGCTGAATAAAGGAATGGAATGTGTCCATGGGAAACAGATGCCACCGCTTGTAAATATACGGCAAATTGATTTTTTTTCTCATTTATATAGGGACATAACAAGTGAACAGTGAAAGTGACGCCATAAATATTCGAACATGATCTATATTTGGTGGTAATATGCATTGTGTATAAGTTTCATATCTTTGATTATGGCACAGTAAAGAAACGGAAAATTCATCAATTTTTCCATTTATAAAAGGGACATTACTAAAGAACGGTGAAAGTGACTCCACCCAAATTTGAACTGGATTTGTCTTTGGCGGTAATAAGCATTGTGTATTTGGTTGAGGCAAACTAACGAGAACCAATTTCGGGACGTACGGAAGGACGCACGGACGGACAAGGATAACTTAATGACCTCGTCGACGATCGGCCGGGGCATAAAAAATAAAGAGATGTGGTTTAATGGCCAATGAGACAACTATCCAGAGTTCAATTGATGTGGATATAAGCAATTATAATCATCGTACGACATTCAACAATGAGCAAAACCCACACCGTATAGTCAATTATAAAGGCCCTGACATGACAGAATGTAAAACAATTCAATTAAAAAAAAAAACACTACATGATGTATGCTAAAGCAATAGACAAAATAAAAATATGACAGACAACAACCAACGACAGCCATTGAATTACACTGAATACAACTAACAATGAGACAAAAGATACAAAGTACCAATCTAAGAGTACTCGCAGCTGCTGAAAGCTACACTTAGTTCAAAGCATATAACAACAATTAAATAAATCTTGACAGACTACAAAATCAATCAGCACACATCCAATGGATTAAGAAAAGAGATGTATTACTATACATCAATGAACCTAAATCCTGTTGATGTTTATATTTTTGCATCGCACAATGTCTTGACATCTTAGACTGTTTATGACAAAGCAATACATCTGTTCAGGTTGACAAATAATATTTAAATACTTACTTCGGCTGTCTGAAGCTCTGGGGTTTAAAAAGTTGAGACAACTGTACAAACAAAAACTAACATTGAAAACTTAGTTCAAGCAATATGCACACTACAAATTAATTTTGTGTGCTATACCTAATAATAAAATTAAAACCAAATAACTATTCTTGGTGGTAGTGCAAAACTTGTTTGATTAATGTTCAGTGGCAAATATTTGAAACATTTTCAGGACAACAAAAAATTGAACAAAAAAGTTGATCTGTCCAGACTGCAGCTAGAAAGAGTATATGTTGGATAGAGACAGAAATTTTGCTCAGTTAATGTGACCAGCAGACCAACACAAGACATTAAAATTAACCTACACAGACTCATCCGACTGGACAAAACTGTATTCATAAATTAATTTCAGTCAACATGTTCTCTCAGCATATGTTTGACAGCCAAATCAGATTGACTGCATTTCTATACCATTGATTAATTGTTGTTTGATTTATGTCCAGTGGCAAATATTTCATGCATAATCAGCTCAAGTATAAGTTAATAATAAATGCTATA
This sequence comes from Mytilus coruscus, assembly GCA_017311375.1. NCBI lineage: Eukaryota > Metazoa > Mollusca > Bivalvia > Mytilida > Mytilidae > Mytilus > Mytilus coruscus. The sequence goes on along the minus strand of CM029599.1, from coordinate 28,670,574 downwards.
GGTACATGTAGGTGCTGCAATAGAGATTCGTCCAGGATGAAGGGGTGGGAAATTTGGAATGCCACTGGGAAATGAGGGTATATTGGATAGGGACAGAAATCCTATATCCAAGTCAACCATTGGTGTTGTTAATGTATCAAAGTATAAAACGGTTTTATTATGTTTTTACTTCTAATAATGATGTAAGAACCAAATTAATCTGTTTTATGTGATAGCCATTAGAGTATGATTGCTTTCAAAATTTATTATAACATATAATATCCATGGAAATGAGACTTACAAATGCTAATACAACTACCGGTACATACCAGATATCATTGACTGAACAGAAGTGGTTCATCTTAAACTGACCTAATCACAAACTTTAACATGTAAACTACAAAAAACATTCAAAGTCAATAGACCATGACTAAGGAGATGAAGCCAAACTACCTGCATGTAAAATGAGATGTGCCGATGGTAATACATCTGCATACCAAATATCCGTGACCTTCAACTAGTGGTTCCCCTTAAACTGACCTAATCACAATCTAATACACATAAACAAGCAAAAGTTTTCAATAGACCATGACCAAGGGACATGGCAAAATAATTCCCATGGAAATGAGATGCGCCAATGCTATATCGCCATACAAAATAACATTAAACGGCCACTAGTGGTTCCCTATCAATCTAAGTCTCACTTTTTCACTGAGTTTAACACACATATATTATGTCTTGGGTAAAAAAAGTATGTCTTAACATTAATTGAGATACTAGTAATCCATAGAGCTGACATGTTTGGTAAAGGTGGACAAACACCCTTTTAGTAAAAGACCTTCCACAAAAAATGTCTCAAAGTTATATATTTAAAGTGCAGAGCCTTAGATTCTGGCTAGATACTTAAATGCAGATAAGCTAATGTAAAGCCCACCAAATACTAGTAGTCCATTCTAAGTACACTGAAATGTATGGATGCAAGAGCCCAATACCAGTGGTCTATTGTAAGTACTTCTTAATAAATACACCTTGTACATTTTACATCTGATAATGAAGCATAACAGATAAGGATGAACCTAACATTCCGCTTGGAAAGGAAATATGTATATGGTAATTCAACAGTACCATAGGGAATATGATACTAATCAGTCACTTTGTTTGTTTGTTTGTTAGTGTGTCTATTGTAAGTACTTTTTAATAAATACACCTTGTACATTTTACATCTGATAATGAAGCATGACAGATAAGGATGAACCTAACATTCTGCTTGGAAAGGAAATATGTATATGGTAATTCAACAGTACCATAGGGAATATGATACTAATCAGTTCACTTCATTACTTTGTTTGTTTGTTTGTTGGTGCTTAAAAAGTAAAATAACAAAATTACCGAACTCCAAGGGAAATTCAAAACGGAAAGTCCTTTATAAAATGGCAAAATCAAAAGCTCAAACACATCTAACGAATGGAAAACAACTGTCATATTCCTGACTTGGTACAGGCATTTCCTTATGTAGAAAATGGTGGATTAAACCTGGTTTTATAGCTAGCTAAACCTCTCACTTGTATGACAGTCGCATAGAATTCCACTATATTGACAACAATGTGAGCAAAACAAACAGTCACTTAAAGTCACTTTCAGCAACCTTGGCTATATGATGGTGGTCAGTCTTTATTCATTAGTAATTCAATACTTTGTAAGTTTCTGTTATATACAATGTTTCATATAAATTAGAGTTGCGGAGCATGCATGGAATGGATATGAGTATAAAAATAAGGAGATGTGGTATGATTGCCAATGAGACAACTATCAACCAAAGTTCAAATGAAGTGGATGTAAGCAATTATGAGATCTGTGACAAATTTTTGATCTAAAGCATACATGATGAAGGTTATTCCAGAAAGCTGTGCAAGCTGAACTCATAGGTTTTTTTTACAAACCAATGAATATGTAGCAATCTTTAGTTATTGTCAAATTTATTTGACTACTTCAAGAGATGGCCTATAAAAGAAAATACAATTTCCCAAGTGTTACCTATTTAATTGACTGAACCATATTTTTGTAATGAAAGCTTAACTATCTAATATGTTCATAGAACATATTCCCATTGTTTAAATACAAACTTTAAAAATGTACTTATGCTTTTTTATGCTATAGTAAGTAATATAATAGGTATAGGATTATTTATACATACCAACTCTTTTACATGTAAAAAATGTATCAACCCTTAGTTGTGACATCACAAAAAACTACTTATGACAAACATCCCCATGCATTTGGATTGCTACCAAATATTCTTTTCTAACATCACATCAAATTGTTTTTTTCTTATTGGATTTGCTTGCTCCCAAAACTTCTTGTTTCATTTTTTCAATGATATTCCAATTTGTAAATTCTTTGAAAAAAAAATTACATGCATTTTGTTATAGTCTTAAATTTTCAAGTAAAGTAACAATTATCCACACCTTAAAAAAATATCCAACAAATTTAAATCAAAGTACTGAAGAACTGAACATCGGATGACCGCAAGTTCTGGTGGATGGTCTCAGAAAAAAAAATCATATCTCTATACCTGAAAGTTAGGTTAAGGTACATAGATATATTTTTTTCTGAGACAAGTTCCTGTGTGGATGATGAATAAATGACAGGGAATTTTAACCTCACCGTAATAATTATTATATTGTAGTGATATATTGAACAAAAATCCCCATTAAAATTTTATAAAGTAAGTTTCAAAACACTCATATTGATTCTCTGAGATTTTCTTGGAAAAAATTTTGATTAACAGCAGATTTCATTGCATACTATACTAAACAGGTGAAAACACCTGTTACAAACAAAGATCAAGTGTAACAGTTACATTATTTACTGAAGTACCTTTGTAACTAAGGGCTATTTCATTAAAATATATGTGGGAGGGTAGGAAGGGACTTTCAAAATATCCCTACAACCAAGAACCATTTTTAGATAATTTTGCATAATGGTAATAGACGCATACTGAAAAAAGACCCATGACCCACATTCAATAATTTAACTTCCCTTCCTACCCTCCCACATACATTTTAATGGAATAGCCCTAAAAAATACATGGTGCAAGTCAAATAATTGAAGTCTAATACATAAGAGTGATGTGTCTGCTATAAAAATTCATTGACAAGTTAAAGCTGAATATTACCACTATCAATGCATACTGTGGATTCATTTATTTATGTGGATTGAAGAAGTAATGTATTTTCGTGATTATTTGATTTCATGGTTTTGCCAAAGTCTGCATATAGAAAATATTATGCTTCATTGAACATTTAAATTTGTGGTGTACCTTTACCAACGAAATACACGAAAATTGGTATCCCAGGAATACTTATGAATCCACAGTAATATATTAGCAGATATTTCAATGACATCCTATGCATTATGCTATATTTTTCAAATGAGTTAGTGTAAATGAAACTGATTTAAAATAATACTTCCTCAGAAAATGTTATGCTTAATGATACAATATTAATCCACAAACTCCAAAAGTCAAGGTATCTTTTCTAAATATTCAAGCCATTGATACCTATCCAGCCTACTATAGTGGCAGTGCAGAAAAATTGGCATTTCAACAGAAATGTTCCATATGTTTTTGTTTATTTCTTTAAAATTTCCAAGACAGCACTACCCATTTCACTAAAACAAAGAAAAAATTCCTAAAAGCACAACTGCTGCTACTTAACACCTCTGAGCTCAATGCAAAAAAAATATGCTTTCATCAAAAAGGTTTAAAAATAATAATGATGCAATGTCTCCATGACTTTTGTTGATTGTCTTTAAGTTTTACAATTAAATATTAGACATGACTGTATAACACTATATTCAAATATTTTTATCCATAACAATTTACCAGTACCGTAGTCCTTGGTTAAAATATAAGCAATAAAAAATATACAAAAAGTAACAAATGTATAACAAAATAATATCATTAACAAATAAAAATCTCTACAACTTGCAATGTATAATAAACTTTGATAACATTCAGCAAAAAAAAAAAAACATTACAATTCACAGCCTATGTTAAGATAAAATATCCTAGTTTCAGGTCCAGATAGAAAATGATACAGAAACTGGAAACAAACTAATTTTTGAAATGCTTTGTGTGCAGAATTTGCAGGGTATTAAAAACTAATAAAATCCATAATAAATAAATATATAAATCATTAAGCACCTGATACTACACTTTCTATGAGTTAGATTAAGCAGCTAAACTAATCCTTTCAACCTTAAATAAATAAAAAACCTGTACATATGGAAGAAACAAAAACAATTAAGTTATGCAAGTTAGGATTATCTTTAAAGGTTGTTCCTTGATCAATACATAACTTTGCTGTGTAATGACAAAAAAAGATTTTGTTACAAATCTCAAAAAATCCTGAAACCCTGTCACTGTGAGTCAAACAGGGTATTGCCAATCTATATAGATTACTAGAAAATTAACAAGGAATACTGTGACTACCCACTACTCTTCATTGCAGTGAACAAGTTAAATTTCCAAGGAATTGACCTTATTCATATATAGTTACAGTCAAATTCAGACTTGTGGAAATGACCTTTGAGAAAGGGGTAATTCAAAGAGGAAGGGAATAAAAATGCTATTATACCCTCACTTTTATGGTCAAGAATTAAATCGGAGAAGAAAAAGATGTTCTTAACCCATTTTTGGGGTAAAGAATTAACCCACGAAGAAAAAAATTCTAAACCCACTATTTTTTGTCTTGAATTGAACTAATTTAAAATCATGCAACAATTTGTCATTTCAGAATCTAGAGGACTATTGGTCATTTCCTTGTTTGTACCCCAAAATTAAAATAATATCACATCATTGGTTGAATTTCCATTGTTAAGAACATTTTAAGCAATCACAACATTTTGGTGTACACTTTTAAAATATTACCCAAAATGCATAAGATTCTGAAACAGCAAATTACAATGCTTCTATTCCCTGGTTTAGAAATGCTGACTTTTGATCTTCATGGTTTTTGTTGCTAAGAAGCTGCCTACATTACACATGTTGAACTTGGTCGTCATGACTTTGCTGTGTCATAAGACCTTCTGAATCACTTCCTGGTACCAAAAGTTTAAACACATTCTGTAACCTTCCTACTGACTCAGACAAACCTACATTAACTACATATCTCTTGTACCATACTTCTTTGTAAGGTTCCATTAACTCCAATAACCTGCAACCAAAATAACTTGATAATTTACACAAGTTCAAATATTTGACCATTCAATGCAACTATACAGTAGAACTTGTTCAAGGTTACCTGTGAGACCAGATAATAAAATATCTTATAAGAGGTGGCCTTTGAGTTGAGGTTCAAAATGCATATGAATTACTACAGTGGACAAGAAGAGGATGACCTCCCTAGACATGTTTTTGCTGATAAAAGGTGACCATATTTGTAGCAGGTATGACTGTTTTCAAATATAGATTTTGAAGTAAAAACTTAGAAATAAACCTGACTTGTGCTGAAATTCTTATTTTTGGCTACTTAAACAACAAAATTTGTAGACTGAGAAGGCAAATCAGTGTCAACATTTAAAAAATATTTACACAACAAATACTAACTCTTGTGCATCCAATAATATTTATGAGATATCAGTTTTCCCTGATTTCTTGGTTTGGAGGAAACCAAAATTCTTTTGCTCGACAAAATAATTTTTTTTAGCTTCTTTGATAGGAGAAAATGATAAATCCATGATATTATGTACATGTACTCTCGAAATAACAATTTTTCTTGAACCACAACAATCTATAACAACAAATATAACTGAATCCACATCTGTAAAAACTTTCAATTGGCTAAGACTTATTATAAAGTTTAAAAAAATGAAATAAAATTAAAAAAATATATCAAACTATAAAAAAAAAGATAAGTCCACAAGGAACTATATGTCCATATACTCCAGTTGACCCAAAATATTTTCTTCTCAAAATAACTACAATGGGTATGCCTGGAAAGTAATTGTCTAAAGGTTGATAGATTTCTGAATCCAGATTTCCATAAAATTTAAAATTAAAGTAAAATATGTTCTGCCTGTGTGTTATAAAGAAATTTTGTTTAGGGGGAAAAAAGAATTTCAATAGATCACGGAACTCATAGTCCACTTGTTTTTCCCATAGCAATCATACTCATGAATATTTTTTTAGATATTTTAATATGATTTTAATAATTCGTGATAAAACTAATTACACCAGAAACAATCCATCTCTTAACCCACTTTCTTTAAAACAAATTTTCAATTCTGTCCTAATTGTTTCAAAATTTTTTCAATGAATTGTTGAATTCCTAATTGCTCAGACAAGACAAAGGTAAAATAGCTATTTTCACTTTAACAGTTTTGATTTAACAGCTATTAGATTTATAAAAAGCTTCAATTGTAATCTGAATACAAATGAATGCTTACAAGAAAACTGGTTAACAGTTCAATTGTGACGGTTTTAATTTTGCTGTCAAACACCTACCTGTTAGCCAGATCTGTTTTGACTGTAGCTGGAAGATTACTGACCCCCAAATTTACAACAGCATAACCAGCATGTCCAACCATTGGATTCTTACCAGCCAGTAACAAGGATTTACATATTCTACAATGAAAAAGAAATATGAAGTGAAATAGAAAAATTTGGATGTTTATCTTCAATGCACATGGACATTAGCATTCATTTAATTACAGTATGATAAAGCAATAAACAAAGATCAAGTGCCTACATGATGCATTGCTAAATATTACTGGAGAAAATACAACTATATTTGCTGATTTGTAATAAGATAATGAACTTTCAATGTTATTTTTAAATTTGTTGTAGTATGCAAAATATCAACTATGTGTTGTTTGTTGTTGTTTGTTGTTGTTTGAACCTCTGTTTTTTTGGAGGAGTTGAGTATTGGTAGTTGATTTGGTATGTGACACTGTCCAGTATTTTGTTGATTCCTGTTATTATCCTTTTTATGCATTACTTGATGTAAACAGGAATTCATATTAGGCAAAGCATAAGAGGTAGGTCAAACCGACTTTCTTTTGTCTTGATGCTGACCTTGGGTTTTCTACCAGAAATTACCATAAAATCAAGTGGTTATACTTAAAATCCTTTTTACCTTGCAGAAAATATCATCAGATCACAGGTTAGACTTAATTCCTTTTTTATTTGTTCACCATCTTCACAGGTCATATTTATTTTTAGCACTTCTTGTTGACATTTCTTCAAATGACGAACACTTCTCTGAAAGAAAGTTATCTTTCTAATATAAAACCTAAATTTATTTACAACATAAACAACTAATATAAGTAACACACTATTAACAACATTAACACTGCATTTTAACATGTATATAAACAAATTTATTAAGCTGAAAAAGAGATATTTTGGAATTTTAATTTATGACAAAAGTCATATATAACTTCTGATTGATATCAGTGTTTGCAAATGTATTGAAGGACAATTTGGCAAAAGATGTCATCATGTCAAGGGAGACAACTGCAGTGAATTATTTCTGCTATAAGTGATGAGCAAGGGAGATATTTACCTGTAAGGCCTCTGGTGTTAAATGTTCTATAGGCACTGCATCAGGATTAAAGAAGAATTGAAATAATGTTGAACCATGCTCGTCTGGTAATTTATGACTATCTCCACCTAGAAAAATTAAAATTTATAATGTTGAAATTAAAATATCTGTGAAAATTTAAATATTACCTTAATTCTTTAGTTTCTTCATAGATTTTTCGGTAGCCGAGTGGTTTAAGTAGTTACTACTGTAATCACTAGCCAGTCAACACTGAGGTTGTGAGTTCGAACCCCGCTAGTGCAGGTGCACTCGACTCTAATCTTAATTGACTAGGATTGTCAGTTTTCCTATCGAAGGTCGGTGGTTTTCTCCGGGCACTCCGGCTTCCTCCACCAATAAAAACTGGCCTCCACGAAATAGCCCAAAAGCGGTGCTTAAAAGTGGCGTTAAAACACCAAAAATCAAAATCAAATCAATCATAGATTTTTCTAATTAATATCAATTCTATTAAAAAAACAATTGCAACAAATCCACTCCAATCATTTACCTTACTAACAGCTGTTGAAATGAAAAATTTCTAAGAAGAAACAGAGGAAAAGACTTGAGTGTTTTTGATATTCATTTTTAGATTACATTTCTTCTGAAAAATAATATCAAACTTTAGTTGCATAACAGCCTAAATATTTACCTGCTTGTCCTCTACAACAGCGAATGAGGTATGTTTCTGCTCGACCAAGTTCCACAATCACATGACCAATAGTATTTGAGGTGTCCTTAAAAATGTGATGATTTAAAAGCTCACCAAGGTTTCCATATAAATAATCCTGAAATTCAAGTGATTTAAACCTTTTCAATTCAATGTTTAAAATCAACACATAATAAAATGCTCTGCTGGGCGCAGCTTGATACGACCGCAGAGGTCGAACCCTGAACAGTTGGGGCAAGTATGGACACAACATTCAAGCTTGATACAGCACTGAACTTGGATTGTGATTAAATATTTGACACAGCATAGATTTCTGACACAGAATGAATGTGGTCTAAGAACTTAAAATTTTAAATTGGACATTCACCTATTGTTATATGGTCCAATATCCAAAATCTAAATACATGGTTAGATTCAGCATATCAAAGAACCCCAAGAATTCAATTTTGATGAAATCAAACAAAGTTGATAATGGGGCCCAAAAATCAAAAATCTAAATACATGGTTAGATTCAGCATATCAAAGAACCCCATATATTCAATTTTGTTGAAATCAAACAAAGTTTAATTTTGGACCCGATTTGGACCAACTTGAAAACTGGGCCCATAATCAAAATCTAAATACATGATTAGATTCAGCATATCAAAGAACCCTAAGAATTCAATTTTGTTAAAATCAAACTAACTTTAATTTTGGACCCTTTGGACCTTAATGTAGACCAATTTGAAAACGGAACCAAAATTAAGAATCTAAATACACGGTTAGATTCGGCATATCAAAGAACCCCAATAATTCAATTTTGATGAAATCAAACAAAGTTTAATTTTGGACCCTTTGGACCTCAATGTGGACCAATTTAAAAACGGGGCCCAAAATCCAAAAACTTAATACACAGATAGATTCAGCATATTAAAGAACCCCAAGAATTCAAGAATAAACCCCATTGAAATTGGTCAAGAAATACTGTGCAATTGAATATTTCTTGCTGTTGCACAATACTGTACAATTGACAATTTCTTGCTATTGCACAATATTGTGCTATTGGATATTTCTTGCTTTTGCGCAATACTGTGCAATTGAAGATTTTTGCTATTGCGCAATACTGTGCAATTGAAGATTTCTTGCTATTGTGCAATACTGTGCAATTGAAAATTTCTTGCTATTGCAGAATACTTATTATATAATAATTTACACATCCTGTTTGGTGTTTATCTCCTACCATATCATTATTATTTGCTTTTAAATATAAATCAGAAATACCCAACTTAAAATGGAAAATTTTAAAAGAAAAAAAAAGGAAAAAAAAATCCCCCAAATTTTTGAACCCCTTATGATTCATCACCCCAAAATCAATCCCAGCCTTCCTTTGTGGTATGGTACCTTGCAGTACAATTTCAGAGAGATCGGTACACTTGAACACAAGTTATTGTCTGAAACTAGAAAAATGCTTGTTTTTGGCCCTTTTGGCCCCAAATTCCTAAACATTTAGGCAATTACCCCAAACTCAAACCCAGCTTTCCTTTGTGATATGGAACCTTGTAGTACAATTTCATAAAGATCCATACACTTACACAAGTTATTGTCATGAAACAAGAAAATGCTTGTTTTTGCCCTTTTGGCCCCTAATTCCAAAAATTTTGAGGCAATTACCTCCAAAATCAATCCCAGCCTTCCCTTTGTGGTATGGTACCTTGCAGTACAATTTCAGAGATCCATACACTTGAACACAAGTTATTGTTTGGAAACTAGAAAAATGCTTATTTTTGGCCCCTTTTTGGGCCCCTTATTCCTAAACGTTTTAGGCAATTACCCCAAACTCAATTCCAGCTTTCTTTTGTGATATGGAACCTTGTAGTACAATTTCAGAAAGATCCATACACTTTCACACAAATTATTGTCATGAAACTAGAAAAATGCTTATTTTTGGCCCCTTTTTTGGCCCCTAATTCCTAAAATTTGGAAGTAATTACCCCCAAAATCAATCCCAGTATTCCCTTTGTGATATGGAACCTTGTAGTACAATGTCAGAGAGATCCATACACTAACACACAAGTTATGTCTGGAGTTACAAAAATGCTTATTTTTGGCCCCTTTTTGGCCCCAAATTCCTTAACTGTTGGTACCATAACCCCAAAATCAATCCCAACCTTCCTTTTGTGATATTGAACCTTATGGTAAAATTTCAAAGAGATCCATTCACTTAAACTAAAGTTAGAGTGCGAAACCAATGTGTCTTCGGACGATGACGACGATGACGCGTAACGTCATACCAATATACGACCAAAAAAAATTTTGCGGCGTATAAAATGAAACACTATACAAATATATTTCACTGGTTACTGCCAGATAATTCCATTCTTTAAGGCAATTATAATCGTAGGCATTGGTTTGTAAATTTTTCATTTTTGAGAGCTATTCAGTTTGTTTTTTATATTTTTGTCTAAAATTGACTTTGAAAATAGTTTAATAAAAAAATCCAAAAATTGTAATACAGTTAACTCTCGAACTTGGTTGACTCAAAATTTCGGATGAGTCGCAGTTTTCCCTTGGTCCTGAACTTTGTGCCATATAGATATATGTATTTCAACTCCTGATGAGTCGAAATTTCGGTTGACTCAAATCAAATTCACGGTCCCAAGGTTAACAAAAGCATTCAAATTGCATTATTTATCTCAAACTAATACACATAATGTGAAAACATGACCTCGGGATTTAAGTGGATTGAAGAGTTCACCTGACAATAAATGTGTAATCACATTTGCGGTCACTGGCCATGGTATTGATTTATGACATTCTTTTTCCAAAAGTGTTTACCTAAGATTATCTCTGATCACCATGATAAATAATTAGTGATGCATTGTTATATTTATGAAAAATTATTTATAATGTTTGAAAAACAATTAACTATATTCATACATTTATGAGCTTGGGTGTGCATAAAGTAGGGATTTAGACTTAGTGATCAACTCAAAACTACACAATCGACTATTTTAATCTTTTTGTACTTTATCTTGCAGAAAAAGATTGAAATAAAAGAAAATGAAAAGAAATCTATAAATTTTCTAAAATGTCTTTAATTAAAATTACTCTTTGGCTAAAAACTACAGGAAAAAATGTAACTGTTCAAAGAAATAAAAAAGAGACGAAAAATCATATAATTTTATTATAATAATAAAAGAACATTACATACAGATACATCGATCTCAGAACAGAATATCAATTCCTTACCCATATTCATCAGGATCTATTTTAGCCTTACCATGCTAAGCAAGGGTTGTGTCCCTTGGGCTGTCAAACTTCTGGTATTTGTTTGAGTCGAACTACGGGGATCTCGAAATATTTCTGTGGTCAGACTGACTTCAAGATAACGAGAGTCGACTGTATTTTCAAGATTCTAAAGTTGGCCTTACAGCAAAAAGACTAAATATTCAATACTACAATGGATCTATATAAATACTTGGGAAATTTCCTGATGTGAAGAGAGCATTGTTTTTTTTATTAATGTGAAATATGTTGACACATGAATTTACCTGGTGACAATCAGAATTCCATGCTAATCCAGCAAGTACAAGGATGCCAGGCCAGGCAAATGGTAAATGTGTTAAATGTCCTTTACCAGACCAGTTACAGACTATAGCTCCTAGTGCACCATGGGCATCCCCACATTTTACAGCACTAAAAATGTTGTTTATAGCTGCTTCAGGACAACCTGCTAAACTGAAAAGTAAAATATATTATGTTTCCTTTATTATCTTTGACGTTAAATAAATACCCCCATTAATGATATATTGTTAAAGAGCTAATTTTGTGTCACTTTTTTTTTAATGTTTAAATTTTGGTATAAATAAACACTAGCAAACACTTTGCAACAATTGATACACATTTTCAGTGAGACAAATATGTTGTATAAATAATTAACTCATCTACAATGTTTAATTGACGAATACGTCTCAGAACATTCAAATAAAATTTTGAAAATGTTACTATATATGAATATGGCTTCATAACTCAGTTACAAATCAAATTTTATTTATAAAAAAGTAACTGGTGAAAAGTAAAGAGGAAAAATGCTCTAATTTCATTCACATATCAATATAAAGTGAGATGCATTTTCAATAAATAAAAAAATATTCCCAATAGCAGCTTTATCAAATTCTTTCCTACAAACCACTGAAAACAGGTAAATTTATCCAAATCTCATTGACCTAATTTAACAGTTATTACTTTATCGAAAGATATTCAAATTAAAATTATCAGACCAGTTGCCAGCAAAAATGTATACAGTTTGAATATTCCTCTTCCGATTTTTCTATTATATTTGCATTTATTACCTGTTCCATGCTGAAGTTCCTGGACACATTATATAACTAATCCTGAAAGTATAAAATACGAGTCTAAAAAAAACCCAAAAATATGAAAAAAGTATCCCTTGTTTATAAATTCATGACTTTAGCTTAATCTCATAATCTGATTACTGTTATATTGTTGTATTGATGATAAGAACAAGTAAAATTTGAAAAGATTCTGAAGGTTTGGTTTGACAGTATTTTTCTATTTTAATTTGAAGGAGCAGATCTCAACTTTATTTTCAACTTGAAAAACAAATAAATATAACATAGAATGAACAACAAAATAAGTCTAATGATTTACATCAATAAGCAAAGGGCACTACAGGTAAGCTTGTTGATAAACTGATAAAATTCAAAGCACTAAAAACACTGATAACGAAAACAAAACTAGACAAAGCATCTAGCTGCCTGTACCACAACACATTCTTGATTTCTTTTACAAGTATAATCTTACCCATGACTGGACAATGGTGAACAAAATCTCTGGAAATCATAGTCTGCCTACAAAGTAAAAATACCAGATATTCAGATAATGCTTTTTTTTTGAAGAAATTGAAAATAAATTTTAACAGAGAAATAAATCTAAATATTTCTATAAAACTGTCTGCCATGATGTTTATTATTTTCTCAAAAATTCAAAACATAGCCAATTACAACTGTGCCATACCTGTATTCCATATTCACTGATGACAACATCTGGTGGAAGATGGATTAATAGTTCAGAGTCCATTCCGTGTAATGGATAACCACATATATTGAGAATCTGGTTATGGCGTAGAGGTAAAAGTTTAACAGCATCGGTTACATCTAACACATTATTTTCTGTATCAATCACAAAACTACTCAACCGTGGACCAAGACTAACAAATCTATGAAAACATAATATAAAGTTAAAATTATCATTATAAGCTGTTTATGAAAACAAAATATATAGTAATTATTATCATTATAAACTGTCAACACAGGGATTTGTCTTGTCTTTGTAACTGAATCATAAACTTTAACAAGAATGTGTCCATAGTACACGGATGCCCAACTCGCACTATCATTTTCTTATTAACTATTTTATATCTCTACCTGTGTGACGTTTACATTCTGACATCAAACACGCGATTCTACGCTAGAATTAATGTTAAAATTACGATTCGGTCCTAGTGCTTGAAATCCCTCGATCCTTTATGGGTTGATTTGGCATACATAAATAAAATACAAAAATGAGTAAGCAATGAATGAGGTTGTTAAATGTGATATATGCTTTTTTGTGCTTCTTTGTTAAATATTTGTTTGTTTTTGTTGTGATTAAGATTGTGACACGGTGTTGACTGCTGTACCCCTATTTTGACATTTTACCTATTATGTCTGTTTGTTTTATTCACGCATTGTTGTCAATATAATGGAATTTGATGTGACTGTCATACAAGTGAGAGAGGTTTAGCGATATAAAACCAGGTTCAATCCACCATTTTCTACATAAGAGAATGCCTCTACCAAGTCAGGAATATGACAGTTGTTGTCCATTCGTTTGATGCGTTTGTGCTTTTGATTTTGCCATTTGATTAGGGACTTTCCGTTTTGAATTTTCCTCAGAGTTCAGTATTTTTCTATGTTCAGTGGACAGTGAAATTGGGTTCAAAACTCTAATTTGGCATTAAAATTAGCAAGATCATATCATATGGAACATGTGTACTAAGTTTAAAGTTGATTGGACTTCAACTTCATCAAAAACTACCTTGACCAAAAACTTTAACCTGAAGCAGGACAGACGGATTTTCTATGTTCAGTGGACCGTGAAATTGGGGTAAAAACTCTTATTTGGCATAAAAATTAGAAAGATCATATCATAGGGAGCATGTGTACTAAGTTTCAAGATGATTGGACTTCAACTTCATCAAAAACTACCTTGACCAAAAACTTTAACCTGAAGAGGGACAGACGGACGAACACAACAGACTGAAAAACATAATGCCCCTAGGTGGGGCATAAAATTATTGATGCGCTTGTGTCATGATCACTATATCAGACTAGACAAAAAATCATAACTTATGTATGTTAATACAAGCTTGTATTTTAAAATCTTTTCTCTTCTATATATTGGAAATAACATAATGTAGCCCTTTTATAGCTGTTCTTCATTTAAATTTAGGTGATTAGTTGGAGATCTTATTGTTAATTTTTCATGCCAATACTTACTGACTGTCTGTAAAACAGGTCATAAAATCTTCAATGGTTGAGTATATATCATCTAGTTCATCAAACTGGACCTGTGGTGCCACCTCTAACACAGGGACTAACTGTATACCTAGATCAGTACAATGATCTACCAAATCCATTATCTCACTGTAAGTATATACTTAGTCTTTAGCAGATCATAAATGAGATTTATTGACTAAAGAAATAAATATTGAAAAAGGTCATAGAAAGAGGTCAATGTTGGTTCCTAGTGTCTATAAAAATTTAATTGATGCATAAACAAACATTGCTGTAATTATCAGGGAAATGTAGTCAATATCAATAGTAAGTGAAGTTAAATGAATCAATAGCAGAATAAACAGAATGTTACCAGAAAGGTTCGAATAATGAAATTAGGTATTATCAAATCAATCCATCATAAAAACAGATGATTAAATGAATGAGTTTTTCTATAAAGTAAAATTATTTTTTTCTCTATTCTAATGTTTAAAGGTTTTGGTATTAGGTTTTACAAGGCTTTCAGAAATATGTTTTTTAAGAATAAAACAAACTTATAATATTGTATCTATATTTTGTCATAGATCAAACTTATTCGTTAAGTGTATGTTTTCTTGTTTTTGTTTATATGTCTTTTTGATCGAGTTAAGCAATTTCAATTGATATTTTATAGTGTGTCTTTTTATGTTGTAATGTTACACTACTGTTTCCAGCTAGGGTGAACATTGGTGCCTGTTAAAACGTTTAAACCCGCTGCATTTGTATGCACCTGTCTTTAGTCAGGAGCCTGTTGTTCTGTGGTTGTCGTTTGTTGGTGTGGTTCATAAGTGTTTCTCGTTTCTCATTGTTTATATAGATTAGACCATTGGTTTTCCTGTTTGAATTGTTTTACACAAGTCATTTTGGGGCCCTTCATAGCTTGCTGTTCGGTGTGAGCCAAGGCTCTGTGTTGAAGGCCGTACTTTGACCTATAATCATTTACTTTTTGTACATTGTGACTTGGATGGAGAGTTGTCTCATAGGCACTCATACCACATCTTCTTATTTACATTAAGAATATAAAGGTACCTTTTGGAATATCCTAATTGCCAACCTTGTGTCTTCAAAAATCTACAAAACAACTGTACCTAAAACAGATATAGTCATTTTTTAATAAAACTACACTCTTATATATCAACTAAATATTGCAAAATACTAATTTGCTTGAGCAAACACAATCTTCTATATAAATATATCAAGACATTAAACAAATAAGGAAAATAAATTGTTGTGAAGGCAGTTAGAAAAGGCTATATGCAAAAGTGTAAAGTATCTGTGAAAATAAGTTGATTTATTGAAGTGTTTTGTCTTCTGCAATACAGATAAATTGATTTTCTCTGGCTTTTTTTTACTTCATAATTTGTTCTTCCATCAGATTGGTCAATATCCCTTATGAACCTCAAAATGAGGAACACAACTAGAAATAGAAATTAAACAATCTGTGTAATGATTATTGACATGATGCTATTTTTAATAATTGACTGAGCTTAACCATTTGTATTTTTTTTGAAGAGCAGAAGACAATACAATAAATATATAAAAACTTTGGATTTTGTAAAGAACTGAATTTCCAGAGAATTTTTATTCGTGTGAAAATTGCTGAAGCTGCACCAAATGGGGCCTTTCTGGGTTTCCTAATTTGTGAAAATTTAAATCAAACTTTGTACTCCAAAACCACATCCTTGAAAATTTCTCAGCTTAAAACAAGTCATCATACATCAAAGTTGACGATATGGACAGAGGAATGGAAGAAAAGGCTACCATTATCGACTACAAAAAAGTCTACATGAAATGAATTGCCCATTTTGACTCAACTAGTTAAAAGATGCAGGAGTTCTATTGTTGCCACACTTCTGTGTCCCTGTTCCTCGTTAGGCTTGTCAGTGGCTTTTAAATATTTTGTCTTTGGGTGGTGAAGGTCATGGGTTCAATTCCCTGCTGGGTAAAATTTAAGATTTGAAAATTGGTTTTTTTCTTCTCCACTAAGCACACAGCATTTAAAAAAAAATCGCAATAATAAATAGACACAAAAAATTCTGAATCTATAGTACTTACCATATTGATTTTAAGTCCTACTAATGTGTCTATCACCCTCTTCAGAGTTTCCTGTAAAAATATATCAAGGTATGAATTATTTATCATAATAAGAATTTCAAACGTTGATAACTCTAAGAAAAGCAGTTTTCCAACGAAGTGATAGTTTCAAAATTTGTGATTTGTGATTTATAAACATATAATATTGTTATATCATTTGCATGTCTTATTATTCTTATTGCTATGATTAAAATATGAAAGATAAAATAATTACTGCATGACATAAGTGGGTAAAACTTGTGTCTAATCCTTTTTTTTTTTTTTGAGCAAATAAAATTGGCATTAATGAAAAACATGATATATAAATCTTACAAAGTTAGGTAATCTGCCTTGTGAAGCATCAAAAAGAACTCCCCTGTAGTGTAGATCAGGCCAATCATCAATCTGAAAAAAAATACATGTTTTCATTAAGAAACACTTCCTGAAAACTAGGGACACCTCACAGTAACTTTTTCACTCTTGTTTTTGTTTCCTTTACTTTTTTCATTTTGAGTAATGATAGATTTCATTGTTTCAATATGTTTTAGTTACACTTCTATTGCAAGCAATAAACTATGCTATCTAAGTCATGATGAGAACAAAGTATGTCCATGTTTCTACAATTTTTTTACTGAAAATCTCAAACAAGCTCATTTTAGACAAAAGACTGGATATCTTACCTTGTAAAGTGAGACTTATAGATATAATAATCCATGTCTTTATACCATGCCATTAAAATGATGAAGAAATACTAATCAAAGATCCTCGTATATATAAACAATTCCATCATTATATTTTACAATGCCACCAATAGTTATAGGGCTTAAGAAATACTTACCAAGAGTCCAGGTATAATTATTTCCTCATTATCTTTGTACAATGACATCAGTTGATACACAGTAGATATGGCACAATGTAAACTGCTGTAATCACTACACAACATTTTTATCTGAAAAACAACAGTATATAGAATATAACATGTAACTGGATCCTTTGGATGTGTTCTAATTTCATTTTGAATAGAAAACATCAAGATTGTCAAAGTATTGTCTTATCATTGAGCTATAGTTTAAGGTTTGAACCAGTATAGAATTGAGGATGGAAATGGGAATGTGTCAAAGAGACAACCAAAGAGCAGAAAACAGCCAAAGGCCACCAATTGGTCTTCAATGCAGCGAGAAAATCCAGCACCCAGAGGTCGGGCTTCAGCAGGCCCCTAAACAATAATGTATACTAGTTCAGTGAAATGGATGCCACACTAAACTTCAAAACATATAAATGAACCACAATAAGAAAACACACAAGACTAACAAAGACTAAAAAAATATAAAATCCTTGACATGTAGCTTTAGTCTTACTGACATGTTCTTGTGATATGGTCAGTGTGTACATTTCATGACATTTGACCTTTGGGGTACTGACCTGTCCTTGAGATATTGTGAGCTTGTATAACCCATGTCCAGGACATAATCTGTTATTGACATGGCATTGAAGATGTGGTACTCGTGTATCACTCAGACTACTGAGGAGGTTGATTGACAGATCCAGACCCAATGATGTGAAACTTGGTTTTCTCATCTTTACAATCTTCATTACTTGTATGGAATCTAAAATGATAATCATTTTCATTACAGATCAAGCTTTTATACGAAGATACTTTTTTGGAATCTTTGTGGATTATTTGTTTGAATATTTGAAAATTCTTTTATAATATGTATTTTTTTTTCAGTATAAAGTGTTTTAACATATCGCTTTGAAAATTTGTACTTTTTTCTGATCAGCCAAGTGTTTAATTTACAAAAATTCAATTACTTCAGAATATTCATTGAAAATTCTAGATACAAAAATGTTACTGAAACATTTCACTGTCCTAGAATCTTGTTTATTCAGGATATGCTATTCTTGGTAAACTAATCAGTTAAACATTTTTACATTTTTACTGTAAGTTGATAATTATGTATTGTTTTCCCTGAAGCTTGCTATGTGGTTTTAGCCCTGAAGCTAGCCATGTGGTTTAAGCCCTGAAAACAAATCTGGTTCCTTACTTTCAGCTGGTCCCCCTGATACATATACAGGAAGATGATGACGGATGACAAAAGGTTTTGTTTCTTGCTGCAGCATGCTCTGTGGCTGTGGCCATAACAAGCTCAGTTTCTCTTCTGTAACAACAGGGTGAGGTGGCTGGATCATGTCATCAAATGATACTGTTTTCTGTCAAAAAAAAAGCATTTTCTTGCATTTATTTGATGTTAACTTTCAAAGTAAAAAAGTGGGTCTGTATAACTTGTTCAAAGGATTACATTAATGTTTTGAAAACTTCCCATTATCACTGTTTACATAATAGGGTCAATCATATTTTAATGATATTTCAAAACAAGAGAGCACACGCTGAAATGTCTCGCCTTCTTTACTAATCATTGATATTATGTTGATAGTCCTAAATATAAAGCTTTACTACAACCATCACATAAACTTAACATGATCCAAGAAAATGAGGTCAAACAAGAAATACATGTACACCTTACAATCATTCAATACACTAAATATAGTTGACCTATTGCTTATACGACTTAACCAAGAAAACTAAACATTGACCAATGAACCATGAAAATGAGGTCAAGGTCGGATGAACCATGCCAGGCAGACATGTACAGCTTGCAATCCTTCCATACAACAAATATAGTTGACCTATTGCTTATAGTATTAGAAAACAGACCAAAACACAAAACTTAACATTGAACAATGAACCGTGAAAATGAGGTCAAGGCAAGGCTTCCAAACGGTCATATATTCGGACATTTGTATAATGTCCGTAAAAGTCCGCTGGAAAAAGCATGAAACGGTCATCTACTTTTTAGTTTTCAAGGCTTTCTTAAGAGACTGTCATTTTAACATAATTTATGATCTTTTGACCCAACCTTTTGCCTTTATCAGCCACACATTTCCGGTCATTAAAGTGACATGATCATTAAGTACTATCAAAACATCCCCTACTTTAATACTTTCTCATTTTAATCAAGGCTAATTAGTTGTCCAACAGCTGAAATTTACCTGTTCAGGTGACAGGTAAACTGTTTTGAACCGGACATTGATCGGTCTATTCAAAGTTATTTTCTTACATTTCCGCGGTTTGCATCTAATTAATTTAGTCAAAAGATTTAAATTATCAGAAATACGCTTACAAATATGATTTGATGAAAAATTAAAAGGTGAAAATGAAAAATCGTCATAACCACGTTGTTTGAACCAGAGACATGTCGCTGTTTGAACTAGTACACGATGCGCATGTGTGATATTTAATTATGCATCCTAATTTCTTCAAAAATGCTTAAATTGTCATTGATACCTTTATCTCACGCTTATTTCGAATATTTTCTTGAAGAAATAACGAGAAAGAGCTACTTACACTCATTCGTGCTTTGCAAACGCACACGGAATTTATGTATCCGTCTCGGTCCATGTTTTACCATTGTCACGATAACATCCAGTATTAGATTTAAAATGAAAGTAGTTTTTGACAACGTTATTTTGCACAAATAAAGAGTCTAAGGCAGATATAAGTACGCTGATGTTGCACACTTCGAATGATGCACTGCCAATTTAACAGTTTACATCAGAACTTCGAATTTGAATCAAAGAAAGTTTAATATCGTTTTTCTTTTAATGTCAATCATTGAATCATTGGGATGGCTAACTCGGCAACTGATTACCACAATTGCCTTTTGTTTATTTAGTCTTAAGGGATTAAAATCGATAATATATAAAATGTCCGCTGGCTAAAAATAATTTTGGAAGCCCTGGGTCAAGGTCAAATAAAACCTGTAAGACTGACATGTACATCATAAAATATTTCCATACACCAAATATAGTTGACCTATTGCATATAGTATTAGAAAAAAAGACCAAAACTCAAAAACTTAACTTTGACCACTGAACCATGAAAATGAGGTCAAGGTCAGAAGACACCTGCCAGCTAGACATGTACACCTTACAATCATTCCATACACCAAATATAGTAGACCTATTGTATACAGTATAAGAAAAACAGACCAAAACACAAGAACTTAACTATAACCACTGAACCATGAAAATGAGGTCAAGGTCAGATGACACCTGCCAGTTGGACATGTAGTACACCTTACAGTCCTTCCATACACCGAATATGCTAGACCTATTCTTCTAGTATCTGAGATATGGACTTGACCACCAAACTTAACCTTGTTCACTGATCCATGAAACGAGGTCGAGGTCAAGTGAAAACTGTCTGACGGGCATGAGGACCTTGCAAGGTACCCACATACCAAATATAGTTATCCTATTACTCATAATAAGAGAGAAATTAACATTACCAAAAATCTGAACTTTTTTTTCAAGTAGTCGCAGGCTCGACAAAAACTATATAAATTAATTTAAGGTTTTTTACCCCAAATTATGCAGGCAAAACACAAGTAAATCTAAGGATCAGTCACAAGATAAACAGTTCCTGATAAAATTTGAAATAAAAGACAACATGAATGAGTTTTGCTGTAAGTCTTAGTTTTTCTTTTATCCTCTTTTTCACTATTTCACCTAAATCTATATAACATTTGTACACACTATGATATATACATTTCTCTGAAGTTTAAAACTGAATTTTTCACACTTATTCAAGTTTTAACAGGTATTGTCCATTCAATAAATTGCCACCACACTTCTGCAGTACATACCATAAATACAGGAGTCTTTAGTTCAGGAGATCCAGGTTCTGATCCATTAGCTGCTGTTCCATTCATTTCTATTGTTTCTGTACCAGCTCCAATGTCAGATTTCAAAGAAAGTTTTCCCAAATCTACAGAAATGACAAAAATTATGTTCATATGAAGTTGTTAAGATTGGAAAAATATTTTTTATAGTTTCCTGCCAGTGCTCCCAAATTATCTGTTGAATCAGAATTGACAATTATTAGTGTTTGCAAGAACTAAAAAGATTGTTACATATTGCATTCAAATAAATCTCAGAGAATATCACACAAGCCCTCAACAAATACCAAGCATGCCTGATAATATTGCTTGAAAAAGAAATTCAAATAGGCCTGTGCAACACCATTCAATCTGTCAATGGACTTTCATAAGTACTTTTCCATAAAAAAAACTATAATCAGAAAACTCTAAAATAAATGATGAACAAGTATCATATTTAGCCTGAAACTTAAATGCATGGATTCTAATACAACAGCAAACCATTTACAATATATTGTCTATCAGAAAAATTTGAAAGTAAAAACACAAAACCTAGAGAAAAGCTATGGGATATGATCTTTCCCTTATTATTATGAAGAATATGCATTTTAAGCCTAGATTTTAAAACATTGTTTTCTGACAGTATTGATACTGTCATCTGCATCTATGTTTTACTTCCTGCAACATTCATTGCAGACTAGACCAGACTAATTACTTTTTCTGTCATGGTGCTGAAGTTAAACTTAATAGGTATTAGAATTTCCAACACTATTGTTAAGTTTTCTGTTTCAGCTTTTTTGTGTGCTGTAGGTTTCTTTAAAGATGAAGTTTATTTCAATAAAAAATTAAAAAAAAAAAAAGGAAAAGCATATTTCATGTATTACATCAAATCATATAAAATATAAGGTTGGTACTTTACCAAATTCTTCTTCTATATTTATAAGAGGTGGAGGATTGTCTAAGGCATGGATTATTTCTTTCCTCGTTCCAGCTAAATCTTTACACGACTTCCCTTCATCTTTGCTGTAATAGACAATCCAAAGAATTATATAACTGTTAAATCATGTGAGCTTCATTATATGAAATCATAATGACATTTAAATGAATTTCATCCATAAATGTTTTTTTTGTTGGTAATAAGACTAAGTCTATTTTCTTGCAGCAAGTCTATCTTGTTTAGACTGTACAAAGAGCTGTTATTGAGAATTAATACAAAAAATGCTCAGGAGGCTTATGATTTCCAGTAGTAAGTCTACAATAAACCTAATGTAATAAGGCTGCTCATTTTGAAAATTTTTATTTCCAACAGCAAACATTTTTTTTAATGCTCTTGTTACTAAATAATCTAACAGAATTTGACCACTTACATGACAAATTGAACAGATTAAAGTTTTCTATTGTAACTTACCCAGCTTTGACATTAACGGATGAATCGGCACCATACGCCAACAACTCTGTGATGACCTCAACATCTCCTCTTTTAATGGCATCATGTAATGGAGTGTAACCTTGACTGTTTATTTGGTTCACATCAGCACCTCTTGCTGTGAAAATATATGAAACATTCATTTATTAAGCAAACTAAAATCAAACAACATATTAAATAAATTTCTCTGCCAAACATAAAATGAACTCAGGGTATCCAATGAACATAAAAGCTGGATTATCCTGGGTAACAAATTTTCATGGAGTTAGGAAAAACTGTACTTTCATGGATATTTTATCACAGAGAATATGTTTGTGGTTCACACATACCCATTAAATGCATAAAAATTTGTAAGGGTTCCGCGGAACCCAGTGCCTCGCCTACTTTTGCTGTTAGTCGCAGGCTCAACAAAAATGGGGAAAAATTATTAAAAATTTTCCTCTAGATACTATCTTTTGATTGTAAGAAGTTTCTATTTAAATTTAGTAAAAATCAAGGATGGTTTATGAATCTAATAAATGTTTTAAAAACTTTAACTGCAGACTGTATGTAATGTTAACTGGAAGAAAAACTAAGTCCATTTATAAGTAATATACGGAAAAACAGGAAATAAATTTTTACAAAATTTTCTTCTAGATACTAGCTTTTGATCATAAACAAGCTTCTGTCCAAGCTTGGTACAAATCCAGGATAGTTTAAGAAAGTTATTAAAATTTTAAAACTTTAACCATAGAGTGAATGTAATGTTAACTGGCAGAAATTAAGAATCTAAATACACGGAAAGATTCGGCATATCAAAGAACCCCAATAATTCAATTTTTGATGAAATCAAACAAAGTTTAATTTTGGACCCTTTGGACCTCAATGTGGACCAATTTAAAAACGGGGCCCAAAATCCAAAAACTTAATACACGGTTAGATTCAGCATATTAAAGAACCCCAAGAATTCAAGAAAAAACCCCATTGAAATTGGTCAAGAAATAAGCAATTTATACAAAGTATCTTCTTTTGCACAATACTGTGCAATTGAATATTCTTGCAATTGCGCAATACTGTGCAATTGAATATTTCTTGCTATTGTGCAATACTGTACAATTGACAATTTCTTGCTATTGTGCAATACTGTGCTATTGGATATTTCTTGCTATTGCGCAATACTGTGCAATTGAAGATTTCTTGCTATTGCGCAATACTGTGCAATTGAAAATTTCTTGCTATTGCACAATACTTATTATATAATAATTTACACATCCTGCTTGGAAACTAAGTCCATTTATAAGTAAAATACCGATAAACAGGATTTTTTTTTTCTACAAAATTTACTTCTTGATACTATCTTATGATCATAAACAAGCTTCTGTCCAAGTTTCGTAGAAATCCAGGATAATTTAAGAAAGTTATTAAAATTTTAAAAACTTTAACAACAGAGTGAATATCTGTGGACGCCGCTGCCGCCAACGACGACAACGACAGAATGTAGGATCGTTATGTCTCGCTTTTGCGACAAAAGTTGCAAGCTCGACAAAAATGTATGCTTCACAAATCATAGTGAATCAACAGTTTTGTCTTGAAGAAAATAATCCTCAATCCTTCAAAGTCATGACAGTTAAATAAATAAACTAGAGGCTCTAAAGAGCCTGTGTCGCTCACTTTGGTCTATGTACATATTCAACAAAAGACACTCTCCAACATTGAAGACAAGAATAGAATTCATAAGAAAAATCTCTGTTTTGTTGATCTTGTATTGCTGATCATTTAGTCTGTTTAGTTTCTCTCTATCTTCTTTAGTTTTTGCTCAAAACATAAAAGAGGGTAAAAAATCCTTATTTAAGGGTCTGGGCAATAAATCCTATAAAGAGTGACAGCCTACTACCTTTATCAGCAAAATGTGACTTGTTAGTAGATCGGACGATTTCCTCTATATTGTCTTAAATGTAGATCTTGTCTTGCTGATCATTTTTGCCTATTTAAGTTTCTATCTATTATAATTTTTAAGAAATAAGGCAAAAACACAAAATATTATAAAAATCATCATCAAAGGGCAATAACTCTCATAAGGAGTAGGCTGACGATTTCGACAATTGAACTTATTTGTAGAACTTGTCTTGCTGATCATTTTTGAAATTTAATATTTCTCTGTATCTATTATAGTTTTCAAGATAATAGGCAAAAATGAAAAAAATGGTAAAATTTGTCATTTAAGGACAATAACTCCTATAAGAAGTCGTCTGACAATTTTGACGTCAATGGACAGTTGGTAGCTCAACATTCTGAACATTTTTGCCCTGTCAGATTTTCTCTATTCATAACGGTTTTCAAAATAATAGACAAAACTTGCATTTTACCTCTTTTCTATTTTTAGCCATGTCGGCCATGTTCGTTGGCAGGTGGGGTCATCTGACACATATTTTAAACTAGATATCCTAATGATGATTGTGGCCAAGTTTGGTTAAATTTGTCTCAGTAGTTTCAGAGGAACAATTTTGCTGTTTACAGTTTATCTCTATCTATTATAATATTCAAGATAAAATTTGTAAGGGTTCCATGGAACCCAGTGTCTCGCCTACTTTTGCTGTTAATCGCCAGCTCAACAAAAATGAGGAAAAAATTAATAAAATATTCCTCTCTATACTATCTTTTGATTGTAAGTAGCTTCTGTCCAAGTTTGGTAAAATCCAGGATAGTTTATGAATCTTGTAAATGTTTTAAAACTTCAACTGCAGACTGTATGTAATGTTAACTGGAAGAAAAACTAAGTCCGTTTATAAGTAAAATACGGAAAAATGGAACAACATTTTAACAAAATTTCCTTCTAGTTACTAGCTTTTAATCATAAACAAGCTTCTGTCCAAGTTTGGTACAAATCAAAGATAGTTTAAGAAAGTTATTAAAATTTTAAAAACTTTAACCACAGAGTGAATGTAATGTTAACTGGCAGAAAAACTAAGTCCATTTAGAAGTAAAATACGGAAAAATGATTTATTTTTTTCAAAATTTACTTCTGGATACTATCTTATGATCATAAACAAGCTTCTTTCCAAGTTTGGTAGAAATCCAGGATAGTTTAAGAAAGTTATTAAAATTTCAAAACTTTAACCACAGAGTGAATGTAATGTTTCCTGGCAGAAAAACTAAGTCCATTTATAAGTAAAATACGGAAAAATGGAATTTTTTTTTACAAAATTTGCTTTTGGATATTATCTTATTATCATAAACAAGGATCTGTCCAAGTTTGGTATAAATCCAGGATAGTTTAAGAAAGTTATTAAAATTTCAAAACTTTAACCACAGAGTGAATATTTAGGACGCCGCCGACGCCGACGGAATGTAGGATCGCTATGTCTCGCTTTTTCGACAAAAGTCGAAGGCTCGACAAAAACCAAGAACTGCAAAATTTCCTTAAAATTACCAATTCAGGGCAGCAACCCAACAACGGATTGTCTGATGCGTTTGAAAATTTCAGGGCAGATAGATCTTAACCTGATGAACATTTTACTCCGCTCAGATTTGCTCTTAATGCTTTAGTTTCAGAGATATAAGCCAATAAAATGCTCCAGGGCGCAGCTTGATACGACCGCAGAGGTCGAACCCTGAACAGTTGGGGCAAGTATGGACACAACATTCAAGCTTGATACAGCTCTGAATTTGGATTGTGATTGACTATTTGACACAGCATAGGTTTCTGACACAGAATGAATGTGGTCTAAGAACTTAAAATTTTAAATTGGACATTCACCTATTATGGTCCAATATCCAAAATCTAAATACATCGTTAGATTCAGCATATCAAAGAACCCTAAGAGTTCAATTTTGATGAAATCAAACAAAGTTTAATTTTGGACCCTTTTGACCTCAATGTGGACAAAGTTGATAACGGGCCCAAAATCGAAAATTTAAATACATGGTTAGATTCAGCATATCAAAGAACCCCATATATTCAATTTTGTTGAAATCAAACAAAGTTTAATTTTGAACCCTTTTGACCTCAATGTGGACAAAGTTGATAACGGGCCCAAAAATCAAAAATCTAAATACATGGTTAGATTCAGCATATCAAAGAACCCCATATATTCAATTTTTGTTGAAATCAAACAAAGTTTAATTTTGGACCCGATTTGGACCAACTTGAAAACTGGGCCCATAATCAAAAATTTAAAGACATGTTTAGACTCAGCATATCAAAGAACCCTAAGAATTCAATTTTGTTAAAATCAAATTAAGTTTAATTTTGGACCCTTTGGACCTTAATGTAGACCAATTTGAAAACAGGACCAAAAATTAAGAATCTAAATACATGGTTAGATTCAGCATATCAAAGAACCCCATATATTCAATTTTGTTGAAATCAAACAAAGTTTAATTTTGGACCCCAATTTGGACCAACTTGAAAACTGGGCCCATAATCAAAAATCTAAATACATGATTAGATTCAGCATATCAAAGAACCCTAAGAATTCAATTTTGTTAATCAAACTAAGTTTAATTTTGGACCCTTTGGACCTTAATGTATACCAATTTGAAAACGGGACCAAAAATTAAGAATCTAAATACACGGTTAGATTCAGCATATCAAAGAACCCCATATATTCAATTTTGTTGAAATCAAACAAAGTTTAATTTTGGACCCTTTTGACCTCAATGTGGACAAAGTTGATAATGGGGCCCAAAATCAAAAATCTAAATACATGGTTAGATTCAGCATATCAAAGAACCCAATAAATTCAATTTTTGTTGAAATCAAACAAAGTTTAATTTTGGACCCCAATTTGGACCAACTTGAAAACTGGGCCCATAATCAAAAATTTAAAGACATGTTTAGATTCAGCATATCAAAAACCCTAAGAATTCAATTTTTGTTAAAATCAAATTAAGTTTAATTTTGGACCCTTTGGACCTTAATGTAGACCAATTTGAAAACGGGACCAAAAATTAAGAATCTAATTACATGGTAAGATTCAGCATATCAAAGAACCCCATATATTCAATTTTTGTTGAAATCAAACAAAGTTTAATTTTGGACCCCAATTTGGACCAACTTGAAAACTGGGCCCATAATCAAAAATCTAAATACATGATTAGATTCAGCATATCAAAGAACTCTAAGAATTCAATTTTTGTTAAAATCAAACTAAGTTTAATTTTGGACCCTTTGGACCTTAATGTAGACCAATTTGAAAACGGGACCAAAAATTAAGAATCTAAATACACGGTTAGATTCGGCATATCAAAGAACCCCAATAATTCAATTTTGATGAAATCAAACAAAGTTTAATTTTGGACCCTTTGGACCTCAATGTGGACCAATTTAAAACGGGCCCAAAATCCAAAAACTTAATACACGGTTAGATTCAGCATATTAAAGAACCCCAAGAATTCAAGAATAAAACCCCATTGAAATTGGTCAAGAAATAAGCAATTTATACAAAGTATCTTCTTTTGCACAATACTGTGCAATTAAATATTTCTTGCAATTGCGCAATACTGTGCAATTGAATATTTCTTGCTATTGTGCAATACTGTACAACTGACAATTTCTTCCTATTGTGCAATATTGTGCTATTGGATATTTCTTGCTATTATGCAATACTGTGCAATTGAAGATTTCTTGCTATTGCGCAATACTGTGCAATTGAAAATTTCTTGCTATTGCACAATACTTATTATATAATAATTTACACATCCTGTTTGGTGTGTATCTCCTGCCATATCATTATTATTTGCTTTTAAATATAAATCAGAAATAACCAACTTAAAATGGAAAATTTTAAAGAAAAAAAAAAGGAAGAAAAGGAAGAA
This sequence comes from Mytilus coruscus, assembly GCA_017311375.1. Classification (NCBI taxonomy): domain Eukaryota; kingdom Metazoa; phylum Mollusca; class Bivalvia; order Mytilida; family Mytilidae; genus Mytilus; species Mytilus coruscus. Next base: position 28,641,757 of record CM029599.1, on the reverse strand, counting down.
AAAGGGGAAAAAACTCCCCCATTTTTGAACCCCTTATGATTCATCACCCCAAACTCAATCCCAGCCTTCAATGAGGTTTGGTACCTTGCAGTACAATTTCAGAGAGATCCATACACTTAAACACAAGTTATTGTCTGAAACTAGAAAATGCTTATTTTTGGCCCTTTTGGCCCCTAATTCCTAAACGTTTAGGCAATTACCCCAAACTCAATTCCAGCTTTCCTTTGTGATATGGAACCTTGTAGTACAATTTCAGAAAGATCCATACACTTACACACAAGTTATTGTCCTGAAACTAGAAAATGCTTATTTTTTCCCTTTTTGGCCCCTAATTCCTAAAATTTTGAGGCAATTACCCCAAAATCAATCCCAGCATTCCCTTTGTGATATGGAACCTTGTGGTACAATGTCAGAGAGATCCATACACTTACACACAAGTTATTGTCTGAAGTTACAAAATGCTTATTTTTGGCCCCTTTGGCCCCTAATTCCTTAACTGTTGGTACCAAAACCCCAAAATCAATCCCAACCTTCCTTTTGTGGTATTGAACCTTATGGTAAAATTTCCTAGAGATCCATTTACTTAAACTAAAGTTAGAGTGCGAAACCAATGTGTCTTCGGACGACGACGACGACGACGACGCCAACGTCATACCAATATAAGACCACAAAAATTTTTGCGGTCGATAAAACTGCATTTTACCCCATGTTCTATTTTTAGCCATGGGGCCATCTTGGTTGGCGTATGGGGTCATCGGAGATACTTTTAAACTAGATACCCTAATGATGATTGTTGCCAAGTTTAGTTAAATTTGACCCTGTAGTTTCAGAGGAGGAGATTTTGTAAAAGTTAATGGACCACAACGACGACAGACGCCAAGTGATGAGAAAAGCTCACTTGGCACATTGTACCACACATTGTACCTAAATATAAACTGCAAAAAACTAAGTAATTGCTCAAATCATTAGACAGCCCTATATTGATAATCAGAATCTTCACCAGATAAAATTTGGAACAACATTCCATTAGGATGATTTAGATCAAGATAGGTTACTTGTCTCAATTTTTTTATGATAAAAGAATTTAAAACAAAAGAAGACAACTGATACCAACTATTGTAATGGTTCACATTGGTCCTTTTTGCTCAAACTTACCACATAAACACTGAATGATATCTCTGTTGGCAAATGATGCAGCCCAATGAAGAGGTGTACTTTTACTTTCTTCACTGTCGTACAGATTCACATCTACCCCTGCAGCTAGTAACTGACAAATTCTCCCAACACTGAAACAATTACACAATAGATCATACATTTGTTGAGAAATTTTCTTGTAACTGGTCAGTTAAATTTATGTCTTATAATAAAGAATTAATGAAGCAATTGTTAAATACTAAAATCAAACTTGTTAAGAAAAACAGCTAGCTCCTGGTGACTTTACCTCAGAATTATTTGAGTTCATATGAACAATTTAGGTTTCTTCAAGTGACATTTTCCACATAGATCTTGATAAATATAAATAGAACTGTCTCCTATGTATGATTTTTGCTATACATGTAATACAAATTGATAAAAAGATAAGTTTCCTTCATTTCAAAACTTTGCATTTAAGGATAACCATTTTAAAGCTTTTTCTAAGAAAAATATAGAATAGATGTAAATAAACTCATCATAGATACCAGGATTAAAATTTTGTATTTGCGCCAGATGCGCGTTTCGTCTACAAAAGATTCATCAGTGACACTCAAATCAAAATAAAATGCTCCACTGGGCGCAGCTTGATACGACCGCAGAGGTTGAACCCTGAACAGTTGGGGCAAGTATGGACACAACATTCAAGCTTGATACAGCACTGAATTTGGATTGTGATTAAATATATGACACAGCATAGGTTTCTGACACAGAATGAATGTGGTCTAAGAACTTAAAATTTTTAATTTACCTATTCAAACCATATCATTATTATTTGCTTTTATATATAAATCAGAAATAACCAATTTAAAATGGAAAATCTTAAAGAAAAAAAATGAAAAAAAAATCCCCCTCAAATTTTTTGAACCCCCTTATGATTCATCACCCCCAAACTCAATCCCAGCCTTCCTTTTGTGGTATGGTACCTTGCAGTACAATTTCAGAGAGATCCGTACACTTGAACACAAGTTATTGTCTGGAAACTAGAAAAATGCTTGTTTTTTGGCCCCAAATTCCAAAACGTTTAGGGCAATTACCCCCAAACTCAAACCCAGCTTTCCCTTTGTGATATGGAACCTTGTAATACAATTTCATAAAGATCCATACACTTTCACACAAGTTATTGTCCTGAAACTAGAAAAATGCTTGTTTTTTTGCCCCTTTTTGGCCCCTAATTCCTAAAATTTTGAGGCAATTACCCCCAAAATCAATCCCAGCCTTCCTTTGTGGTATGGTACCTTTCAGTACAATTTCAGAGAGATCCATACACTTGAACACAAGTTATTGTCTGGAAACTAGAAAAATGCTTATTTTTGGCCCCTTTTTGGCCCCTTATTCCTAATCGTTTTGGGCAATTAACCCCAAACTCAATTCCAGCTTTCCCTTTGTGATATGGAACCTTGTAGTACAATTTCAGAAAGATCCATACACTTACACACAAGTTATTGTCATGAAACTAGAAAAATGCTTGTTTTTTGGCCCCTAATTCCTAAAATTTGGAGGCAATTACCCCCAAAATCAATCCCAGCATTCCCTTTGTGATATGGAACCTTGTGGTACAATGTCAGAGAGATCCATACACTAACACATAAGTTATGTCTGGAAGTTACAAAAATGCTTATTTTTGGCCCTTTTTTGGCCCCTTATTCCTGAATTGTTGGTACATAACCCCCAAAATCAATCCCAACCTTCCTTTTGTGGTATTGAACCTTATGGTAAAATTTCATAGAGATCCATTCACTTAAACTAAAGTTAGAGTGCGAAAACCAATGTGTCTTCGGACGACGACGTCATACCAATATCGAAAGTCATACAAAATTTGTTTGCGAGTCAACATCAAAACTTTGAAACTGTTTTGGAAAATTTTTTAGTTGTACATACAAACTAGTCGAGCCTGTGTCGCTCATAAAAGCAATGTTAACAAGGCCAAATAAAGTATAGGCGCTAAACAGTTGAAGAGCATTGAGTAAGAGATACAACATCAAAACTTTGAAACTGTTTTGGAAAACAGAAAATGATCATGAAAACAATTTAGTTGTACATACAAACTAGTGGCTCTAAAGAGCCTGTGTTGCTCACTGAGGTCTATGTGCATCTTTAGCAATGAATTCTAAAGAGAGTTCTTATCTTTAATTTTATTTTTTCCTTCTCTTTGATTGAACCACATTCAATATTTTACCCCTCCCCTTTTTCCATGAAATCTATCCAAGTGGGCCTCTTGTTTAAGTCAAATTGAAAACTACCCCAAAACATTTTCATATTGACAATACAACTATCTAAAGACAAGAATGGCCATACCTTTCTCTTTTGACTACATGTCTTTATACATGTCTACTATATGATGATTTTAAGACTGTACTTCAAACCCCATGCATATAAAGTTTGCAATAAAATTCAAGAAAAACAAAATGAATACTCAAGTTTGTGTTTTTGGTAAGAATATTGATTACTTGTCACACCTAAGCACAAAAATCCTTGTCATGATGGATAGTTTTAGAAAAATTCTACTTTTAAACAAATTTTTAACCCAAATATGGAATTTGCAATTAACCATGCAGTGCAAAATGTCAACAATTGAGCAATAAAATGATAACCCTGAAGAAAAAAATACTTTTGTATGTAGCTGTCTCTTGAACTTTACACTGATTTTCAATGAAACTGTGCAACTAGAATTTTCATCACAAGAAGAAGATTTCATGGAGGAAAAATCTTTCCATGTTCTTTTAAATTTAAAATCATGTATGTAATACTACCAGAATCTCAATTTACCTCAAACTGTTGTGCTTTATATCTTTTATACTTTTGAATGGTGTCTTGTATAAAAATCATAATTATTACATAATTTCAGTTTTTCAGTGTAACTTGATACCCCATGATTTTTATTTCTTAAAAGTCCTTAAATCATGATGTTTTGTCATTCTGGGCACACAAAAGTCCACATGAGCTACTTCCTTGCAGTGATCTTGTATTGCTGACTGATTTTACTGTTTACAGTTTCTCTCTATCTTCTTTTGTTTTTGCCCAAAACACAAAAACAGGTAAAAAAATTGTCATTTCACTCCTATAAAGAGTCTACTAACAATTTTGGCAAATTTTGACTTATTTTGTAGATCTTGTCTTGCTATTTAAAGTGTCTATCTTTGATAGTTTTCAAGATAATATATGCAAAAACGTAAAATAGTGGTAAAAATCTTCATTAGAGGGACAATACTTAAATAAGAGGTCGTCAGACGATTCTAACAATATGACTTGTTGTAGATCTCGTCTTGCTGATCAGTTTTGCTTATTTAAGTTTTTTTAATCATTACCCTAATGATGATTGTGGCCAAATTTGGTTAAATTTGACCAAGCAGTTTCAGAGAAGATTTTTGTAAATGTTAACAACGATGGATGACGGACGCCAAGTGATGAGAAAAGCTCACTTGGCACTGTGGGCCAGTTGAGCTAAAAGTGTGAATATACACAAACATTATGGATTGCTTTCCTTGAATATTGTTCAGAATTAAATTGATTTGATTGTTTGGTGTTTAACACCACTTTCAGCACTATTGTGCTAGTTCATTTCAGAATTAAAGGTTCATGTAATTCTTTATATATATACTTAGATTGGGCTGCAGCCTGTAACAGCTCTTCGTTAAAGACTTTGGTAATATTATGTGTTGCTGCTAAGTCCACTGCTGTTTTACCATAAGAGTTGTGGATACCAGGATCACTTCCTGATGATAATAAGGTTCTAACTACATCTATCTTTCCCAGCTGTAATCAAAGTTCAAATGAATTATGTAATCATGAAAACAAGTTCATTTTGGAGACATCTGTGGGTTAATATTTTTTTAAATCAATGCACATGTAGACTACTGTAAATTCAGAAATTATTGCGAGGTTTTCTTTAATAGGAATAATGTGACTGGGTGCGTATCACAATAATTAGAACTCTCATTCTGATATCTGATACATGTTATGTATGCATATTTTCCTGAAATCGCAATAATTAATCTTGCAATTTTGTTCATTCTTCAAAAATCACAATAATTTTTGAATTTACAGTATTCTAAGAAAAAGTATTGAAAAAAATCAGGATTCAAATAAAAATTCCTTCATCTTTTTTTCCCCTTTTAAATCATATATAATATGACTAGAATAATATCATCCAGTTAGAATATAGAAATTTTTTTATCCTTATGTTTTCCTACATCTTGAAATTTCTTGTAAAAAGTCTTTACCATTTTGACTCAAGACTGGAGCCTGTAATAACTGGTTGTTGTTGGTAACTGTCATTTGTTTTTAGTTTGTTGTTTTGTCATAAATCAGGTTGTTGGGTTTTATGTTTGAATTGTTTCAAATTTTGTCATGTATGGGCCTTTATAGCTGACTATATGGCATGGGTTTTGCTCATTGTTGAAGGCTGTACTGTGATCTATAGTTACTCAAATTCACTTCAATTGGACTCTGTTGGATAGTTGTCTCATTGGCAATCATACCACATTTTCTTACTTTATATTTAAAGACTGATAATTATTTAAAAAATTATCTGTCATTTCCCAGTATTAATTCCTAGAAACAGCCCTAGGCATGATGACTTTGATAAAATTTCATAAATGATTCATCAGTCCCAAACATTTTTCCATGTAAAACCTTTAAAGGTTACATGATAATAGAATTACATAGTGTTACTGAATAAATTACCTTTGAAGCAACATGAAGTAATGTTCCATCGTCATGGTAACAATTGTTCAGTACATTTGATATCAACTGATGATGGTCATCATCTAAAATAAATTAAAATAAAATAAATTGTAAATGATAATTATAAATATATTATAAGGTTTTAACTTTCCATTCATATTCTTAAACTATCTGAGGATTTATGGAATTGCTGAAAAACCTGCTCAAATTTCTTTTTACAAAAAAATGTTTTTCTAAATAAATTGAAATTCACAGAAGTTGAGCCAAAATTCTTCAACTGCCATGACTGATAAGCATCTTTTAGCATGAAAGCGTATGAAATAAAAATTTTAAATTGATAGCAAATTATGAACCCTTTACTCCGCTCTCCTCTTAATAGGATATGGAGCATTTACTAAACAGTCTGATAGAATCACTGAAGAATCTGAACACAAAATAAAGGATTACAAAATATGTATACTGGTACTGTAAATATAAATATATATAATAATGTAATACTAATGGTTTATTACATCAAAACATGTTATTGTAATGCTATAACTTCATTTCAGTCAATTTGATATGTTTAAAAGTGATTATATGTAAAAAAAAAAAAATGTCTTTCCTGTTTTACTGATCATGATTGGAATATGTTGAAAGTCTTTAAAATAAAAGTTTTTCTAAAAGTATCAAATAACTAAACATTATTGATGATTCATGTAAATGAGGTCAAGGTCAGATGAACTAGGTCAGACAGACATGTACACTTTACAATCATTCCATGCATCAAATATAGTTGACCATTTGCTTATAGTGTCAGAAACAGAGTTTAACAGAACTAACATTGAACACTAAACACTGACCAATGAATCCTGCCAGAGGAGCATGTACACCTTACAATCAATTCAAACACCAAAAATATAGCTGACTTATTGCTAATAGTAACTGAGACACAAACATTAACACGAAAAACTAAACAATGACCAATGAACCATTAAAACGAAGTCAAGGTCAGATGAACAGAACCCTGCAAGATGGACTTGAACACCTTCTGATCATTCCATACATCAAATCAGCTGATATACTGCTTATAGAATCAGAGATACAGCTTTAGCTACAAAAATTATCCTGCATCTCTCATCAATGAAATTTGAACCCTGCCAGATGGACAAGTAGACCTTGAAATTATTCATTTCAATATACCAAATATAGATATCCTTTATCTCATAAGCAGCAAGAAAATTATGTGATGAAAAAACTGTTTAGTTTTTTCAAGCAGACGCTAAACAATGAAAATCAGGCCAAGGATAATGGACATACAACTATAGTCTGTATATGATAGACAGAAACTTTGTAACATACAATATAAGGCATCTGTATACAAGATATGAAGTATCCAGGACCTTCTGAAATATAAAGCTTTTTACAGATACATGAAGTTAAAGCAGTCCCTGTCAGATCAGCATCCCTGTCTTACATTCTGCAACTTGGGTTGAAGGCAAGACAAAAACTGTAAAATGGGTTCCCATTAACTACAGTCCATATATAGACAAATCTTGAGTTGTTTTTTTTTATGAATGTGTTACATTGGATGACCCAAAGACCAAGGTCAATCCACTTTACTGACTTTAGGGTTAATCATAACCTATCATCAAATATGGCTGTATTTACACCCCAAATTTTACTCTTAAGAGTGCAGGAACGATAAAAAATGAACAGGGCCACCCTTAAAAAATTGTTTGTTTGGCATTGCCGACCCACACTATCAACAGGTAGGTAGGTAGGTAGGAAATTATTTTTTTTTTATATTTAAAAGCTTTATACATGTAAATCATGAAGTCTCTAGATCAATGGTGTCTAAAGCATTGCAGCACTATTGTGTGTACATGATGATGGTTTCTTTGAAAGCGGTCAACCGTCAATGTCACATTCTACATCATATGGATAATTTCATGTAATACAGTCAGTTTTATTGGCAGAGTTAACCAAAGTACCCAGAAAAAAACACAGAACTGAGGCAGGAAACTGACAAATTAACCATATAAAATATATGACGTGAAAATTGAACTTTAATTGTTGGACTGCCCATTGAACAGAGACCTGATGTCACATCTTGAAGTTGTGGTCACAGTTTGGTAAAATTACCATATTTTAAATGGCTCAACCACTACGGCTCCTTGTACAAATAGACAATGATTCAAAACTTTAGATTGTTTGCTTTGGTTTTATAAACATCACTTTCTACACCATATGGGTGATTTCATGGCAGTCAGTTTTGTTGGTGTACTTAAACCATAGTACTTGAAGGAAAGTGCCAACCTGCGGGAAGAAACTGACTAACCTTATCACATACGACATGAAAATCAAACCTTAATTTTGCAACTGCCCAACTAGGGCTCAAACCAACACCTAAAGGCTAGTAATCATACATGTTAAGTGTGACAAACTACCATACAAACACGCCTACTGCCCCTGATAAGTTTTGAGGATAAAGGATCTGTACCAAATTAGGATAGCAAAATATTAAAAATTTGGAAAGTTGGCACAAATAGACATGGTGTTTATACTAATATTATCCAAGTGCAAGGTTTTTCAGGGCAAGGTTAAATTCATAAATTCAAAATGGAAATATGCAGCAGGACAGACAATTTTTGCAGATAAATAAATTATGGGTTGTAATGCTTGTTTGATTAACAGAAATCTGGACATGCATTACATGAATACAGATAAATTAATGAGCCCTTAGAATTGTGGAAAAGGAGGGGATTTTATTCATCACTAGTATACTAGATACATTTATAAATATGTTTCTGTCAGTATCTTTATGTTTTAAGAATTATCTTATTCATGTTAAGAAGAAAGGCAAGAAAAGGGGGAAGTACTTCAATTGACACACGATGCTAGTCTTTAAAATATGTATGTTTTTTACCAGGCTAGCATCTAATGGTACAAAACTACTATAAACCTGTAAATCTGGGACCATTTTGGTCTTTTAGCTTTGGTGCTTTCAGCCATAATATCTTGAATGCATCATTGTGGTTCTGACTAAAGACTATAGTAGATACTTTGTTCTCTGGTTCAAGGAAAATTTGTCAATGATAATGTTTCTGCTTTACAAAAGATAAAATTTGAGTCCTCTACAAGGTCTCTCAGAACGTTTCTTTCAAAGAATAGCTGAAAATTAGATTTTTGATAAAATCCATCTCCATTAACCAATGCATTGCAGCATAGGGAGATGCTTCCCCCTGCCGGCCTCTTTGACATTACTTTTGGCAGACTTTTTCAATTCCATGTCATTTAAGAATGCAGGACAACTTGACCCGGAGACAAGTCGGACCGAGTCCACTCGGACCGTCTAACAAGACAACTCGAACCGTCTAAGAAGACATCTCGGACCTTCATTAAGACAACTCGGACCGTCTATAAGAACAACTCAGACAAAGTATTAAAAGAGGATTTGAACTATATAAATTATCATAAATTAATAAATGATATATTTTACATGGCAACATCATTTCGGCATGTTACTGAATTTGCAAACATAATATAATAAATATTGTATTACGTGAATACAAATTTTTACTTATCTTTATTAATTTATTATAAAACTTAAATTATGCAGAAAATAAGTCTGGGTTGAATTTACTTTATTTATTTTTTGAATTCTTTATCATTTTAACGTGTAGATTCTTATTTCTACTTCATCATAGTGATTTTACATTTTGAATAAAATCCTCATTTATAATTCAATCATTTTGTCATAATCATTAAATTAAATCAACAATGAGTAATGTAAATTTAATTATTCTAATTAAATGATCAACATGATCAAGAAAGTGATAATTCAATTACACAAGCTCATTACAGGTCGTTGAGAAATTAATCATGAAGACCGACTTACTCCAAAGATTTGAACAGCTTGGTGTTCGCATTCTTTTTCAGCTTACACAAGCTATTACTACCATAAATACAGAGAATTTGTTAATGGCTCTCATATTTCACAATGTCAGAGTCCTGCATAGAGTGTTCTCTACTAGTAAGACCTCGCCAAGAGGTTGTATGCTGTAACCAATGTAAAGACTACAACACAGAACATGTAAAACAGACGACAGTTGGCAACTTTACAGACAAGCATCCAAAGATGAAGTCCAACTACAATTTACGTGTATGCAGAGCTCCAGACTTCTAAATAGTTACAGACACCAGTACCCAACAGGATGGTGAAGCCACACTACCTTACACAGAAGACTAATACGACAGTACTTTAAAATACTCTTTTCAACTTATATAAAAAAGAGACTTCATCAAAACATTACAAACATTATTTTCTCATACAGCTTTCAAACAACCGAAATAAAAATACTTGGGAACAACATTTTATTGTATACTAGTATATAGACGTCTCTTCCTAGACGGCCCGAGTTGCCGTTATTTATATATTCAAAATTGGCTTCAAAACTTTCATCAGACACACAGGGGCTGCTCTGGCTCCAAAAAGTTGGAGCCAGAAAATAACCAACTCCTATACTTTGTCGCCAGTTTTGAAAACTTGGAGCAAACTTTAAAGCCAGCTAGAGTCTTTAATTCTTCTATCAAAATTTAAACTATGTTCAATTTAAATTTCTTATGCACTCAGCCTGCACTTTACATCATTTAACATGTTATACTAAGTAAGTTATTGCATAGGGTTTCTATATATACAACAAAACTGACATGTGTACTTTATTTTCTTTGTCAGTATTTCATATGTAGAAGAATATACATTATCTTATGGTTTGTAAATGCTACAGAATAGAGAATTTTTAAACTAAAAATAAAAAATAGAAAAAATGGGTATTTGTATGAAGAAAACAGAATAAGAGGTGTTAAGATTTAGAGAATAGTGAAAATTGTATTAGAAATAAAGAATACAGAAAAAGATGACCAAGGCACCCTACAAATGTACCAACCCTACCCATCCTGCTACTAAACCCTCTTTAACTCTTCCCATAACTCAAAAGACCCAAACATATAAATTCTAAAGCCAGAAGTATGTAACCATATCTAAGACATGTCTTAAGTAGGTATCTCAATGCTAGGAAAAGTAAAAGTGAGTTATCTTTTATTATTCGGTGTGCTCCCTCTTTGGAGGATTATACACAGTACGTAGAAGAAGTAAACATGACTAACAATGGCGGTCGTTTTTCTTATTTTCGTATCATAACTGAGGGCAGTCAAAGACAAATTTTGTTTGAATTTGCTATTTATTTATGGAAAACAAGTAAAACAATGTTTTTTAACAATTTGATTATGGTTTTCAACTTCCTGTCAATTATGTTTTCTTCATTTAACTACGGTAAACATTGAAAATTGTGTTGTATGAACATTTCTTCAAATGAAATAGATAAATGCAGACTGACCAATTCTATTTGAATTAATTAATGTTGATGATCATTAATGACCCATCCAATAAATGGATTACCTGTAACAACAGATTATGACACCTGTTGTAACTGTTGATTAGCTTGGGGTTGTAAACAAAGTCATAAACTTGTCGCCAGGTAAAATTTTGTACAATTTATTTTTAACTTAAACCAATTAACATGAAGATCGATATTGTCAAGAAATGAATATTTTACATAGGAAAATGTTGGCGCCAGAAATATCGCCAGCAGCCGTATTTTGTCGCCAGATGAAATAAAAATCGCAAATTGCGACATTGGCGATGCACAGAGCGGTCCCTGACACATTCTTTTTCACTAAAATCATTTATTTCATCAAAATCTAATTTTATACTTAGTCTGAGTTGTTATTATAGACGGTCCGAGTTGTCTTATTGACGACCCAATTTGTTTATTGACGGTCCAAGTTGTCTTCATAGACGGTCCGAGTGGTCTTTTTTGGAGACGGTCCAAGTTGTCTCCGGGCCGAGTTGTCTTGCACCCGTCATTTAAATGTTTGCTCCCAATACAGTGTACGGCAAGCGCTTTTAAGATCGTGATTTGAAAAAAGTAAAGCCAGGAACAAACTCGGCGGACACAATCAAATTCCGGCACAATTTCGATTTTTTTTAAATAAAAAAAAATAAATTTCTGAAATGCAAATAAAATCATTTGGGCAGCAAGTTTTTCAGTGGGTCAGCTGCAATGCCAAACAAATGAAATTTGATATTAGGCAAAGCAAAATCCCATTGAATTTTTAATATTGAGAAAGTTCAGATGTATTTAAATTTTATTTATCTAGCCTTGCCTTAATTTTTCTCCAGGTACACAGGTTTTTCCTGTACTCAGAGTATCGTTCTTTAGAAGGTGCAAAAAGTAAACTGAGTTGGGAAAGATGTTTGAGAAGCTCCTCTTTTATAATAAATGTAGTGAATTGTATTAATAGACATGGACAATACAGGACAATAAATATCTGCCAACAATAGCAATTTAAACTTGTGGACCCTATCAAGTGAAACGCAGGTGTTTGTATCTTTTTTCCATCAATATGTGTATGCTGACTTGAAAAAAAATGCACATCAAAATCCAGGTAAGTTTATAATTTTCTGAAATATAAAATGTATATTAAGTTTTCATACATGTATCTGGGTCCATCATCAGACCATCCATGCCTTAAAACTTTCTTAAATGCACAGGACTCAGGAGTAAACACAGCGATATCTTTTAATTCCTTTTGATGAATCTTAACGATGTCATTGAACAATCGATACTTACTATGATGTAATAACATAAGCAATGTGACATAGTAAATAGGTACCCCAATATTATGCTGGGCAATATACATGAAATTAAAAGTTTTATAAAATCATGTATAACTATAAGGGCAATTATTCGATTTTGATCAGGTTTGGTCCTCATTGACTCAGGTAGGTTTCAGAGATTTTAGCCTTCCAAGCAAAGCAATACAATTGTTGGACTAAATGAACATTTCAGCTGAACCCTTATAAAAAAATAAGTTTGTTATGTTGGAACAATTTTGGTGCAATGTCACAACTTTTACATCATCCCTCTGACAATTAGCTTGTCCTGCATACTTTGTTCAATTGTTGATATAAAGGCTCGTAGAATATCTGTTCTATCATTTTCTACAGCTATGTGAAGTTGTTGAATTATTTCTGACTTCTCAGTCATGTTTTCGTGTTCACCGGAACCACTTTAGTTGACTCTCGGAATTTATCATTGAAATCGTCGTAGGGTTCCGAAAGAATAAAAAGAACTTGCTAAAAATAGTTCTCCTTGCATAAGCTTGAAGATGAATAGACTACTACGATCAACAGTGTCCTTATTAAATACTGAGAACCGGTCAACATACTGTCGACTGCTTGCATATTATTCACAAAATACCGGAAGCAAAGAACACATTGACGGTCTTGTCAAAGACAAAAAAGTTGTCTTATTCATGAAGGGCACACCAGATCAGCCCATGTGTGGCTTTAGCAGATTGGCAGTGCAGTGTCTAAATATGCATGGTGTAGAATTTAAAGCATACAATGTTCTTCAAGATGAAAGTTTGAGACAAGGTAAATTTCAACAATAATTTAGAATTTTTATAAGACATTTTTATGCAACAAATTGGTTTAAAAAGAGAAATTAAAAGTAAATGCACAATTATGAATTAATTACTATAATATATATATGTCATATACAATGTATCCCAGTAATGGCCTTTAGTTTTACAAAAGGTCAGACCATTAAAGACCAGAAATATTTTATTAAGTTTGTAAGGCTTTTCTACTGGTTGAAAGTAGCAGCAAATGAATATGTATGCCCTTTTTTGTTGGGTATAAACAGTTTTTTAAAGAGCTATAAAGAACACATGTTCTATGTTAATTTGTATATATGAAAAACCCTACTTGAAATGAAGATTACTTACTTATGCAGATAAACTGTTCTGAGTACAGAGGGGCACAGTAAAATAAAAGGAACACTTTTGCAGGGTTCATATATTTACATCTGTCAACAATTTTTATTACACAGACATGACATGCATGACAGACATTAATATTTTATTAATATTTTATATCTAAGTTTCATTAAGAAAAAGGGTCCTTATCCAAGGCATTGATTCCAAGCAGAACGTCCTTCTATAAGAATGAAGAGAGATACGATTTGAGGATTTCTATGACATGTATGATATTCTTAAACAGAAAAAAAGTCTCTTTTGTTATGAAGTTGTATTTAATTTTCTTTTGCCTTTGTTGTATGATACTCAAGCTACAGCGTTACAATGAATTAGAATGCTGAACTGCCGTTAAAAAATATCCCAAGTTATATATCCATGTTTACTATATACATGCATATAAATAAGAAGATGTGCTATGAGTGCCAATGAGACTACTATCCATCCAAGTTGCAATATCTCGGACAAGTTCTATAGTAGTGGCCGATCGACTTTTTTGAAAAGAGTTATGCCCTTTGGAAATATTAAATTTATGGAAAATGGCCTCGTTAGTGCTCTCACGGGTACAATTCCTGCCAGATTTTTATAGAACTTATACTATAGGTTAATATTAGCAATGTCCCCTGTGTAACGTGTTGCGGGGGACATGGAAATACAGGGCGTCCATCAGTCCGTGTGTCCATCAGTCCATCCGTCAGTCCGGTCTTGTTAGCGCTCTCACAGGTACAATTCTTGCTTGATTTTTATAAAACTTATACTATAGGTTAATATAAGCAATATCTCAGACAAGTTATATAATGGTGGCCGATCGACTTTTTTGAAAAGAGTTATGCTCCTTGGAAATATTTAATTTATGGAAAATTGCCTTGTTAGCGCTCTCACAGGTACAATTCTTGCCAGATTTTTATAAAACTTATACTATAGGTTAATATCAGCAATATCTCTGACAAGTTCTATTATGGTGGATGATCGACTTTTTTAAAAGAGTTATGACCCTTGGAAATATTAAATTTATGGAAAATGGCCTCGTTAGTGCTCTCACAGGTACAATTCTTGCCAGATTTTTATAAAACCTTGGACAAGCTGTTACAAAATTTTGGAAATTATTTAAAGTTAAGGAATGTATCTCCCTCATGCAAAGCTCTGATTCCTTGCCCAGCTTTGGCTATACCTTTTGGTCCTTTTTGGTTTATAGCTCTTCATATTTTTAATAAGCTTTGGATTTTCAAATATTTTGGCCACGAGCATCACTGAAGAGACATTGATTGTCGAAATGCGCATCTGGTGCAGAAAAATTGGTACCGTTTATGTTATTGTATAATGGTAGACGATCGACATTTTTTTAAAAGAGTTATGACCCTTGGAAATTTTAAATTTATGGAAAATGGCCTTGTTAGCCTTCTCATGGGTACAATTTTTTTTATAAAACTTATAGTATACTATAAGTAATGCCCTTGAAGGTCTGTTTGAAATATTTAGTATACAATAAAAAAAAAATGTTGTCCCCTGCACGCTTTTTATTTATAAATTGTTTTAAAGAACAACAACAAAAAGTTTTTTTTTTTTTAGTTATTGCCCCTGGATAAATAAAATATGTGCAATGCAGGTACATTGGAACTCTGTTCTTTTATATTTATAGGTTTTGTGCCAATATCTTTGATCTTTTGGCTAACTGTAAGTGAATCACCACTTTGATTTTCCTTCTGTTGTTGGGTTTCTTAGGCAAGGATCCGACCCACTACTCTAGCAAGCTACCTCTTGGCTAGCAAAGATTAGTTTCATATCAACTTTTTTCCAAAACATTAAAAATTTTATTGTTGCCATAAAAAGAATAGCCTGGAATATATGAGTAAGTTGTAAATAACAAAAGTTAAGTTGTCTCAGAAATTATGTGATTGGTTACACGGTTACCTGACAACAAACATTACTCCATATGGTTCTTAAACTGTTAATTTTTTTTTATTCCAGGAATAAAAGAATACAGTAACTGGCCAACCATACCCCAGGTTTATTTGAATGGTGAATTCATTGGAGGTTCTGATGTATTGGTGGAGATGCACAAAAATGGAGAACTTGTGGATGAATTGCAGAAAATTGGAATCCGATCGGCATTATTAAATCATAAAGACAGTTCTTGAAACCATTATGGCTTTTGTACAAAAAATGTAGGAGTACAAAAATGAAATATAAACAGCTTTATACTCATCACCTTGTTTTTTTCATAGTTTAACTATTGTGAATATATCATAAAACTACAATGCAATGTTTTGTATAAATATCATGAATGTTAAACATGTCAAAGATATTAAAATGATATTAAAAATGGTTGGAGAAAGGAAAATTTGAAATATTGTAGTAGACACATATAATTTTTTAAGGTTTGGAATTTGATTGGAAGTCACTAATTCAAAGAAATCTTTAAGATAGCAATCAGGTATTACAAGTTTTTCAAAATACATGTTAATTTTTTATGTGAACTTTCTGTTAATGACAAAAGTGATGGGTGTCCTTATTTTGCCTTAATATTCTAATTTTTCAAAGTATTTTAGATCTCAATACCAAAATTTGTGAAAACAGAAAGATATTTCTTTTCCTCTGTAGTGTTATTTAAAATTTGTTGATTCCTTCTAAATTTATACACTGGACGTTAAGCAACCAACAATCTAACTTTATATTGAACATTTCTAAGTTTATGTTATGTACGTTGATGGTGGAAATGGAAGTATGATTCCACTTACAAGAATTTAGTATGAAGTGTTTTTCACAAACAGCTTTTTATAGTTGATTGTCATATTATTTATAAAGCACATGTCTTTTAAATCTGTCCTTTTTGCTTAATAGACAGGAAGACATATTATAAAAAGTTTAAATGTATTGCTAATGTGAAATCATTCAATGTGTCATGTATTTTTTTCAAATATTGATGTTCTTATTTTAATAAAGTTTGAAACTTAACTATTATTCCTCATTTGTTTTCTTTTTTGTATTGAAAGTCTGTAAAAGATTATACTCTATTTCTAAACTGTTGATGCAGTTACTTTACAAAATCACATTGAAATACAGCAGCCAATATTGAAGAGTGAAATAAAGTATTTTTAGCCACCTTTCAGAAACTGCAATCATTCTTTGTTATTGTATTAATTGGTAGTGCTTTACTTATCACTGTGTAAGCAGTCTGTAATACCAATAATACTGTCTGAAGTTAAATGCCCTTTTCTTGAAAATTTTGATTGAAATTTCTCTTGGGACATGGCTTCTTGTGGACTCCTTGCACTTTAATAATAGCCCTTGTAAATCTGTTGCAATGCAAAATTTCTGGTTCTTTCCAACATACCCTCATTTCCCAGTGGCAGCCAATATTCCCATCTTTCATCCAGTTGGACATGCAGTGCAGAATTCAAACCTACCTACTGGATTTCTTGTAAATTTGTTTTTGTCTTGAAATATTTGCCACTAGACAATAAGCAAACAAGAATCAATCAATCAATCTTCTTTTGCATTAATAACATGTGAGCTGGCAATTTAGCTTTATTCAGAGTGTTAGCACAAAGCAGGGAATATTTCTGTGAGACAAACTTGTTATTGTCCGTAATGTGCATATGCTACATTTTTATATGACTGCAAAAATTTTGCGGTCGTATATTGGTATGACGTTGGTGTCGTCGTCGCCTGAAGACTCATTGGTTTCGCACTCTAACTTTAGTTTAAGTGAATGGATCTCTATGAAATTTTACCATAAGGTTCAATACCACAAAGGAAGGTTGGAATTGATTTTGGTGGTTATGGTACCAACAGTTAAGGAATTAGGGGCCAAAATAAGCATTTTGTAACTTCCAGACATAACTTGTGTGTTAGTGTATGGATCTCTGACATTGTACCACAAGGTTCCATATCACAAAGGGAATGCTGGGATTGATTTTGGGGTAATTGCCTCCAAATTTGAGGAATTAGGGGCCAAAAGGGCAAAAACAAGCATTTTTCTTGTTTCATGACATGAACTTGTGTGTAAGTGTATGGATCTTTCTGAAATTGTACTACAAGGTTCCATATCACAAAAGGAAAGCTGGAATTAAGTTTGGGGTAATTGCCCAAAACACTTAGGAATAAGGGGCCAAAAGGGTCAAAATAAGCATTTTCTAGTTTCCAGACAATAACTTGTGTTCAAGTGTACCAAACTATCTGAAATTGTACTGCAAGGTATCATACCACAAAGGAAGGCTGGGAGTGATTTTGGGGTTATTGCCTCAAAATTTTAGGAATTAGGGCCAAAAAAACAAGCATTTTTCTAGTTTCAGGACAATAACGTGTGTGTAAGTGTTTGGATCTTTATGAAATTGTACTATAAGGTTCCATATCACAAAGGAAAGCTGGGTTTGAGTTTGGGGTAATTGCCCTAAACTTTTAGGAATTTAAATAAAAAGGGACCAAAAACAAGCATTTTCTAGTTTCCAGACAATAACTTGTGTTCAAGTGTACGGATCTCTCTGAAATTGTACTGCAAAGTACCATACCACAAAGGAAGGCTGGGATTGAGTTTGAGGTGATGAATCATAAGGGGTTCAAAAATTTGAGGGGGATTTTTTTCATTTTTCTTTAAAATTTTCCATTTTAAATTGGTTATTTCTGATTTATATATAAAAGCAAATAATAATGATATGGTTTGAATAGGTAAATTAAAAAAATTAAGTTCTTAGACCACATTCATTCTGTGTTAGAAACCTATGCTGTGTCAAATATTTAATCACAATCCATATTCAGTGCTGTATCAAGCTTGAATGTTGTGTCCATACTTGCCCCAACTGTTCAGGGTTCGACCTCTGCGGTCGTATCAAGCTGCGCCCAGCGGAGCATTTTATCTTATTTGCTAAAGGGTATTAGGCCATTAATCAGTCAATCATATTCAGGGGTTTCCATGCTGCTTTCATAATTCGCCGTATCAGAATCTACCGGTAATGCATTCTGGGTAATATTCAAAAGCATACACCAAAAATTGGCTAACAACTAATGGTGTGACATTGTTTAGGAACAATGAAATTATACATTGTTTTATATTCTGAAACAGCATATTGACAACTGCCCATGCTGTTATGACTGTATTTGAAAAAAAGAAATGTACATACAACAAGAAATATTTTGTGTAGAAAGCAAAGGTTTTATTCAGTTGTAATAAGGTTTGGTTTTTCATTAGTTTCTGGACACTGTGCTTTTGTTCAAGTTGACCAATTTTTAAGAAATTCAAACACACTCTATTATTCTGGTGCATTCCTTGTTGAAGACAAAAATCTCAAAATCTCTACTCTTTGATACAGGACCTCAATATAAGTGCATTATTTCAGCCTTTTTGCTTTTTTTTCACCCCATGAAGTGGATCAAAATCAATTAATCAATACCAGCCCTATGTTTAGTGTCATTCAGTGTGTTTGAATTTCTTGAAAATTGGTCAATTTGAACAAAAGTACAGTGGGTTTTAACTACTGTATTGCTACCCTGTCAACACTGATGTTGTGAGTTCAAGCCCTGCACAAGCGTTTGACTCAAGTCTTAATTGACTAGGACACTCAGTTTTCTAGCAGAGATCAGTGGTTCTCTCTGAGCACTCCAGCTTCCTCCACCAATAAAAACTGACTGCCACAAAATAGCCAATAAGGCTATTAAACACCAATCTATCAATCCAATGGTATCTTTCCCAAAATAGAACAACATAAAATTATAAAGATAAATTTTTATGGTCTCTGTACATGAATGCATCACATTTTAATGGGATCTGTTTCTCTTCAATTGTTTCTGTTTTATACATCCTTGGCTTTCAAATATTCGACTTTGAGCGTTCCTGATGAAGGTAGATCCAGAAAAGCACTTCAGACGCATTAAATTTATAACGTGTTGTTTTCATTTTTTTCAAGATAGAACAATTTTGATGTATTAGTTGTAGCATTCATTTTTATGGTCTCTGTACATGAAAAACACAAATTTTAATGGTATCTATACCAGTTTACAGCATCTTTTGTTTGGTGATCTTTGTACAAAAACATACAGATTTTTTTTGTCTCTTTACTAGCATCCTGCAATTTTTAGACTGTCCTGCTATGGAATATGTTTTTTGGATTATGGTCTGTTTCTTGTATAGAGACAGCACATTGTTATGATAACCTCTAAAAATATTTTTGTTCTCTGTACCGTTATACAATTAATGTTGATGTCATAGTCTAGTATAGAACAATTTTTATTGTCTATGATGTTATCATAGTAGAACATTAATCATGATCTTTTACTGGTATATAACATTTGTTTGGTCTCATCAAAGCATACAGCATTTTTTATGGTATCTATGCCAAAATAGAACAACATTTGTTCTGTGATCTTACATGTAACAATTGTATAACAATTGAAACAAGAATGTGTCCATAGTACACGGATGCCCCACTCGCACTATCAATTTCTATGTTCAGTGGACCGTGAAATTGGGATAAAAACTCATTTGGCATTAAAATTAGAAAGATCCTATCATAGGGAACATGTGTACTAAGTTTCAAGTTGTTCTGACTTCAACTTCATCAAAACTACCTTGACCAAAAACTTTAACCTGAAGCGGGACAGACGAATGGACGGACGGACGGACGAACAGACCCACAGACCAGAAAACATAATGCTCCTCTACTATCGTAGGTGGGGCATAAAAGCTCATTTGAAAGGGACTGTCCTGAGATAGAACAATTGTGATGTCCCTGTATAAGTTAACAGCATTAATTTTTATCGTCACTGTACATGAAAACAGCACATTTTAATGGTATCTGTCCCAAGATAGAACAATTTTGATGTCTCTGTTACAATTGACAGCATTAAATTTTATGGTCTCTGTATAAGAAACAGCACATTTTGATGGTCTATTTCTACAGATAGAACAATTCTGATGCCTTGGTTTCAGTTCACATGATTCAGTTTTATGGACTCTGTACATGAAAACATTAAACTTTCTGCCGATAGATGAAAAATTATTCAGAAACTAAGTTCCAACTCTTTAAAGCAAAGATGACCATAGAGCATTTGGCTATTCGTCTTATATTCCTTAGCTCCTCACGTATTCACATATTTATACATGTTCTGTTTTCAATTTTTTTGGTTTGATCGTTCCTGATGAAAGTAAACCAAGAAATGCACTTCAGACGCACCAAATTTAAAGAGTTATATTTTCATTATTAATTACGTAGGATCAGAGTAACACAAGCTCATTAGGGTAAATCTCTTTTCTCATAGATTACAGACTGAAGAAATTAAACCAACTGTTATAAATAAATTAAGTGTACATTCACTTGTAGAAATATATTGTAAATAACCATCAAAATTTGATATCAATCAGTGACAAAACATCAATAATATCATGATGAAGGGTGGTGTTTCTCTATGGCTTCCTTCATCCATAAAAACTGACAGCCACAATTTAGCCAATAGTGCTTAAAGTAGCATTTAACATCAACAATCAATCAACCAATCATTAATAATTATAAAATTCCAAAGATAATTATAAAACATAAAAAAAATATAAATGATTTCCTTGTGTAACACGTGTCTAGAATAACCTTTTAATATCAGATATGATTTATTGATTGATGTTAAATGTCCCTTTTAACACTCGTGGGCAGATTTTATTGGTGGAGGAAGCCAGAGTACCCAGAGAAAACCACTGACCTTGGATATGAAAACTGGCAACCCCTAAGTCAGTTAAGATTCCAGTCGGTATGCTTGTGCACAAAAGTTTAGAAAACCCAAAATATAAAAACCAAAGGGCCTTAAATAAAACAGCCAAAACAATTCCAAGGTAAAATCTACCTGAGGGAGTTGCAACCTTAGTTTAGCAAATTTAAATAAAGATAACAAAACTCATTAATTTTCTTGTCCTCCTTTCAGATTTTGTATGAATGCTGCAACAATCAATAAAACAACCAATAACAATATATCCTTCTCTTTTATTAGGTAAAACAATACATAAAATGTGAAATGATTAGTTAAATGAAGTACACTTCATACCCGTGCTAATCAGAATATTCTTTATGATACGCACAAGGTCTGAAAACTCTCTATAGTCTCTGGATGAGTACAGATGGTCTTTCAATGGTTTTGAAACCAATCCAGACAATAGATCTTTTCCTTGTTGTCCTTGGATACCGATCATCATTCCATAAACTTCACCCAATTTTTGTAAGTCCTTCGCGAATTTTTCAGTCACTTCCTTCTTGTTACAGTTGTATAGACCATCTGTCAACAACAGAATCTGTTTCTTGACACCTGGTCTTGCTGCAGGTAAAAGATAGAAAAGAATGATTTAATTTAAAAATAATAAAAAATTCTAATGACTGAAATATTTTTGCTATTCTTACCTAAAACCCATACCCATAAAAGTTTTAATTCATTTTTTTAGATCTAGTAAGTTAAGTTTTAAATTTACCCAAACTCATTCAAACATTGTTATTCCACTGCCTTCCACATAATTTGAATAAGAGTTATTTCCCCTTTGTTTAATAGCCTGGAGAGCAACATGTACAAATTCCTTCATAAATTAACAAAATTCACTATTCATACTGACAAAAAAAGTGTTCTTCTGAACAATTAACATTTGTTGCAGCCTTGTATAATTCATTACAGATTTGATCTAGTAAGAATCATTTATCAGAATTGCTTGTATCACATGTCCATAGATATGAAAATAATATTCAATGATCAGGTAATTACAAGTTCTCATAATAATGCTAAATTGACAACAACACTTAAGTAAACTGCAACTTTTATTGGTCGACATGTTGCAATAAAGTTGCAGTTTACTTAGTTGTTGTCAATTTAGCGATATTTAATTTTTTTTTATCTGACAACCCTGGATACTATCTGGAATCTATTTAAGGGAACTCTACCAGCACAAAATTAAAGAGACGTTGGTTCAGCAGTTCTTTATTTAAGTTCTAATAATGAATGTAATGTTAAGTCAACAAAGGTCAAAAACTTACTAGTCAAATAAAATCACTTATAATATTATGAAAGAACACTGCCTTTTGTTAAGCACAGTAAGAATTATTAAAAAGATGATATCATGAAGTTTATAAAGCTACATTTTGTATTTACCTATATGAAAAATTAACCTACCTTTTGGCATATGGTGGTTTGCTACATGTTCCAATGCTTTGCTTGTACATGTTGTAGCACCCATATAAGGAGTACTTGTAATGGCATTCTTTATATCTGCAAGTTTCTTGTGTTCGCCAAAGTGGAATATATCCTGTACATCAGTAGAGAATTGGATCATACCAAGTTGA
The DNA here is from genome assembly GCA_017311375.1 of Mytilus coruscus. Taxonomy (NCBI): domain Eukaryota; kingdom Metazoa; phylum Mollusca; class Bivalvia; order Mytilida; family Mytilidae; genus Mytilus; species Mytilus coruscus. The sequence goes on along the minus strand of CM029599.1, from coordinate 28,618,718 downwards.
TTGTAGCCTTGACCTTGTCTTGGTAGGTAAGGTTCTGGTGATGGACACATGTATGACAGAAGGTTGTACAAGTCTTCAAGAGATTTCTTGAAATAATTTAATCCTATACTTCCAGAGGAGTCTACGATGATCATTATATCTCTTGATCCATTATATCCTCGGATGAAGTGTTTGATAATGTGTTCTGCGGTTTTCTCAGGAGTAATTTCTGCAAAATACAAAAGTAATTGATTTGGGGTCAAAAAAAGCCTATAATCAAATGTATTTTAAAATGTTTACAATATGAAAAACTTAAATTTAAATCTATATGCTATAATAAATTATAAGTAATTCAATAAAATTGGAAATTATGCAAAATATTAACTGCAAAATTCATAAATGTTGAGAAATATATAGTCTCTGGAAAATCAATTCTTAGATTATCACCCTCCTTCCACAATAATGTGGGGAAAACTGATGATTTCATTTATTATTTCTTTTAGCTGATTTTAAATAAATTAGAAGGAATTTGAAGAATGTGCTAAATGAAACTGAGGCAAGGAAAAAAATTAAAAGGAATTTGAAGAATGTGCCAATTAATGGGTGAAAGGATGAAAAACTTTTTTTTTTTATATGTCTTAATGATATATAACTACAGGCATACACAAATAAACATACCAGCTGGAGCCTCTTGTTCTAAATCTGGACATCTGTCACCACCATTGGCTGGGGGCTGAATGACCTGTCTCCTCCTGGTCCTTGTTCCAAATCCAAATGGTTCACTCCATTCTTCCCAGTGTCCAACACGGCAGTCAATTTTAACTAATTATAGAAAAAACATATCTTTAAGATACCTTTTATTTTACTTCATGTACCATGGAAGTATAAGAAATGAAGGATGTTTTTATTCTTCACCAAAATGTAGTTTTTAAAATTATACGTTCATGTCACTAGGGTTCACAAGTTACAGGTGGTGGAAATTTCTGATATTTTGTGAATTTATGACAACATCCTTAACAATGATAGATGATTTACATAACTTAACAGTTTCAACAACTAAACAAAATTAAGACTTTTGTTTCTTTTTTTCAGTAGAATCAAATCTGAACCATGATTTTTTTTCTTCTGTTTTTGTTATTTACCCTTCATGTCCCTCATTATGGGGGAAATGAAAGATGTCATTTCAAATTTTATTAGTTTGCATCATAAAGTTAGTTTTTAAAACATACAGATGTTTAAAAATTGATAATGTGTTTTGTCTTTCAATGTTAAATTTTTGTTGTAATGTTTGAAAAAGGTCATACATGATCATTTACTTATCACTCTTGTATGGAAAAATAGTAATAAAGAGTTTTTTTTCACTAAGTGTTGATAACAAACCTCTCTTTCTCTCAAGAAGTTCAGGACAATCTTTTCCTCCATTCTTTGGATTCTTGATAACTTTCCTAGTTCTCTCACTCATGCCAGTCTTTGGATGAGCTGCTCCCCAGGAGCCCCAATTTCCTACTTCACAGTCAATAGCAACTGCAATGCAAATAAAGGGATTTATGATAGGATTTTTCCTGATGCATCTCATATATGTCAAAAGGAATTCAGCAAATTCCAGCATTTTTGAATTACCTTAAATCATTTATTGCTTAAGCATGCCATAGTTAATATTCTTGTGCAAAAGTCAGAAATGAATAAAAGGAGATGTGGGGTATATACATAAATGAGACAGCAAATAAACAACACAAAAATATGAAATCATTTCATTAAACATTTAACATGTCTTCCACACCCCCCAATAATAATCTTAGTTTTTTTAAAGTGTTATTTAAAGTGCTTGATAGAATTTTAGAACAATTGAACAATTGAGGTGTCTTCATAAGAAAGTGGAAAATTCTTTTTCTAACTTGATAATCAGCTGATTGAGCAGACCCTGTATGATCAGTTTGCCTCAAACAAACAAAAGAATTGGTTGGTGAGATGTGGAGCACAGTTGATTCCCACAGGAATGCATATTCTTTGTTAAATATGACGTTCATTAAATGTTACAAATAAGTTGTCAATTAAAAACTTGCCCTTAACTTAAAATGTTGTGGTTAATAAAACTAAGACTATCAAAGATCTCCCATCAACACAGAGTAACAAACAAACAATAAGATATTACATACTGTGGATGCATTTATTTTCATGGGTACCAATATTTGTGGATTGAGAAAATAATTGTATTTTCGTGGATATTTGATTTGTTGGTTTGCCAAAGTCTGCATTATAACTAGCCTAAATTTAATTTATACTTTGTCTAGTTGAACATTTAAATTTGTAATTCACCTTAATCCACAAAATCCTCAGAAAGTTGTATCCAATGAATAATAATGAATTCCTGACTTGGGACAACCCTTGATGAGGTTCATGATTTAGGACAACCCTTGATGAGGTTCATGATTTAGGACAACCCTTGATGAGGTTCATGATTTAGGACAACCCTTGATGAGGTTCATGATTTAGGACAACCCTTGATGAGGTTCCTGACTTTGTAAAACCACTGATGAAATTCCTGACTTTGGACAGGCACATGAGCCCATGAAAGGGTTTATTCATGTATCAAAATGATTGTGAATAAACTCATCACTTATACCTGGATTCAAATTTTGCACGCCAGACAGGCATTTTGTCTACAAAAGACACATCGGTGCCTCTCAAATCAAAAAAGTTAAATAGACCAAAAAAATTACAAATAAGTTGGAGAGCACTGACTCAAAATTCTGAAAAGTTTTGTCAAATACGGCTAAGGTAATCTATTCCTGAGGTAGAAAATCCTTAGTGTTTGGAAAATTCCAAAGTTTTGTAACTAGTTAATTGTGATTAATTAAGTGTAAGTGATCCTTACCTTCTTCAGTTTCAAATGTTTTAGGACATGGTCTTCCTCCATTCAGTTCAACCTGTTTGATTGCCCTCCTTCTGGTTGATGTACCAGTTATTGCATTTACTGTCCATGCTCCCCATTCAAGTACAACACAGTCAATCTTAACTAAATTTACAAATAAATGACATGTGTAGTATTACAACATAATTAAAATGTTTTATTACAAATTACAATTGTAAAATTAGTAAATTACAAATAAACTACTACATAAATTTTTCTGCTTTTTTAGTTCAGTCATCAAATACTATCAATTTATAACAGTCTTTTAAAAACCTTGAAACAGAGCAGCCAACATCCTTAAATAGGTTTTGAGAAATAAAAATTAACTGACTAGTTTACAGCAAATTGATTAAAACATGCATGGTGCCCATTGTAAAGTAAGACAATATCACACATTTTTACTCTATGACAAATCAAATTTGTTTTAGTAAATCAATTTTCCTATGCTCAATTAATACATACGTTTTTTGGATTCTTCAGTATCACCACATGGTTCTCCATATTGGTTTCCATTTTTCATTATCCTTCTAGATCTTGTTACTAGACCTCCTTCTATCATCTCTGACCACTCTGACCATGGACCCATGACGCAGTCAATTCCAACTAAAGATAAACATTTAAAAATATAAGTGACCTAACGGCACATGCATGGTGTAAACAAAGATTTCTTATGGAGTGAATTTTTTATATATTTCAGCATTGAACAGCGGGTTAATTTAGAATTGAAACATCTGTCAGTACAAAAAATAACGCCTCGAAAAATATAATATCTCAAAATCAATTATTAACTTTTCTGACGTGGTTAATTTAACAAAGCCATATGAAAAAGACATTTCCTCAAGAACTATTTCAATGCAATACCATTCCTGACTTGGTTCATTGAACAAAGCCTTTTTAAAAAAAAAATTCAATTTACTTGTTTCTTGTTATATTATGTCTTTTATAAAGGAATGCATCCTTTTTGCATGGTTCATAAGTTTAAGCACCTGCTACTGTGGACATGTAATATAAACATGATCTTTTATAAAAAATAAGGAGATATGGTATTTTTGACAACGATCCACCAAAGAAAAAAGGACAATGACGTGTGTTGTATATCTGAGTACGTTGAGTTTGTTTATTCCAGAACTTTCTGTCTTATCAGTTATCAGTGTAACTTTTATATTTATCAGTCTCTTTTAGTAATGCGACTGAGAGTAAAGGATGTAATTGTTTGCAGCTCCATGTTTTTGATTTCTGTATTTCTTTTATACCTTACTTTGAGTTCCCCAAATTAAGTCAGGTATATAATACATGTTGAAGGACAAGGTCGCACAGTACAGCCTATATTAATGAGCAAAACCAATACTATACAATTTCTATAATGAGCACCTGATAAAATGTGAAACAATACAACAGGAAAAACATTATAAAAACAATGAATAAAAGAACAGCATTTCAATGTCACCTACCAATGCACATATTTTATCTGTCCAAGGGCAATAACTTTTCTTTATTAATATATATGAAATGTAGACGTGGAATTGCTAACAAAGTTATTTCACATATGATTTCTACTTGCAACAGGGCTAACTCCTGTAAAAATAGTTGATCTGTGCTGATGATCATGTGTGTATTATCAGGGACAAAAAAATATTTATGACAGATGACAACCACTAGACTTCCATAGGCTTCTGGGATACATGTAACTGACAGTTTTAACTTACCCTCCTTTGTTTCCTCAAGAGCTGGACATGGTTTACCATTACCGACAGCTGGACGGAGGACAGTTCTTGTTCTTCTTGAAATTCCATTATTGTTTGGTGTTGACCAGTATGACCAGTCACTTACAATACAAGGTTGATCAACTACAACAATTAAAACTCACATTTATTGATTGTTTGATGGCACTTTAATGCTACATCATAACTCATGAGCTTCATCATGGTGAGAACAAATAATGAAACTGTTGTAACCAAAATATGCTCACACGTTACAACTCACCATATTGCCAAGCTGCTGACCAAATATGAAGTTGTTTAGTTCAGTGGTTCTAGAGAAAAGTGTGACAATTCAAAATATTGTTGGATGAACAAACAGACAAGGTGATTGTAATATAGCCTGCCTTTTTAGAGTGGAGGTATAATCTTGTCTTGAAAAACAGAAACTTAATAGTATTATCACTGCTTAAAGTATATTCATAGCAAGAAAAAGTTTCATATGTGTGAACAAAATTCTGCAATAGTTTTTTCCGATTATTTAACCTATTGTGCTTATCATTGTGGACAAACAGGTGGGCAAGTCATTGACCTCTAATCAGCTGACATTTCCAAACACCAGGACTACTTTTTTATTATTCTTTTTACTGCATGAACAATGAATTTAAAAATAACAATTAAAAACCTTCTCACTTGAGGTTTATCTTCCTAATACCTAAAAATTACCCTCCACTAATCCATCAGTTAAGTCAATTTTAGGATTTTCCCAACAATTGGTCTTTCTGTCCAATGTTTCCCATCAACTTATAGACAGATAATTACAATACAGTACTTAACTAAAGAAATAAATTTACAGTAAAAATTATTTAATACACATAGTCAAAAATTCAGTTTACCTTGTCTTGTTTCTTGGAGATCTGGACAATCTCTGCCTTGACCAACAGTTGCACGCAGTACTTCTCTTGTTCTTCTTGAAACTCCGTTAGAGTCTGGTGTTGACCAGTATGACCATTCACTTACAATACAAGGTTGATCAACTACAACAAAGCAAAGATCATGTTGTAAGAATTTGAAATAATGAATACCAAAAATACTAAAGGACTTTTTCATCGCAACATTGTTTTCAGAAGTAACCTTTTCATCTAGCCAACCAAACTTTTAAAGTTTCTGGTTTACTTTTGAATATGAGGAATTAAAAAAACAACTCACCCCATAACCCTCTTTGAAGCCCATATTGGTTATCTGGGAGCCACTCTGAACATGTCATTACAATTAAGTAAATTACATGTATCAAAGTATCTCTTACTGCCATGAAGTGAGACATCCATTTTTTTTTTATCTGTTGACATTTTGATGCATCCATATTGATCATGCTTTTTAGTGCTCAATCTCTTTCCTCCATAACCTTTTGAAGACCATGGTATGTAAATTTGTGTTTTTCATGCAAAATTCATATAAATGCTGGATAGACAGACAGACATATAAAAATACTCTATATTAACTTTGTTGCAAGGAGAACAGAATTTTCTTTTTACCTCGTCTAGTCTCTTTGAGTGGAGGACATCGTTTTCCGCCATGTAATGGTGCAACCTGAACATCTCTTGTTCTTTCTGATCTGCCATTACGATTTGGTGTAGTCCATAAAGTCCATTCTGTTACAACACAATCTCTCGATACTGGAAAAAATAGGCATAATTACATATTGAAATATTGGTTGAAGATAGTCTATTGCCCTCTAGATATTTTTGGTCATTTTTTGTTGTTGTGTTGCTATCTCATTAATTTATACCCCACATCACCTTACATTTATAATTACTTTGGAATCATTTTTTTCCTGGGTACCAATTTTTGTGTTTTCAATAAAAATAGTGTGTTTTTGTGGATACTTGGTTTTCTGCATACAAGCATGTAGGAAATTTGTATTTTGTTGAACATTTGAATTCATGGTTCACCAATGCCCACAAAATCCTCGAAAATTAGAACCCATAGGAATAAAGATGAATCACAGTATAGATTTTATATTCTTCTTAACCTAAAATGTCATAAACCTAATAATATCTTGCTTTTACAGCTTGTCTACTTGAGCGTGTACCAAGAACAATTCTGATTTAGAATTTGTTTGCTAGGTGAACCATAAGATCCATATTACCCTTGCTTACTATCTATTAAAATAGTAACAATATCCATTACTTATAGCTAATATAATCATTGGATAGGCACCAAACGGATGACTAGCAAACCTGTTTGACTAGTATTTTATATTTACAATATCTAATAGAGAACTCATGGTTCACTATTGAGCAAACTTAAGTTTACTGCATTAGGTACACACTAAAATAATTTAGCTGTAAAACATATAATCTAGTTCCATACCAGGTCATCAAAGCAATAAAAGAAAACTTTTGAAGGGGACTTTTGTCCAAAACAATGTTAAGCATGTTTTCTAATACTCACCTTTTCTTGTTTCTTCTAATGGAGGACAATCGCCAGCACCATTTTGTGGTTGTACTACTACAGTTCTCTCTCGTTTACTTATTCCATCAGAGTTTGCATAACTCCATACTCCCCATTCAGATACTACACATATTACAGCAACTGTAAAAGATGTAAAAGTTTGTTGTATGAAATATCTACATTTTATTATCCTTTAGTTCTAAAATAATGAAGATATTTATCTACTAGTATATATCTACCTATCAGTAATAGATTATCATAGAAAAGATCAATCAAACATTGTTTCTTCTCTAAGTATATTTAGGTGAACATATTACATGTTTTACCTTTGTTATATCTAAAAGAAATAGGTTACAAATGTAAAACAAATTTCTTTTTAATTTACACTTAATCCAATGAAAGTATATGAATGTTCAACTCCTGTTCACCTAGAAAGTTAGTGAATCTGTTCACCTAGAAAGTTAGTGAATACTTTATTTAACTCTTTCCTACATTTTTCCTGGTAATAAATTTTGTCATTTTCATATAAATTTGTATACTGTGGATTCATTTATTTTCATGGGCACCAATTTTTCGTGATTGAAAAACAATTGTATTTTTGTGGATATTTGATTTCGTGGTTCTGCCAAAATCTGCATACAAGCCTATGGAAAATTCATACTTCGTTGAACATTTGAATTTGTGGTTCCTGGACACCCACAAAATCCACGAAAATTAGTATTCCACGAATAATAATGAATCCATTGTAGCAGAATTATATTGTTACAAAAGCTTGTTTAACTTAATAATCAAGTAAAATCAGGGACATGAATATTGATACACAGTTTAATTTTCCTTGATTTTGCTGTAAAAATTCTGTTATTTTCCCATCTATTATTATCATTCTATTCCCACAAAAATCAACCTTATATCACAGTTTACACTAAGAGTTAACAATGATGCCCACCTTTGTCTCTCTGGATCAACTCTGGACATTCTTGTCCACCATTCATTGCTGGTCTTACAACGCCTCTGGTTCTGGTTCGTGTTCCTTGTGGATCTGGCTTAGACCATTCAGTCCATTCAGAAACAATACATGGGAGTTTGACTGAAAATAATACAATTGCTCATGATTTCTTACAAACATGTCAGTAAATTCTTAACTTTCAAGAAACATGTATAATATCAGTGGTGAATTCAGAAGGGGTGTGCAGATGGCGTACCAGCCCCTTTGATTAAAAATATATATAATTTTTAAGCGTAAAATTGTCTAAAAAATTTTACATCGCTCAGCAGTATACTTTCCGTTTTTTTACAGTTACTTCCCCTCCTGTTCACAAAGGCTGAATCTGCCCCTGTATATACCTTGATACAAATGTACATGGTGACAAGTCTTACCAATAGAAGTTAAAAACTGTTCTTTTGTGGCATTTCATATTTTACAATTAAACATAAAATAACCAAATATCTTTGGATTTTATAAGGAGATTATTTTTTACTATCAAGACTGGGATCATAACTAATACAATGGGTGTTTTCATATAAAATAGATTCCATAAAAAATATGAGTTCAATTTAAAATAAACAAATTCCATTATGAGAACATGTTTTTAAAGGCTGGATCATTTCTACTGTCAAAGAATATAATTTAGAAAAAAATTTTAATGGAAAAAGCAATACAATAAATTGATTTTTTTGTTTATTTGTAAATGTAATGCCCATTCTTTGACCACTAAACTTAAAAACAAAAATATGTACTCAAATTTGTGAAAATCTTATTCATTTTAATCAATCTTACTTTTTCTGGATTGTAGTAGTGGTGGACATTCTCCATCAACATTAAGTGGAGGTCTCAGTACCATTCTGTTCCTGTATGATGTTCCTGTAGCATCAGGTGCACTCCATTCTGTCCAGTCACTTACAATACATGGAAGTGGTACTGCAAGAATAAAAATAATCAAGGTTATTTTTGACATGAGTACAAATTTCTCCCCCTGTCTACTTCTATCTCTGTTATAAAAGCTTTATAGTAAAAAAATCTGAAATGCATAACTGTATCTGTACTGAAGCAATTCTGTCAAGCTATATTTGATTTGAATATAAACAGTTTGACATTTTGAATTGACAAATTTCTCCATATGCAGAAAAGTCAAAATCTATAATTTGTTACTGAACACCTATAAAATCAATCTAATCAAAACAAAATAGGAAAGAAGTACACAACTACAAATTGTTTAAATTACTTCTGTTCAGTTTCCTTTCATCCCTATTTCAGCTGAATAATTTCATTTGAAATAAAATGCCTTTTTAACAGACACATAGGACAAAAACAATTTTCCATTAGCATAATGTGTGACCATAAGAGACATAGGGAACCCAATATTTAACATAAAAAAATCAAAAGTGGACAATGGCTTAGGCACTGAAAGTAATCTCAAATTTTCATTGATGCCATAGATTGCTTCATAGGTCAGAGATGTCAATTATATTTGAACAAGATTATATGTCCTAAGAACACCTGAATAATGCCCTTCTCACACCATCACATTTCCATATTCAGTGATCTGTGAAATATAGGTCAAAATTATAATTTTGCATATTCCTAAAAAGTTCAAACAATGAACATGTGTACTAAGTTTTAAGTTGATGTGACCACAACTTCATGGTAAATTATCTTATACTTAAACTTTAACCTGTTACAAGACTGACAAATAGATGTACACAAAGACTGAAAACTAGATGCCCCTACTATCATAGAGGAGGCATAAAACAATCATTTTTGGTGTATGTTAAGCATAAAAGGCTGCATGGCATAGGAACATTATGTTTTATGCTGTCAGGTTTAACAATATACTTGACAGGGTCATAGTAACTTTAACACTATGATTTGCACCTAAATCAGTTGAAAAGGATTAAAAAAAAAGAGATATGTCTTGCCTGTCTAACCTTATCACAACCTTAAATAATTGATGACTCAGCTGACCGTGACAGGCTGACACTGGAAACACCATGCTTAAGTCCTGCTTCAGTGACTTTTGTTGCAGGAAAGAAAAACATGTTGTCATATTCTTATCCCTGTGCCATAAAACTAAGTGTCATTAAATGAGATAATAGAAAACTACATAACCATAATTTTACTGAATTTGTGTCATGCAAAACCAACTTTGATATTTTGAGTAGTACTGTGCACACTTGTAGAAAATTGTCACTGTATTTTTATGAAGCATGAACAATCTAAAACCTGTCCCTTTATATATGTATAATTTGTTTTGCATGCACATGTATAAAAATTGCGGTTTTATCCAATGCAATCATAGGTTTGAACGTTGTTTTCAATTTAGACTTGTTTATATATATATATATATATACAACTCGTCTAAACATAAGCCCAACAATGTTAGATCTGTAAATTTGCTTTTGCAAATTTTTGTTCTTCCTCGCTGGGATTCGAACTCATGCTACTGAGATATCGTGACACCAAATTGCCTGCACTGTATCCGACACGCTAGACCACTCGACCACCTAGGCTTCAAAAATAAAGCTTTTGGTGGCGGGTGTTACCTTTCCTCGTCAGTTTTAATCTAGCGTTAATACAGTACATGATATATAAGGCATGAAGATGGAATTGTTGCAGATCAGCTGAAATATCTATTGTAAAGGATCCTAAAATTAATGCAAGATACAGTCACAGAAATAATTATATTTATAAGTCGTCTGAACCAGTGACAACTCTACAACAGATTGATCCATCGGATCACCAGCAGTGATGGTGATACATGGCTGTGTACATTCTGTATATACGCCTCGCTAAACATCAGCCCAACAATGTTAGATCTGTAAATTTGCTTTTGCAAATTTTTGTTCTTCCTTCGCAGGATTTGAACTCATGCTACTGAGATATTGTGACACCAAATCGCCTGCACTGTATCCAACACGCTAGACCACTCGACCACCTAGGCTTCAAAATAAAGCTGTGGCGGGTGTTACCTTTCCTCGTCAGTTTTAATCTAGAATACAGTACATGATATATAAGACATGAAGATGGAATTGTTACAGATCAGCTGAAAATATATATATATATATACCTTTCTGCATTTGTACAAGATCTGGACATTCTTTTCCTCCATTGAGTGGTGGTCTCTGCATCATTCTGTACCTATATCTTGTTCCAGTTTGGTCTGGCAATGTCCATGATGTCCATTCACTAACAATACATGGTAGTGGTACTAAAAGAAGAAAAATTGTCAAAATAAGAAATTTGGGGAATTGTAGCATTTTTTGTTTACAAGGTGCACTAGATTTTAGTCATACTGTTATTACTATTTGATTCATTATATTTCTGCAAAAAATTGTATTTTTGCTCTTAAAACAAAAGTATAACAACTTAATGAGTCAGGTAGCCTAAGAACTCTATTTGGCGTAAAAACCTTTTGACCAGTTTTTTTTCTTCCCTTCAAAAGTGAGATATTTATTGCCTCAAGAGATTAAAACTTTACCCAACTAAGACACATTATTCTGACACCAACCCCCTACCCTCTTTCAACACACATGGACACACACAATCCATCTGTGAAACGACTCTCACCTTTCTTGGACTGTATAAGTGGTGGACATTCAGAGCCACCATTAAGTGTTGGACGGACAATATATCTGTATCTGTAGGAGACACCTGTGGCATCAACAGCAGTCCATACATTCCAATCAGTTACAATACATGGCAATTTCACTGTAAAGATAAAAACCATTCAATCAGTTACGGTGGATTCATTATTATTCGTTGGATACCAATTTTTGTTAATTTCTTGGGTGCAGGGGAAGCACGAATTTAATGTTCAAATAATTACAAACTTTATATAAGAATGTATTCATACATAGATTAGAAAATAACATATATCCACGAAAATGCAAATTTTCCTAAATCCACGAAAAAAATAAATGAATCCACAGTATTCAAAATGAACTCATCCAAGACATTGCTGATATAAACCTATGATATAAATTTCATAAATTTCAAGACCGGACAGGACGCCAGATATTTCCATGTCCCCCGCAATGCGTTACGCGGGGGACAACAAGCCTGTTTTAAAAAAAATACAAGGTATTTTTTAATATAGATAAGATACCGAACAAATACCTTAATAAACAGGCAATTTTAGGAGTTCTAATTTCCAACAATATACGCGTTCACCAGTTTTCTATCAAGGGTTCAACTGGTTTACAAATTTCTTGACAAATAATTTTTTTTTTAAACCATACCTTTTCTGGATTGTAACAAGTCTGGACATTCTGCACCACCATTGAGTGAAGGTCTTGTCATCATTCTGAATCTGTAGATTGTACCAGTAGTATCAGGTGCACTCCATGCTGTCCAATCACTTACTATACATGGTAGACTTACTGTAAAATAATAAAAAAACACAAAACATAAAAGAGGTCCCTCATATTATGATTGATAACATGATACACAGGATTAATTTAAGATTTCTCTGTTCTTTGTGGGTATTGATTTTCTAGTTTGTAAAAACATTCTTGATTCATGGAATATTCATTTTGCGGATTTACTAATAACATTAAAAAATTCAGATTCAATGGAAAATATGCTTTTTGTCGGTACTAAATTTTGTGATTGGAGGAAAATTTATACACAATAAACAATAATACTGTGACAGTTTCTCATAACATCCCACAATATTCAACAAAAATTTGATAACAAAGTATCAATTTAGACACTTTTTGATTACAAATTTCATAAAAAATGTATGGATAGATATATGTCTAATATTCAGGTGCAATCTTACATAATGGGGATGAAAACCTGTTAATGGGATATGAATATGAACCCCACTGTGTACTAGTCCAATTGATCCATATTTTCCAATGTATGTCAGTCCAAAAAAAGGACCTAATATTTAAAGTCTTGCTCTTACTCCCTATACGTAACCTGCCATACCGAAGGCATGTAAGGTACAATGAGACAAGACATTGAGGCCAATGTAAGGGAGGAATAACATTTTGTAATGACCTTCACCTTCACCTCATATATTATTTACATTCATAGTTAAGCCAAGAGCTTGAAATTTGATTATAAAAACTTACTTTTCTTTGATCTAATGAGTTCTGGACATTCTTTTCCTCCATTTATTGCAGGTCTAGTTACCATTCTGATACTATATGAAGTTCCTGTTGAGTCTGGTGATGTCCATGCGGTCCAGTCAGAAACAAGGCATGGCAGTGGTTCTGCAAAAGTAATACAAAAATAGAATCAAAATGTCTTTTTTTGTAATGTAGATCATGGAAGTAATTTAGTACTGTAAATTCAGAAATTATTGCGTGCATTTATTATTGTGATTTTTTAAAAGTTAGGACAAAAATGCGAGATTAAATATCACGATTTCAGGATAATCTCCATACAGATATATGTATTGGATATCAGAATGCAAATTCTTATTTTTGCAATACTCATCCAATCTCATTATTTGCATAATGAAAACTTTGAAATAATTTCTGAATTTACAGTACATAATATGTATCAACTTTTCCAAAAATCACCCTCCAATCCAACTGCAGAAAACCTGATATCACCACACTGTTAGCCTGTTTTACACTATGTGCAAACCTTATATTGCAACCTTGCCAAAAATACACAAATAAAATAAACAACATACCTTTCTTTGACATTATGAGTGGTGGATAAAATTAAACTCATCAATCAAATTAAAGAATACAAACCTTTCTTAGCTTGTATCAATGGTGGACATTCTCCATCCATGTTGATTGGTGGTCTGGTTACCATTCTGTATCTAAATGAAGTTCCAGTAGCATCAAGTGCTGACCATTCAGTCCAGTCAGATACAAGACATGGCAGTGGTACTGAAAGATAAAACACATAATTAACATAAATGTCACAATGGCTTCAAATATACAATAAGATCTTCTTCAGTGGTGTTTCATATTTGTGTGCTCGTCTCAGGTGTGGGAAGTAGTTGGTACCTTCTGAACTAGCACATAAAAAATCAGCTCAGCATGTCAATCTAGTAAAAAGCAGGGTTCATATTATTAATAATGTATTAAATAACATATTCTCATCCTGAATATGCATTTAATTTGCCACTGGACTTTTAAAGTCCATCGATCATCATTATCTATAAGAAAAAAAACCAACAAGTCTACCTCCTCATTATATATTTTGGAGTTAAAATTGATTGTGTTAAATGTCTGAAATCAGGTGACAGATATAGATTCCAACACTGCAACAAGTGTGTTATGATATTTCTCCAATCGAGACAGTTAAATTTAAGTATTTAAAGCGTGAGGCTTGCCGAGCTTTTTAAATATTTAAATTTTACTGTTGAGAGTGAGAATAATCGCAATACACGAGTTATAGTGATGGAATCTGTTTCTCTAATGATTTGTATCTTTCCTTTTCAAAGATTTTCAGAAAGTTGTGTTCTTTATAAGTGACGTCATCAGACATGGTCGCCTTTTTTCAGGACGTCACAATAGGAAATTCAGAAGAAATAAAGAAAAATTTAACGTCATAATTAAATTTCGACCAATCATTTGCTGAGAACCGAAATTTCACTAGTGAGGAGAAATATTTTTCTCACACCGCTCAAGAAATGTGAAAATAGCACAAAAATTAGAGAATACTGGTTCTTAATTTGTGTCTCATTTACTTAAAAAAAGATTTTAATGAAATGTTAACATTAAATATACCGTACTATTTATGTTTAGAAATTGTTTATATATAGTTCAAACGACTCATATCCTGAGAATGAAATATTGTTTAATAAACTTATTTCATACAGTTTTATACTTTAATCATGAATTGGAGAATATTAAAGGTACAAAAAGGACTAAACAAGAAAAGCCAAAAAGCCTAATATCAAACTCTTAAGCAATTTAAATCAAAACTATAACTTTAAAAAAAACAAAATCATTGACTAACATAATGCCAAATTGTACAAAATTTAGTACTTTGAAATTGCAAATGTTAAAGCACTGACAATGAGTTTCAGATAACTTAAATGGTAACTGAATCAAATTCAGTTTAAATTCAGTGAAATTTATTTCCTATCTTTAAAAAGAAAAAAAATCTTACTTTTCTTAGATCTGATGAGTTCTGGACATTCTTTTCCACCATTAATTGCAGGTCTGGTAACCATTCTATAACTGAATGATGTTCCTGTAGAATCTGGTGCTGACCAAGTGGTCCAATCAGAAACCAAACATGGCAGTGGAACTGAAATGAGCAAAAGTATTTTGAATTATCTCCCTTTTTATCTAGTAAATATAAATTAAAGAAGCTATGTAACTTTAAATTTCTCTTTACCCATTTACTAGGAAAAGCCTTGTTTTGGTCAATGTATCTCATTTAAAGCAATGTTTTGAGTGTAAAATCTTAGTTATTTATCAATATTATCTTAAAAATAGACCAATAAATATGTGTTGCTGTAAAGTAACCTTAAAATAAAAATCAACAAATCCCAAGAGAATTAAAATGTAGTGATATGTTCATAAAGAATAAAAATATACTTACTCTTCTTGCCCTGTATGAGTGGTGGACATTCTCCCTTCATATTAATTGGTGGTCTAGTCACAAATCTGTATCTGAATGTAGTTCCTGTAGCATCAGGTGCTGTCCATTCAACCCATTCACTGACAAGACATGGCAGAGGTACTGAAAAAAGAAACATATTTATAATATAAATAAAAGACAAGGCAGCATTTTTTTCAAGACTTTAAAAGACATAGTTGAAGACAATATTGCTTCTGCAAATGTTTTTGTTAAAACTCATAAAATGAACCAGGATTATCTTTTTGGAATTAATATTGGAGTTCTGTAATTTTATTACTGTTATACTTTTTTAGTATGCCATACCCCTTTTTTGTCTTCATAAGACTCATCAGTGGTGCTCAAATGGAAACAGCTGGAAGGGCAAAACTATAAGGAAATAAATTCTTAAAAAGTTGTGCCGAAACAGAATATATGCATTCTTTTGTTTCTGTACCCTTTTAAACAACACTTTCAGTTTTAAACAGTACTATCAATGGAAAAAGCTCTAATTCCTCTAAGAGTATGCAAATCTAAAAATAACTTGAAATAAATCAGAGGATATGTTTCACTAGGCCCGTTGTAACAATCAAATCATTCTTATGATAAAAATTAGAGTAAATCAACAATTTTCAAAAGGGCAGATTGGACATGCCCTCTCAGGGCACTGGTCTTCAGAATAAGTTTAAAACTTGCAAAAGGTTGGCTCATAAGGATATCTATGAGATATTGCATTGTACAGAATTTGAACCTGCAAATGATAAAATTTCATATGATCATCCCTGGTTTTTGGTTGGGTTCGTGTAGCTCAGTCTTTAGTTTTCCATGTTGTGTTTTGTGTACTGTTGTTTGACTTTTCATCATTTTTCACCATGGCATTGCCAGTTTGTTTTTGACTTATGAGTTTGAATATCCCTTTGGCATCTTTCACCTCTCTTTAGCAGTATATTATTCTTTCAAAAGGGCAACATATCATAATTGATGCACTGTCCCAAGAGATGATTAAAAATACAACTGCATGATGTCTGGTCATCACAGTTTTCAAACCATACATAACTTAAGAAACATAAAATGTTTTTTCTCTTTTTTAACCAATTATCAACACAATTAAATTTTTATAAAGCATACTTCGTTTGCCCTGTATAAGGTCTGGACATTCTCGTCCTCCATTAATTGCTGGTCTGGTTACAAATCTCCATCTGAATGAAGAGCCAGTAGCATCAGGTGCTGACCATTCATTCCAGTCAGTAACAATACATGGCAGTTTGACTGAAAGTGAACAATATTGAATATTATGAAAAAAAAAAATGTGTTTTATGAAAATACAGGATTTATTGAGTTTTGGGACTGTAATGTTGTTACAACATGTATCATAATTGTTTGTTAAATGACTTTATTTTCAAAATAAAATTTCAGGGGAATGTATATAGTGCATTCATGAAGTAGTGTATGTGAAACTTGGTAAATTTACCAGTATTACATTTGATTGATTGATTGATTGATTGTTGGTTGCTTAACGTCCAGTGGTATAACATGGGAGAGAACCAGATAATCACACAGGTTGTAAATAAAAATTGCTCAACAAGTACTTACTTAGGTGGGTGGTAAGGGTTATTTTCTTGCATAGTGTTTGCAATTTTCATTTGACTTGTTTTTGTGCTTGAACCTCATTATTCAAAGTGTTTTGTGCAAATTTGCAACATGAAAGCTATTTTTGTATTCTTTTGTTTACCATGAAAAGACCATTTTATTTCCTTTTTGTTTTGTGTACACACCCCTTTACTTCCCTCAACTAGGATAATGTCACACCAGTTGTGTTATATGTACTCTTCTTACCACTTCTGATTATGGACGGCCGATTAAAACTGAACATAGGCTTGAAAATTTGCAACCAGAAAAACAGTATTGCCCATACCTGTAACTTATTCTACTCAAATCTAAATGATAATTTCCTTGCTTCTATGAGTTCTGAATATCTTCCTTTTGTTAATAGCTATTCACACAGAGAATATACAAAACTTAAAAGTATATAAAAAGACTGATTTCCATATACTATAAATTCAGAAATTATTGCGAGGTTTTTATTACTGCGAATAATGCTACTGAGTGAGTATCGGGATAATAAAAACTTGCATTCTTATATCTGATACGTATATCTGTATTCATATTTTCCAAAAATCGCAATAATTATTCTCGCCTTTATGTTCATTCTTCAAAAATCCCAATAATAAATGCACGCAATAATATCTGAATTTACAGTATATACTGACAAATTTAAAGGAAAACCAATTGGGATAACTAGGTTTCTTTACCTTTTCTTGCTTCTATGAGTTCTGGAATTGGTTCATCCTTGTTAATTGCTGGTCTCAATACATATCTCCATCTGAAAGAGCTTCCTGTTGCATCAGTAGCAGACCATGTGTTCCAGTCAGAAACAATTAATGGCAATGGTACTGTAATGACAAGATAAACACAATGACTTTGAGACCATAATTATGTGTTCATTGTAGTTAAAATACTAATAAACCAATTTTGAGTTCTAATGATTTTACTCGTTTCTGATTTTTCAACAATCGAATAAAAAAACCCAGATGCTTTATGCAAATCAAACCTCAAATTCCTCATTTTCAACTGCAATAGTAATTTAATACTATAAAATGTTATTTTAAATATATTTTCATTGTTTCAATTTTAAAATCAGTGGAAACATAAGATTTATTTAATTAATCATTTTGAAAAAAATGTCCCATGAAAAACTATTTTTCATACAAAAATTGTCATTATAAATCAAAGAAAATCATAATTTTGTGATATCAAACAAAAACAATAAAATTTTGAAAAGTTCTTTTGTACAGTTTGTCTAAAAATATAATAATTCTAAGCTTTTAAAACTTTGCTTTTGAAAAAAAAAACAATTCTAATAACAATTTGATAAAGATATAAAATGCTGATATTCATATATTGATAAAGATATAAAATGCTGATGAACTTATTGTTTGTAATCATACTTTTTCTGCCCTGTATGAGATCTGGACATTCTCGTCCTCCATTAATTGCTGGTCTGGTTACAAATCTCCATCTGAATGAAGAGCCTGTAGCGTCAGCTGCTGACCAAGTATTCCAGTCAGTTACAATACATGGCAGTTTGACTGAAAGCAAGCAATAATATACCAGTTATATAATAGGATGGTATGTGATTGATTCCCCTTCCCTGCAATATTATTAGTTTATTTAAAGTAAAAGACTAGGTTTATAAAAGTTTACCAAAAGAAAAGTAGAAAAACAATTTTACAGTCTTCATAGAGACACATATATATACTGACAAATTTAAAGGAAAACCAATTGGGATAACTAGGTTTCTTTACCTTTTCTTGCTTCTATGAGTTCTGGAATTGGTTCATCCTTGTTAATTGCTGGTCTTGTTACATATCTCCATCTGAAAGAGCTTCCTGTGGCATCAGCAGCAGACCATGTGTTCCAGTCAGAAACAATCAATGGCAATGGTACTGTAATGACAAGATAAATACAATGACTTTGAGACCATAATACATTATTTCAGTGAAGAAACAGGAAATCCTTCTTTATGTGTTCATTGTAGTTAAAATACTAATAAACCAATTTTGAGTTCTAATGATTTTACTCGGACTCTGATTTTTCAACAATCGACCTGTGTCAATGATGTTTGCAATGTAATGTAATGTCAAATATCATTGTTGTGACTCAAAAAAATTATAGGAATACATTTTATTTTCTTCAGTGGTGGACAAGCTCCAATTTTTTTTAGGTATTCATTTCTTTATGTTCAAACTTATTGCAATTTGGTCAGAATTTTGGATGAACTGCAATATGTGGAGAAAACACTTGCAATCAAGTCACTGTAACACATTTTTTGTTGTGTGTAGTTATGTCCTGACTTGCTATGCATAACCTTGTGGTCTTTTTTACACATAAAATAGGAACAGTCTCATAAATACAAATGTGGCCCATGGATATATTATTTGCACATATTTCATAATCATACCCTTTCTGCCCTGTATAAGGTCTGGACATTCTTGTCCTCCATTTATTGATGGTCTAGTTACAAATCTCCATCTGAATGAAGAGCCCGTAGCATCAGGTGATGACCATGTGTTCCAGTCCGTAACAATACATGGCAATTTGACTGAAAGTAATAAAATAGACAATTTATAATAAAAGTTTGGTTTCAGTTTAGGGTAGAATTACACAAGCCTTCCAATTTTGACCCTTAGTTATTAGTGTGTTTAATTTCAGTTATGAAAGCAACTAATTATTTTAAAAAAAATATTTGCCTTATGAAGGCATGTTGCTTATGAATAACAGAACATTCTCTTTTTTGTAACTTTATCTCAGAGTCAGTTCAGTTTGCAACTAGGCTGAATGAGATTTTGATTTTAGTGTACGAGACACTGAAATGACCAAAAGTCCTTTAGCTTATAAGACAGCAAACTAGTTAACAAAAAATAATAATTCATTCTGCAACTGTGCTATTTTGACAGTCAAAATCCATTGTTCTTATAAATTTTGGCTTTATACAGTCACTGAGTCTATACAATCCTTGCTTGTGACATTAATAGTATATCTCAGTATAGTTTTATCTTTTATGTAGTGAAAGAATGTAGGCTTGGGGTTCTTTTTGTTGTCCGCTTCAAATTCATAATTATTGATTTTTGCCTAAAATATTTCATTATGAACAGTTCTAAAAGTTGCAGTATAAAAAGGACAACCATACATTGTCTACAAACTTGACTATATGTATCCATAATTGTTTTTTTTAAGAGAGTATAAATGTAGTAAAAGTACATGTGTAAAATTAAAATTCATCTATGAAATCAAAACCAACCTTTCTTAGCTTGAATCAATGGTGGACATTCTCCATTTATGTTGATTGGTGGTCTGGTGACAGATCTGTATCTGAATGAAGTTCCTGTGGCATCAGGTGCTGACCATTCATTCCAGTCAGACACCATACATGGCAGTGGTACTGAAATGGTAATGTATAGATGCAGATCACTTAATTTTGGTTAGGTTAAGACTTTTGCAAGAATTGAAAAAATAAACTGTAAGCATGAAAAAAGTACTGCAAAAATAAGTAAGGGTACAGTATATGGATGATCTACTTGATATAAGAACTTAAGGTGAATGTTGAACCCCGCTTTCTGAATTTACAGTAATGCTTATCTTTTAAGAAATAAACGAGCTGCTACAGCACCTATCAAAAACAGATTAGGCAGACTAGAATATTGATAAAACTATAATAAATCAATTAAGATGATTCATGTCAGCAATGATGACAGCAATTTAAAAAAAAAAAATCTAATGTAATAGTTTGAAAATAATAAAACCCTTACTGTGCCCTTACACAATATCAATGGTAATAACATATAATGATAAAAGTATTTACTTTTCTTTCCTTGTATAAGTGGTGGAATTGGTTCATCCTTGTTAATTGCTGGTCTTGTTACGAACCTCCATCTGAAAGAGCTTCCTGTGGCATCAGGTGCTGACCATTCATTCCAGTCAGACACAATTAATGGCAATGGTACTGAAAAATAAAGTTATATAAATAATTCTATTTGATATCAAAGGCAATGATTTTCTAGATATATCACCAGAATATTGTTTTTTTTGCACTATGTACTTAGTCTCAGGTGGATTTTGTAATTTCCACCCATCAACAAGATTTTGTAATTTCCACTTGTCAACAAGGTTTAGGAAGCAAATTACACCAAATATGGTATAAAGATGAAAACTAAATAGGCAAAAATAGATCAGCCAGTTTTGCTAAGATAAATTTTTCAGTGGAAAATAGTAGTAAAACATCATCATTTCAATTATGCCAATACAAAAACACTTTCTACTAGGACAGTGGTGTAACTTTTATGGCTAAATTTACAGCATTGGTTTTACTCCTTGTTGAACGCTGTACAGTGACCTGTAGTTGCCCACATATTTCGCAATTGTATCATATCTGCTTGTTTTTATAATTTGATGCTATGTACAGAGTCCAGTTCTTAATTGGAATGTATAAGAATTGATCTTTGTGATCTTGTTTATCTACCCTCAGGAAACATTTAATATCAGAAAAAAAAACTTGACAATTCTATTTTATATCTTGTTGAAACTCATACCCTTTCTTCCTTGTATAAGGTCTGGACATTCTTGACCTCCATTTATTGATGGTCTGGTTACAAATCTCCATCTAAATGAAGAGCCAGTAGCATCAGGTGATGACCAAGTGTTCCAGTCCGTGACAATACATGGTAGTTTGACTGAAAGTTACATAATCGAAATTAAAGAAAATGTGGTACATAGATATAAGAAGATGTGGTATGAGTGCCAATGAGACAACTCTCCATCCAAGTCAAAATCTATAAAAGTAAACCAATATAGGTCAAAGTACAGTATATTTGAGGTAAGAATCAGGTTACAATAAAATTTGTTAACAAAATTTATGTATCATGGTGTAAAACTGTTCTTTTTACATTCCCACACAAGTTATGTATCATGGTGTAAAACTGTTCTTTTTGCATTCCCATAAAATGTATGTATCATAATGTAAAACTGTTCTTTTTGCATTCCCATAGAATTTATGAATGATGGTATAAAACTCTTCTTTTAACATTCTCAGACTCCATAAAGTCTTGGTTTGAAGATATTGTTTTTTTTAACAAATTTTTTAGTTTTATTAACAAATGAAATCATATCAAGTTTTTTTTTAGTGTAACAGTGAATTGGTACCCAAAAATTACTTAAAAAAGTTAATAATTTGACAAAGAATACCTTGGTATACAGCACAATAGCAATTTATATGAAATGAAAGGACACCAACCTTTCTTAGCTTGAATCAATGGTGGACATTCTCCATTTATGTTGATTGGTGGTCTGGTGACAGATCTGTATCTGAATGATGTTCCTGTGGCATCAGGTGCTGACCATTCATTCCAGTCAGACACCAAACATGGCAGTGGTACTATAATTATTAAAAATGGTGATTAACTATGGAAATGTACTTTTCATTAGACCTAGACTTCTATACGAATCTTGACAAAGTTTCCTTTACTTACCTATATGTACAAAATAAAAAGTATAACTGCATTATAATTGATCAATAAGAAAAAAATCACTTAGGACCATGTAAGGATTTCTAAAATTTGACTCAAACAAGACAATCTGTATCAATTAGAACATTAAGATTCAATTTCAAAACTATCCATGCTAACAGTAAGTGGTAACTTGGTTTAACTATGTCCATCTATGGTTGCTATCATCTATACCATTTGGACTCTGGTGTATAGTTGTCTCATTGAACTACCTTTCTTTGATTCAATTAAGATGCTGGTCACAAGTAAAAAATAGCAAACAAATGCAAAAGTGGTCAAACCTACTTAAATATAAGGTATATTTACCTTTCTTGGCCTCAATGAGTTCTGGAATTGGTTCATCCTTGTTAATTGCTGGTCGCAATACATATCTCCATCTGAAGGTGCTTCCAGTGGCATCAGGTGCAGACCATGTATTCCATTCAGACACAATCAGTGGCAGTGGTACTGTAATAATTAAATAAAAAATTGCAAATATGACTTTTTTCACTTTTTACTACTACCATTGATTTTTTGACTGTGGTTCTTCAACAAAAAAATTCTGATTAGTTCAAGAGTTTGATTTGATGAAACAAAATGCAATTGGGTCAAAGTTTTATCCTTCAATCTCAAAAATATGTAAATAAACTTTTTCAGTCAACTTCAATCTTTTAAAGTTGTCCTTAATACAATTAATTAGAAAATGAGAGTTTTGTGAACCATGACAATATCATAAGCATATTTCATAGTCATACCCTTTCTTGACTGTATAAGATCTGGACATTCTTTTCCTCCATTAATTGCTGGTCTGGTTACAAATCTCCATCTGAATGAAGAGCCTGTAGCATCAGCTGCTGACCAAGTGTTCCAGTCAGTTACAATACATGGAAGTTGGACTGAAAATTGCACATATAAGATATAGTTTGAGCTGCATTTTATTAGTAATAAAAGTATGATAACAAAAGGACATAATTTACACATGAATGTGGAAATTGTTAAATCATCACAACTGGAAGCTAAGAATGTTTCTTTACTCTGAAACTATTTTCTGCATATATCAATATTTCTCCTCGATTACTTTTTCCCCTACAGTAACAACCACTAACAAGAAAAAATTATATCAGGTTTAACAGATTCTGTTGCAAAAGTGGTCAATAAATCAGATTTTTTTTTCTAACCATGAAAAATTAGGTTTATTTACCCTTCTTGGCCTCAATGAGTTCTGGAATTGGTTCATCCTTGTTAATTGCTGGTCGCAATACATATCTCCATCTGAATGTGCTTCCAGTGGCATCAGGTGCTGACCATGTATTCCATGGACCCACAATAAGTGGCAGTGGTACTGTAAAAAACAGACAAACAATGATTTCAGTTTGATACCATAGGGAATCATTTTAATGGCAGTACACATGAAATAAGTAATAAACCCTTACTTGTTTAAAACAGTAAACATATGCATGCCTTTACTGTAAAAAAAAAATTACTTTTATTGATAAATGAAATGGTTTATATAATGTCTTAAACATGTCAAAATTAATGTATTTGTCTGTTGCAATTATGACCTAACCCCAAAAATATATTTTACACATTACTTGCACCTTTGTCAAATACATCTTGTAGCTTATCTTTTTGGGTAAAGCTTTAGCTCGCATTTAAATAAAAATGGCAAGATCTAAAAATGAGGCTATTTTTTGCAGTTTTAGCAGATTTGCACTAAATGCAAGGAGTTTGAAGCGTTATTGCCAAAACTTAAGATAAAATAAAAAAATATAAATACTGATGTCCGACAGACTTAAGTCTAATGAACATGTGATAGATGTCATTTGGTTATTTACAATACTTTTTGATTTTCAAATTCAAAGGGCTAAAAAATTGGCCCTTAACATTCCTTCTCCTTTCATAAATAAACATACCCTTTCTTGACTGTATAAGATCTGGACATTCTTTTCCTCCATTTATGGCTGGTCTGACAACAAATCTCCATCTGAATAAAGAGCCTGTAGCATCAGGTGCTGACCATGCATTCCAGTCATTGACAATACATGGAAGTGGAACTGAAAGTTATAAAATGAAGATATTGTTATGTGTGGCATTTTACAAGTAATTTTAGTATGATGAAAAAGATCCCGACTTACTCATGAATTTAGAGATTGTTAAATCATCGTAATTGGAAGATAAATATTTAATAACATAGAAACTGTTTTCAGCTAACCAGATTTCTCCTGCACTGAGCAGTTTATTTCAGTAAACACAGTCACCACTAACAAGAAAATTTGTATAAAGTAATTATAAACAAATTTGATCATGATCAATCAGCTTTTTATTAGCACAACCACTAGCATACAGTTTATTTACCCTTCTTGGCCTCGATGAGTTCTGGAACCTTTTCGTCTTTGTTAATTGCTGGTCGCAATACATATCTCCATCTGAAGGTGCTTCCAGTGGCATCAGGTGCTGCCCATGTATTCCATGGACCCACAATAAGTGGGAGTGGTACTATTAAAAGAGAGAGACAATGATTTGAGTTTATTACCTTATGGAATCGTTTTACTAGAAGAACATATGAAACAAGTAATAAAGTTAACCCTTAAATATCTACTGGATAGACGTTCATTTTCACTGTCAAACATATTAAGTGCAAATCTGCCTAAGAATCAGGCAGTGGTAAAAACATGACAAACAAAAACCCACTCAAGTTGATATTTATTTTTATGTTCAAATTGAATAATGGTGCATGTATATAACATTTGTTTCCTTTTCCTGTTCTGGTAATTCAAGATATAATTTGGTTGAAATGCATTAGAAATTAACAATAAAGGGGAGCTAACTCCATAACTTGCTATCATTCTAACCAAAAGTTATCTAGAGATTTCTCGAATTACCGGACAAGCAGAAACGAAAGAACTACCATTTCTAAACTCGGGATGAGGGTAACTTTAAAATAGGATAAGTAGGTCGGTGGGTTTTTATCTGCCATATTTTGAAATGTTTCTAAATTGCCAGATTCTTACAAAGAATGGCACTTAAGAAACAACTAATATAAACAAATTTATTTCAGCTTTTGTTAAAGATTAATATCATAAATATAGTTCTGAGATAAAATGTTTAAAAAAAAACTTGATGCTAAGTGACTTTCATAAAAATTCACTATTAAATAAAATGCCCACTATCACATTTTTAAAATGTGGTATTGAAAACTGGATATTACTAAAACTGCTTGAAAATACCCAATTATTGCTTAATTTTAAGAATTATTTTCTGAGGTTCTTAAAGAGATGTTGAACTATGATGGCAATGGCAAAGCTGACAGAATCAGGTAAGATGTGAACAATTGTCATAACTTTATCAAATGGTTGATCCGGCTCATTATTATTCACATATGAACCAAAATTTTGTTCAATATTGAGGGTTTGTCATTGGAAAAATGTTCTGACAGGGGCATTTTCTTGAAATTGCATTGAAATCAGCGTATATAATACAAAAAATAAAAAATGCATTGGTTATTAATCATTTTACAAACAAATTAAAGAGTAATCTGCTGATCACTAAAATCGCCTAAGATAAAGTGTGAAAAAAATTGAATGAGGAAAACCATAAATTCTGGTAAACTCTTATCCAGAACTACTACCAATGACTCAAAATGCCCCATTAAACAATATCACAATCCATATGCATTATTAGTCAACTGCAAAATCTGTGACTAAGCCCTAATTTTGAAACTGAACTATTTGGCAACTATGTAGAACAAGTTAAAATCTTAATAAACATGTGCAATAAGTTTTAAGTTGATGTGATCACAACTTAATGGTACACTACACCAAAACATTAACATGATCAGTGAACCATGAAATCTAGAACAAAAACCTAATTTGGCACATCTTTTTTTTTAAGTTCACACCATAATGAACATGTGTATTAAGTTTCAAGTTGATTTGCTCACCACATTATAGTATTAACTACCTTAAACTTTATCCTGGTCATAACATACAGTGGCAAAGACAAAAACCACAATGCCCCTACTATTGTCAGTCTGGCATTAAGAGATACACATCAAATGGGTGTTCTGATAGAAAAAAAAAACATGCACATAATATATATGGTCATGAGTTAACTACTTTTACTAAGCATTTATATCTATTGTACATAGGGTTTTTAATTCATACCTTTCTTGGACTGTATGAGGTCTGGACATTCTTTTCCTCCGTTTATGGCTGGTCTGACAACAAATCTCCATCTAAATGAAGAGCCTGTAGCATCAGATGCTGACCATTCATTCCAGTCAGTTACAATACATGGAAGTTGAACTAAAAGTTATAAAGAAAAGATGGTTATGTGATTTGCTGTAATTTAAACATGATAAAAAAGTATTATGTTGACTCATTACTGTAGAGTTTGTGCAACTTCTTTATTTTCAAATCTTTGTATACCATTGGATCTAGAATATTTAGTTGAGACTGTTTTATACTATTAACAATCTGTCCCTTTCAATAACCTGATTTTTTATCACCAATGTATCTCCCTCCCTATCATTCTGTGTTTGGGTTTGGGTTTACATTTGGTCCATTTTGATTTTATAAGCTCTTCAACATTTGTTTAGGTTTAGACTCTCTAATACTTTGGCCTCCAGCATCACTGAAGAAATGTTATATGTCAAAATGTAAATCTGGTGCCGCAAAATTTGTACCATTAATATTTTTGATCCAATTTGAATAGGTTATCCAAACTAAAGCAAAAAAAAAATTGGTTAATTGGTATCCTGAGAAAACTTAGCCTCAATGCATAAATATTGTAACCTGAGTCAATCAACTGCAATACAGGTAAACACTGTAAGCATTTTTTTTTATTATCTTAATCAATTAAAAAAGGTTTATTTACCCTTCTTGGCCTCAATGAGTTCTGGAACCTTTTCGTCCTTGTTAATTGCTGGTCGCAATACATATCTCCATCTGAAGGTGCTTCCAGTGGCATCAGGTGCTGCCCATGTATTCCATGGACCCACAATAAGTGGGAGTGGTACTATTTAAAAGAGAGAAACAATAATTTCAGTATGATTAATTAGGAAATTACTAAATAGCAGTACACAAGGAAAAGAAGTTAATGCTTTATTGTCTATTTTTGTTTAGTTTAGCTGCTGATCGAACCTATTGAAAAACTGCTAGTAATTAAAGATTCTTTTCAGCTATTGCTAAAATTTATAACCAATACTGTTCTAAAATTTTGTGTATCTGATTTTGATAACATAATGCAAATATTGAAATTAAATTGTAGCAATTAATATATAAACTATGCAAAAATTTCAAATTCAATTGACCATGGCTGACAGGGGCAGGGCCAAATAATATTAACAGAAATGAGATGTGCAGCTGCTAATACAAAAGCATGCCACATATTATTGGGTTATCCTTAAACTGACCTAATCACAGACTTACTTATAAGCTATACAAAAGTTTCAGTCAATAGACAATGACTTGGGGGACAGGGTCAAATAATCTCAATGGAAATGATGTGTGCCAATGCTAATACAGCTGCATACTAAATATCATGCACTTATGTAACCATTCCCATTAACTTGATCTTATCACACACTTAAACATATAAGTTATACACAAGTTTTAAAGTCAATGAACCATGACTGAGTGGGGGATGGATAATCTCCATGGAAATATGTGTCAATGCTCATTCAACTGCATACAAAATATAATTGACCTACAGCATGTGGTCCCACTCAAACTGACTTAATTACATAACTTTTATCAAATTTTTTATGACAACACCTTACCACATCTTCACCATAGCTGAAAACAGTATGCCCAAGATTAACTTCTGTTACTGATGCAGTTAAAAGCAAAACAAAACTGATTTTTTTTTGTGAGAAGCTTTTTGAATGGAATTTCGGGTGTAAAAGTGATCATATAATATAAATTGTCAAGAGGTAACTACTTTGAAGTTATTGAATTCTGACTAGTTATTTATATTTATTGTAAATGTTGATTAAAGTCATACCTTTCTTGCCCTGTATGAGGTCTGGACATTCTCGTCCTCCATTAATTGCTGGTCTGACAACAAATCTCCATCTGAATGAAGAGCCTGTAGCATCAGGGCTGACCATACATTCCAGTCACTGACAATACATGGCAGCTTGACTGAAAGTTATACAATTAAATATGGTTACATGGTAAATTTTAATTTCACAATGATTAAAAAAGTATCTGAATTCATTTTTTGATTTTAATATTCCAGATTCTGTGTGTAATAGAAAGTCAATCATTGGCTTGAGATTATCATATTTTCATTACACTGTGACTGTTTTATTCTAACAACACTCTTTTCTTGCAATCTGCTGATTTTTTTATCAAGATGATTAGTTTGATATTGAATTAATTATATAAACTGCAGATTGAAGAAGTAATTGGTACATTTATATTCTGAAAGAACAATGCTTATATGTAAAGATGCAGTAACAACTAACTTGCAATACTTTTTTTTTAATTAACAAGAAAAAATTGTATCAGGTAAAACAGATTTTGCTGCAATAGTGGTCAATACTTTCAGCTTTCTTTTTTAAGAACCATGAAAATAAGATAAATTTACCTTTCTTGGCCTCAATGAGTTCTGGAACCTTTTCATCCTTGTTAATTGCTGGTCGCAACACATATCTCCATCTGAATGTGCTTCCAGTGGCATCAGGTGCTGCCCATGTATTCCATGGACCCACAATAAGTGGCAATGGTACTGTTAAAAAGAGAGAAACAATGATTTATGTTTCATACCATTTTGACTTATTTAAATGGCAGTACACATGAAACTATTAATAAACCCTTACAGCCGATTCCAACGGGTGTGTAGCTAAAGGTAGAATCTTTGGTTAGCTTCCTTGCTAGCTCAACCATGAAATCATTATTAGGTACGGTACATCCAGCCTTTGGGTGGAGTCAATAGTTAAGCAGAGAACCAATCAGAATTAAGTGACAGAATATAAACATTGTAAAACTAGTTTTACAAGTCAGTTTAAAAATAAGTTTTCAATCTGAATTTAAAATTAATGATAATTATAAGCTCATTCACAAGCATGTTGTAGGTGGGTTTGATTTGCCAAATTTATTTTGATAAATGGTGAAAAGTTAACTGAAAGCTGAAATTCCTAAAATGTTTTCTTCTTCCTCAGACATTACAAATAATAATATATTTTACCTATCTTTTGAATTTGTTAAATCAAGTTAATACAATGTAGTTGGATATGATTGACAAGTGCTGACGGTATTCACTTTTACACATACACATATGTTTACAATACACCTGGACAGATAAAAAAGATTGGAAGGTGTTCAAAAGTACATATGACCTTATCATTCAATCTAGGTCAGATTAAATCTAACTGAAGTAGAGACATAAACATTGGTCTTCATGGCTGCATTATTTATCTAAAACTGATAAGTAAGGTAATGTTAACAAACCAAGTGGATGTCCATAAACTCTGCAATATTTTCAATTCTAAACTGCAGTTGTTTGCTGTGGTTTTTTTTTCGTTGCATTTTTAAGTAAATATAAGTACTACAACCGTGCATGATATTAAGTAGTATGATCATTTTTCTTTTCTGTGTGAATATAAAAGATTTTAGTTCTAAAAATAAGCATATATAAAGAAAATACATAACAATGTTATATGCGTGGGGATTACACCAAAAGACATTAATTAACTTAATTAACTAAACTGCCTATTCACGGCGTAAATATTTAAAAAAAAAAAAAAAAAACGTCACTCCGCTTCTGATTTATTGTAATAAAAAGATTTTTTAATTCAATCAAAGACTAAGAAATGAAATTTCATTTGCAAAGTAGTGTAGGTAAACCTTTGTATGAAACATACTTATATTATAAATAATAAACAGGCCATTGATACAAAT
Organism: Mytilus coruscus; assembly: GCA_017311375.1. Taxonomy (NCBI): domain Eukaryota; kingdom Metazoa; phylum Mollusca; class Bivalvia; order Mytilida; family Mytilidae; genus Mytilus; species Mytilus coruscus. Next base: position 28,588,140 of record CM029599.1, on the reverse strand, counting down.
GTTTTCATTGGATGATAAAATAGTGCCTTGCTCCTCCCAACTTTAAGGTAATAATCATTTCATGGTTGAGCTAGCAAGGAAGCTAACCAAAGATTCTACCTTTAGCTACACACTCGTTGGAATCTGCTGTAATTGTCTTAAACAGTAAACTTATGCAAGCCTTTAAAAATTTTCAAGTATTGTAAGTGGTCTTTGTGATTCACTGTCAATCAAAATTGACAATGAAAAAAGTGTTTAAATAATGTAGATAAATATGATATATTTTGCTCCTAAAGTCTGGGCCAAAAATTTGACTATCTGGTATGATTTAATATTTTTTATTTGCATGAAAGGTGTGAACACATTTAGGGGCAAACTTTTATATATATTCTCAACCCACAAATGATTGTCAATAACAAAACTTGCGGTGAATTTTATCCCTCAATCTCAAAAATATGTAAATAAGCTTTTTTTTGCCACCATTATTCTTTTAAAGTTGTGGAAAAAAAGAAGAGTTTTGAGAACCATGACAAGATTATTTAAAACTAAGATGTGGTATGATTCCCCATGAGACAACTAATGTTAGCATGTATAGGTCACCATATGGCCTTTAACAATGAGCAAAAATCCATACCACATAGCAATATATTAAAGGCAACGAAATGACAAATATAAAACAATCCAAACTAGAAAACTAACAGCCTGATTTATGAACAGAACAATAAACATGCCACATATTATTGACTCACCCTTAAACTGACCTAATCACAAACTTACTTGAAAGCTATGCAAAAGTTTCAGTCAATAGACAATGACTTGGGGGACAGGGTCAACTAATCTAAATGGAAATGATGTCTGCCAATGCTAATACAACTGCATACTAAATATCATGCACTTATGTAACGATTCCCATAAACCTTATCTTATCACAAACTTAAACATGTAAGTTATGCATAAGTTTTAAAGTCAATGGACCATGACTGAGTGTGGGATGGATAATCTACATGGAAATATGTGTCAATGCTCATTCAACAGCATGTGGTCCCACTCACAGTGACCTAATTACAAAACTTTTATCAAATTTTTTATGACAACGTCTTACCACATCTTCTTATTTCTAAACAATAGCTGAAAACAGTATGCCTAAGATTAACTTCTCTTACTGATGCAGTTAAAAGCAAGACAAAAACTGAATTTTTTTGTGAGAAGCTTTTTGAATGGAATTTCGGGTGTAAATGATCATACAATATAAATTGTCAAGAGTTAACTACTTTGAAATTATAGAATTCTGACTAGTTATTTATATTTATTGTAAATGTCGATTATAGTCATACCTTTCTTGCCCTGTATGAGGTCTGGACATTCTTGTCCTCCATTAATTGCTGGTCTGACAACAAATCTCCATCTGAATGAAGAGCCTGTAGCATCAGGTGCTGACCATACATTCCAGTCACTAACAATACATGGCAGCTTAACTGAAAGTTATACAAGTAAATATGGTTACATGGTAAATTTTAATTTCTCAACGATTAAAAAAGTATCTAATTACCTTAAGGATGTACAGTTTGTGAAATTTTATTCAAAACTGAATTCATTGTTTGATTTTAAAATTCCAAATTCTGTGTGTAATAGAAAGTTAATCATTGGCTTGAGATTATCATTTTTTCATTACACTGTGACTGTTTTATTCTAACAACACTCTTTTCTTGCAATCTGCTGATTTTTTTATCAAGATGATTGGTTTGATATTGAATTAATTATATAAACTGCAGATTGAAGAAGTAATTGGTACATTTGTATTCTGAAAGAACATTGCTTATATGTAAAGATGCAGTAACAACTAACTTGCAATGCTTTTTTTTTAATTAACCAGAAAAATTGTATCAGGTAAAACAGATTTTGCTGCAATAGTGGTCAATACTTTCAGCTTTCTTTTTTAAGAACCATAAAAATAAGGTCAATTAACCTTTCTTGGCCTCAATGAGTTCTGGAACCTTTTCATCCTTGTTAATTGCTGGTCGCAATACATATCTCCATCTGAATGTGCTTCCAGTGGCATCAGGTGCTGCCCATTCATTCCATGGACCCACAATAAGTGGCAATGGTACTGTCAAAAAGAGAGAAACAATGATTTCTGTTTCATACCATTTGGAGTAATTTAAATGGCAGTACACATGAAACTAGTAATAAACCCTTAACTGTCTAAAACAGTAAACTTATGCAAACCTTTAAAAATTTTCAAATATTGTAAGTGGTCTTTGTGATTTACTGTCATTCAAAATTGACAATGAAAAAAGTGTTTAAATAATGTAGATAAATATGATATATTTTGCTCCTAAAGTCTGGGCGCAAAAATGACTATCTGGTATGATTTGATATTTTTTATTTGCATGAAAGGTGTGAACACATTTAGAGTCAAACTTTTATAAATATTCTCAACCCAAAAATGATTTTTTAATAACACAACTTGCAGTGAATTTTATCCCTCAATCTCAAAAATATGTAAATTGGCTTTTCTTGCCACCATCATTCTTTTGAAGTTGTGGAAACAAAAACAAATTAAATTAGAGAACGGAAATGAAAAATTTAGCAATTTTTCCATTTATAAAGGAGCATAACTATAGAACGGTTACAGTGACGCCACCAAAATTCAAACTTGATCTGTGTTTTGTGGTAATAAACATTGTGTATAAGTTTGATAACATTTGGTTGAGGCAAACTTAAATTAGAGAACAGAAACCAATTTTGGGAGGAACATACGGACAACGGTAAAACTTAATGCACCCTCCGCTTTGGCGGGGTCATAAAAACAAAAAAATTAGAGTTTTGAGAACCATGACAAGATTATTTAAAACTAAGATGTGGTATGATTCCAAATTAGACAACTCAAGGTTAGCATCTATAGGTCACCATACGGCCTTCAACAATGAGCAAAATCCATACCGCATAGCAATCTTTAAAAGGCCACAAAATGACAAATATAAAACAATCCAAACTAGAAAACTAACAGCCTGATTTAAGTACAGAGCAATAAACATGCCACATATTATTGACTCACCATTAGTGGTTACCCTTAAACTGACCTAATCACAAACTTACTTGTAAGCTATGCAAAATTTTCAGTCAATAGACAATGACTTGGGGACAGGGTCAACTAATCTCAATGGAAATGATGTGTGCCAATGCTAATACAACTGCATACTAAATATCATACACTTATGTAATGATTCCCATTAACCTGATATTATCACAAACTTAAACATGTAAGTTATAGATAAGTTTTAAAGTCAATGAACCATGACTGGGTGGGGGATATATAATCTACATGGAAATATGTGTCAATGCATGCTCATTCACCTGCATAGAAAATATAATTGACCTATAGCATGTGGTCCCACTGAAACTGACTTAAGTACAAAACTTTTAACAACTTTTTTATGAAAACACCATAGCTGAAAACAGTATGCCCAAGCTTAACTTTTGTTACTGATGCAGTTAAAAGCAAAACAAAAACTGAATTTTTTTTGTGAGAAGCTTTTTGAATGGAATTTCGGGTGTAAAATGATCATATAATATAAATTGTCAAGAGTTAACTACTTTGAAGTTATCTAATTCTGACTAGTTATTTATATTTATTGTAAATGTTGATTATAGTTATACCTTTCTTGCCCTGTATGAGGTCTGGACATTCTTGTCCTCCATTAATTGCTGGTCTGACAACAAATCTCCATCTGAATGAAGAGCCTGTAGCATCAGGTGCTGACCATACATTCCAGTCACTAACAATACATGGCAGCTTGACTGAAAGTTATACAATTAAATATGGTTAAATGGTAAATTTTAATTTCATAGTGATTAAAAAAGTATCTGAATTCATTGTTTGATTTTAATATTCCAGATTCTGTGTGTAATAGAAAGTCAATCATTGGCTTGAGATTATCATATTTTCATTACACTGTGGCTGTTTTATTCTAACAACAATCTTTTCTTGCAATCTGCTGATTTTTTATCAAGATGATTGGTTTGATATTGAATTGATTATATAAACTGCAGATTGAAGAAGTAATTGGTACATTTATAATCTGAAAGAACAATGCTTATATGTAAAAATGCAGTAACAACTAACTTGCAATGCTTTTTTTTTAAATAAAAAGAAACAAATTGTTTCAGGTCAAACAGATTTTTCCTGCAATAGTTGTCAATACTTTCAGCTTTCCTTTTTAAGAACCACGAAAATAAGGTCAATTTACCTTTCTTGGCCTCAATGAGTTCTGGAACCTTTTCATCCTTGTTAATTGCTGGTCGCAATACATATCTCCATCTGAATGTGCTTCCAGTGGCATCAGGTGCTGCCCATTCATTCCATGGACCCACAATAAGTGGCAATGGTACTGTCAAAAAGAGAGAAACAATGATTTCTGTTTCATACCATTTGGAGTAATTTAAATGGCAGTACACATGAAACTAGTAATAAACCCTTAACTGTCTAAACAGTAAACTTATGCAAACCTTTAAAAATTTTCAAATATTGTAAGTGGTCTTTTGTGATTTACTGTCATTCAAAATTGACAATGAAAAAAGTGTTTAAATAATGTAGATAAATATGATATATTTTGCTCCTAAAGTCTGGGTGCAAAAATGACTATCTGGTATGATTTGATATTTTTTATTTGCATGAAAGGTGTGAACACATTTAGAGTCAAACTTTTATATATATTCTCAACCCAAAAATGATTTTTAAATAACACAACTTGCAGTGAATTTTATCCCTCAATCTCAAAAATATGTAAATAAGCTTTTTTTGCCACCATTATTCTTTAAAGTTGTGGAAACAAAAAAACAAAACAAAAAAAATGAGAGTTTTGGGAACCATGACAAGATTATTCAAAACTAAGATGTGGTATGATTACAAATGAGACAATTCAAGGTTAGCATCTATAAGTCACCATACGGCCTTCAACAATGAGAAAATCTCATACCACATAGCAATCTATTAAAGGCCACGAAATGACAAATGTTAAACAATCCAAACTAGAAAACTAACAGCCTGATTTATGTACAGAACAATAAAGCATGCCATATATTAGTGACTCACCATTAGTGATTACCCTTAAACTGACCTAATCACAAACTTACTTGTAAGCTATGCAAAAGTTTCAGTCAATAGACAATGACTTGGGGGACAGGATCAACTAATCTCAATGGAAGTGATGTGTGCTAATGCTAGTACAACTGCATACAAAATATCATGCACTTATGCAATGATTCCCATTAACCTGATCTTATCACAAACTTAAACATGTAAGTTATGCATCAGTTTTAAAGTCAATGGACCATGACTGAGTGGGGGATGGATAATCTTCATGGAAATATGTGTCAATGCTCATTCAACTGCAAACAAAATATAATTGACATACAGCATGCGGTCCCACTCAAACAGACCTAATTTCGAAACTTTTATCAAATTTTTTATGACAACACCATACCACATCTTCTTATTTTTTAACCATAGCTGAAAACAGTATACCTTACCACATCTTCTTATTTTTAACCATAGCTGAAAACAGTATACCTAAGCTTAACTTCTGTTACTGTTGCAGTTAAAAATGAGACAAAAACTGAAAATTTTTTTGTGAGAAGCTTTTTGAATGGAATTTCAGGTGTAAAATAATCATATAATATAAATTGTCAAGAGTTAACTACTTTGAAATTATAGAATTCTGACTAGTTATTTATATTTATGGTAAATGTTGATTATAGTCATACCTTTCTTGCCCTGTATGAGGTCTGGACATTCTCTTCCTCCATTAATTGCTGGTCTGACAACAAATCTCCATCTGAATGAAGAGCCTGTAGCATCAGGTGCTGACCATACATTCCAGTCACTGACAATACATGGCAGCTTGACTGAAAGTTATACAATTAAATATGGTTACATGGTAAATTTTAATTTCACAATTAAACAAGTATCTGATTGACTTGAGGATGTACATTTTGTGAAATTCTATTCAAAACTGAAGTCATTGTTTGATTTTAAAATTCCAGATTCTGTGTGCAATAGAAAGTCAATCATTGGCTTGAGATTATCATATGTTCATTACACTGTGACTGTTTTATTCTAACAAAGATCTTTTTCTTGCAATGGGCTGAATTATTTATCAAGATGATTGGTTTGATATTGAATTAAACTGCAGATCAAAGAAAGAATTGGTACATTTGTATTCTAAAAAAAAACCAAAGTCAATATGTAAGAATGCAGTAACAACTAACTTGCAATGCTTTTTTTTAATTAACATGAAAAATTGTATCAGGTAAAACAGATTTTGCTGCAATAGTGGCCAATGCTTTCAGCTTTCTTTCATAACAACCACGAAAATAAGATCAATTTACCTTTCTTGGACTCGATGAGTTCTGGAACCTTTTCATCCTTGTTAATTGCTGGTCGTAATACAGATCTCCATCTGAAGGTGCTTCCAGTGGCATCAGGTGCTGCCCATGTATTCCATGGACCCACAATAAGTGGCAGTGGTACTGTTAAAAAGAGAGAAATAATGATTTCAGTTTCATACCATTTGGAGTTAATTAAATTACAGTACACATGAAACTAGTAATAAACCCTTAATTGTCTAAAACAGTCACTTAATGGAAGTCTTTAAAAAATTTCAAATATTGTAAGTGGTCTTTGTGATTCACTGTCAATCAAAATTGACAATGAAAAAAGTGTATAAATAATATAGATAAATAATATATATATTGCTCCTAAATTCTCGGCCCATAATTGACTATCTGGTATGATTTGATATTTTTTTTTTTGCATGAAAGGTGTAAACACATTTAGGGTCAAACTTTCATATATATTCTCAACCCAAAAATGATTGTTATTAACGAAATTTGCAGTGAATTATATCCCCCAATCTCAAAATAATGTAAATAAGCTTTTTGCCACCATCATTCTTTTAAAGTTGTGGAAGCAAAAAAAAAAGAGTTTTGAGAACCATGACAAGAGTATTTAAATCTAAGATATGGTATGATTCCCAATGAGACCTTTCAAGGTTAGCATTTATAGGTCACCATACAGCCTTCAACAATGAGCAAAACCCATTCCACATAGCAATCTATAAAAGGCAACAACATGAAAAATGTACAACAATCCAAACTAAATAAAATGCTTCGCTGAGCGCAGCCTAATACGAGCACAGTGGTCGAACCCTGAACAGTTGGGGCAAATTTGGACACAATATTCAAGCTTGATACTCTCTGAATTTGGATTGTGATCAAATTTTTGACATAATATAGGTTTCTTACACAAAATAAATGTGGTCAAAGATCTTACAAATCTAATGCACACTACTGTGCAATTGAAGATTTCATCTGCTTTTATATATAAATCAGAAATAACTAACTTAAAATGGAAAATTTTAAAGTAAAAAAAAGGAAAAAAAGGAAACCCCCCCCCCATATTTTTTGAACCCCCTTATGATTCATCACCCCCAAACTCAATCCCAGCCTTCCCTTTGTGGTATGGTACCTTGCAGTACAATTTCAGAAAGATCCATACACTTGAACACAAGCTTTTGTCTGAAACTAGAAAATGCTTGTTTTTGGCCCATTTTGGCCCCAAATTCCTAAACGTTTAGGGTAATTACCCCCAAACTCAAACCCAGCTTTCCCTTTGTGATATGGAACCTTGTAGTACAATTTCATAAAGATCCATACACTAACACACAAGTTATTGTCCTGAATCTAGAAAAATGCATGTTTTTTGCCCCTTTTTAGCCCCTAATTCCTAAAATTTTGAAGCAATTACCCCCAAAATCAATCCCAGCCTTCCCTTTGTGGTATGGTACCTTGCAGTACAATTTCAGAGAGATCTATTCACTTGAACACAAGTTATTGTCTGGAAACTAGAAAAATGCTTATTTTTGGCCCCTTTTTCCTAAACTTTTTTGGCAATTACCCCCAAACTCAATTCCAGCTTTCCCTTTGTGATATGAAACCTTGTAGTACAATTTCAGAAAGATCCATATACTTACACACAAGTTATTGTCATGAAACTAGAAAAATGCTTGTTTTTGCCCCTTTTTTGGCCCCTAATATTACAATTTTGCGGCAATTACCCCCACAATCCATCCCAGCATTCCCTTTGTGATATGGAACCTTGTGGTACAATGTCAGAGAGAGCCATACACTTACACACAAGTTATTGTCAGGAAGTTACAAAAATGCTTATTTTTGGCCCCTTTTTGGCCCCTAATTCCTTAACTGTTGGTGCCATAACCCCCAAAATCAATCCCAACCTTCCTTTGGTAGTATTGAACCTTATGGTAAAATTTCATAGCGATCCATTCACTTAAACTAAAGTTATTGTTCAAAGACCAATGTGTCTTGGACGACGACGACGATGACGCCAACGTCATACCAATTAACAACTGCAAAAATTTTTTGCGGTCGTATAAAAAACTAATGGGCTGATTTATGTACAAAACAATAAAGAAAAAAAAAATTGATATACAGCAAAAAATGACAACCACTAAATAACAGGCTCAATGCTTAGGACAATTGGCACATATTTCATAGTCATACCCTTCCTTGACTGTATAAGATCTGGACATTCTTTTCCTCCGTTTATGGCTGGTCTGACAACAAATCTCCATCTGAATGAAGATCCAGTTGCATCAGGTGCTGACCATGCATTCCAGTCATTTACAATACATGGAAGTTGAACTGAAAGTAAAACAGATAAATGGAGAATGTGTCCATGGGACACAGATGATGCCCCCGTTTGCACATAACGTTATAAAGGGGCATAACTCGAGAATGATAACGTAAGAGGGAGATACAGAGGGACAAGGGTAACACTTAATGCCCCCTCCAGTGACGGCTGGTGCATAATAAGATTTGGATTTGAGTTACATTTAACTAGTATCTTAAGTATGATTACAAAATGACCTAATTTACACATGAATGTTGAGATTGTTAAAAATCGCAATTGGAAGCTAAGAATCTTTCATTACTCTGAAACTGTTTTCTTCATACAAAAGTGGTCAATACTATCAGCTGTTTAGTATTCTAACCATAAAAATTAGGTTTATTTACCCTTCTTGGCCTCAATGAGTTCTGGAACCCTTTCGTCCTTGTTAATTGCTGGTCGCAATACATATCTCCATCTGAAGGTGCTTCCAGTGGCATCAGGTGCTGCCCATGTATTCCATGGACCCACAATAAGTGGCAGTGGTACTGTTAAAAATAGAAAGACAATGATTACAGTTTGATACCATAGGAAATTATTTAAATGGCAGCACACATGGAACAAGAAATAAATGTACTATTGTGAACTGCTATAGAAGAGATATTCAGTTTGACTGCTGATCTAGTAATACAAGATTCTTTTCATAACTTGTTAAATTCTATAACCAATTCTGTTTGAAATTATCCATTTTTTTTCACTTTTCACTTAAGCTTCGGGCAGAGAAGGGACTTTGACACAATTCATTTGAAAAAAACCCGACAATTTTTACTCTTTTCAGAATGACCTCATGTTAACTGTCATTAAAATGTTATCTATTTACTTACAGTTTTTTTGTAAGAATGCTCAATGAATGGAGTTTCTAGTGAAACATGATCATATAAAATTATGATCAACAGTTTATTTAACTTTAAAAATGTGTAAATCTGACAAGGCATGTATATATATTGAACATATTGTTTATAATCTTACTTTTTCTGCTCTGTATAAGATCTGGACATTCTTTTCCTCCATTAATTGCTGGTCTGGTTACAAATCTCCATCTGAATGAAGAGCCAGTAGCATCAGCTGCTGACCAAACATTCCAGTCAGTTACAATACATGGAAGAACCACTGAAATTATACAAATAAGACAGTTACATAAAGGGTGAAGGGTGATTTAAAAATACATAATTGACTTGTGAATGAAGAGTTTATGAAACTATGTTCAAAATAATTTTGTTGTTTTGTAGTCTTCATATGAAAAAGGGTAAATTATTGGAATTGAATGGTAAGAATATTTCCATTACACTACAACTGTTTTTTTTTATCAACAATCACTTGCAGCAAAGAAGTAATTAGTATTCAAAAAGAACAAAGCCATCATGTATAAATACATTAGCCAATAGCTAACAAATGCAAAAGTAGTAAAACCTAGCTAAATATAAGGTATATTTACCTTTCTTGGCCTCAATGAGTTCTGGAATTGGTTCATCCTTGTTAATTGCTGGTCGCAATACATATCTCCATCTGAAGGTGCTTCCAGTGGCATCAGGTGCTGCCCATGTATTCCATGGAGACACAATAAGTGGCAGTGGTACTGTTAAAAAGAGAGAGACAATGATTTCAGCGTGATACCATACGAAATTTTGTAATTAGCAGTTCACATGGAACAAGAAATAAATGCCATATATGAAGAACATATTATGAAAGGGTTGCAGAGGAAATAAGATTTAAAAAATAAAATCCTCCCACCTGCCCCATTTTTTTTAAAAAGCTGGATAAAAATCAACTAATTAATTCATGTTGGCCTTACTGTTCTAAAGTATTTCATTAGATCCCAATTTTTTTTTTCTTCTCAATTTAAAAAATTGAAACAGAAGTGACTTTTATACAATTCATTTAGAAAAAAATTAAACATTGCATTGTATAAAGCATTGATTGTAGTTGATTCAACTATAATCATGGACAAAGAAAGATAACTCCAATTTTTAAATTAACTTGATATTTAGAAGAAAATAAAAATTTTGCAATTTTTCCATTTATAAAGGGGCATAACTCTAGAACGGTTAAAGTGACGCCACCAAAATTCTAACTTGATCTGTGTTATGTAGTAATAAGCATTGTGTATAAGTTTCATAACATTTGGTGGAGGCAAACTCAAGGTAGAGAACGGAAACCAATTTTTGGATGTACGTACGTACAGATGGACAAGGGTAAAACTTAATGCCCCCACCACTACGGCGGGGGCATAAAAAACCTGAAATTTACTCTTTAAAGAATAACCTTTCCTTATTTGTCATTTTCATGTTACCTAACAATTAAATTTTTTTATGCTGATTGAATGGAGTTCCTGATATAATATCTGCATATAATATTATGGTCAAGAGTTAACTCCTTCAAAGTTGTGTAAATCTGACTAGCCATGTATATCTACTTAACATATTGTTTATAAACATACCCTTTTTGCCCTGTATGAGATCTGGACATTCTTTTCCTCCATTAATTGCTGGTCTGGTTACAAATCTCCATCTGAATGAAGAGCCTGTAGCATCAGGTGCTGACCATTCATTCCAGTCAGTTACAATACATGGAAGTTGGACTGAAAGTTATACAAATAAATATGGCTATATGCTTAATTTTAATTTCAGAATGATTGAAAAGTACTGGATTGACAATAGGATGTAGAGTTTGTGAAATTTTAATCAAAACTCAATTCATTGCTTATTCCAGTTTTCATGTGAAATAATAAATCAATCATTGACACAAGATTGTTATATTTTCATTAACTGCTTAATACTAACACTAATTTTTTTCTTGCAATATATGGACTGATTTATTACCAGATGATCAGTTTGAAATTGCAGATTCAAGAAGTAGCTGGTACATTTTTTTCACAGCATTGGTGGTCAATACTTGTAGCTTATTTCAAATAAGAACCAAGAAAAAAGGCCAATTTACCTTTCTTGGCCTCAATGAGTTCAGGAACCTTTTCGTCTTTGTTAATTGCTGGTCTCAATACATATCTCCATCTGAAGGTGCTTCCAGTGGCATCAGGTGCTGCCCATGTATTCCATGGACCCACAATAAGTGGCAATGGAACTGTTAAAAAGAAAGAGACAATGTTTCTAGTTTGATATCATAGGCAATTATGTAACAGGCAGTTCACATGGAACAAGAAATAAATGCTTCATTGCATTGTGTACTGGTACATGTATAGAATAGATGTGTTGTTTGACTCCTAAGCGATTGAGAATTTGCTAGTACATGTATAATAAAAATTTTGCTATTTTTCCATTTATAAAGGGGCATAACTCTAGAACGGTTAAATTGACACCACCAAAATTCAAACTTGATCTGTGTTTTGTGGTAATAAGCATTGTGTATAAGTTTCATAACATTTGGTTGAGGCAAACTCAAGTTAGAGAAGGAAAACCAATTTTGGGACGTACGTACGGACGGACATACGGACAGACGTACGTACGTAGAGACAGACAAGGGTAAAACTTAATGCCCCCTCCGCTATGGCGGGGGCATAACAAGATTCTTTCAGCACAGTTGTGGTTAAACTTTATAACTATTGCTGTTCTAAAATATTTTGTTAAATCCCAATTTTTCTTTTCTTCTCAATTTAAAAAATTGAAACAGAAGTGACTTTTATACACTTCATTTAGAAAAAAACCTGAAATTTACTCTTGAAAAAATTACCTTCTCATTATTTGTCATTTACATGTTACCTAAAAATTGAGTTTTTTATGCTCATTGAATGGAGTTTTTGATATAATATCTGCATAATATATTATGGTCAAGAGTTAATGTAAATCTGATTAGCAATGTAAATCTACTTAACATATTGTTTATAAACATACCCTTTTTGCCCTGTATGAGATCTGGACATTCTTTTCCTCCATTAATTGCTGGTCTGGTCACAAATCTCCATCTGAATGAAGAGCCTGTAGCATCAGTTGCTGACCATTCATTCCAGTCAGTTACAATACATGGAAGTTGGACTGAAAGTTATACAAATAAATATGGTTATATGCTTAATTTTAATTTCAGAATGATTGAAAAAGTACTGGATTGACTTTTGGATTTAGTGTTTCTAAAATTTTGTTCAAAACTCAATTCACTGTTAATTTCAGTTTTCATGTGAAATAAAAAGTCAATCATTGACACAGGATGGTTGAATTTTCACTGCTTAATACTAACATCAATTTTTTTCTTGCAATATATGGACTGATTTATTACCAGATGATCGTTTGAAATTGCAGATTCAAGAAGTAGCTGGTACATTTATTACACAGCATTGGTAATCAATACTTTCAGCCATTTTTTAAATAAGAACCATGAAAAATGTCAATTTACCTTTCTTGGCCTCAATGAGTTCTGGAACCTTTTCGTCTTTGTTAATTGCTGGTCGCAATACATATCTCCATCTGAAGGTGCTTCCAGTGGCATCAGGTGCTGCCCATGTATTCCATGGACCCACAATAAGTGGCAGTGGTACTGTTAAAAAGAGAGAGACAATGATTTCAGTTTGATACTATATAGAATAATTTAAATGGCAGTACATATGGAACAAGAAATTCATACTTTATTGTGTACTGGTATAGATTAGATGTTTAGTATAGCTCCTGAAGCAATTGAGAAACTGATAGTATAACAAGATTCTTTTCAGACAATGTTAAACTTCAGAATTATTACTGTTCTAAAATATTTTGTTATCACAGTTTTTCTTTTCCTTTTCAATTAAAAATTTGAAACAGAAGTGACTTTAATACAATTCTTTTAATAAAAAACCACATTAATTACTCTTTTAAGGCTGACCTTTTCGTTAATTGTCATTTACAGGTTACCAAAAAACTAAGGTTTTTTTGCTCATTGAATGGAGTTTCTGTTATAACATGAGCATACAATATTATGGTCAAGAGTTAAGTACTTCAAAAATATGTAAATCTGACAAGTCATGTATAGATATTGAACATATTGTTTATTATCATACTTTTTCTGCCTTGTATAAGATCTGGACATTCTTTTCCTCCATTAATTGCTGGTCTGGTTACAAATCTCCATCTGAATGAAGATCCTGTAGCATCAGCTGCTGACCAAACATTCCAGTCAGTTACAATACATGGAAGAACCACTGAAAGTTATACAAATAAGACCGTTACATAAAAAGTGAAGGGTGATTGATAAAGTACATAATTGACTTGTGAATGAAGAGTTTCATGAAACTTTGTTGTTTGATTTTCATAGTCAACATATGAAACATTCAATAATTGGAATTAAATGATAAGAATATTATCATTACACTACAAATGTTTTTATTAGGAATCACTGGCAGCGTAGAAATAATTGGTCAATTGGTATTTGAAAAGAACGAAGCCATCATGTATAAATACAGTAACCTGTAGCAAACAAATGTGAAAGTGGTCAAACCTGTTGCACTATAGGTAAAAGTTATATTCACCTTTCTTGGCCTCAATGAGTTCTGGAACCTTTTCGTCCTTGTTAATTGCTGGTCGCAATACATATCTCCATCTGAAGGTGCTTCCAGTGGCATCAGGTGCTGCCCATGTATTCCATGGAGACACAATAAGTGGCAATGGTACTGTTAAAAAGAGAGACAATGATTTTAGTTTGATGCCATAGGGAATAATGTAATTGGCAGTTCACATGGAACAAGAAATAAATGCTTCATTGTGTAGTGGTAAAAATAGATGTTTAGTTTGACTCCTGAAGCGACTGAGAATTTACTAATACATGTATAACAAGATTCTATTCTGCTCAGCTGTTGTTAAACTTTATAACCATTCTGTTCTAAAATGTATTGTTAGATCCAAAATTTTCTTTTCTTCTCAATTTAAAAAATTGAAAAATAGTGACTTTTATACAATTCATTAAGAAAAAAACATGAAATTTACTCTTTGAAGAATTACCTTTTCCTTACTTGTCATTTACATGTTACCTAAAAATTAAGTTTTTTTTTGCTGATTGAATGGAGTTTCTGATATAATACCTGCATATAATATTATGATCAAGAGTTAACTCCTTCAAAGTTGTGTAAATCTGAATAGCCATGTATATCTGTTGAACATATTGTTTATAAACATACCCTTCTTGCCCTGTATGAGATCTGGACATTCTTTTCCTCCATTAATTGCTGGTCTGGTTACAAATCTCCATCTGAATGAAGAGCCTGTAGCATCAGGTGCTGACCATTCATTCCAGTCAGTTACAATACATGGAAGTTGGACTGAAAGTTATACAAATAAATATGGTTATATGCTTAAATCTAATTTCAGAATGATTGAAAAAGTACTGGATTATGGTCATAATTATAAATTAACTGTTTACAAAACTTTGAATTTTTGAAATACTAAAGCTTTTTACCTCAGGAATAGATTACCTAAGCTGTATTTGGCAAAACTTCTAGGAATTTTTGGTCCTCAATGCTCTTCAACTTCGTACTTTATTTGGCCTTTTTAACTTTTTTTTATTCCAGCGTCACTGATGAGTCTTTTGTAGAGGAAACAGGCGTCTGGCGCAAATACAAAATTTCAATCCTGGTATCTATGATGAATTTATTTACAACCACTGGGTCGATGCCACTGCTGGTGGAGTTTTTATTCCTCCGAAGGTATCACCAACCCAGTAGTCAGCACTTCTGTGTTGACATGAATTATCACTGATATGGTCATAATTATAAATTAACTGTTTACAAAACTTTGAATTTTTGAAATATTAAGGCTTTTCTACCTCAGGAATAGATTACCTTAGCTGTATTTGGCAAAACTTTTAGGAATTTTTGGTCCTCAATGCTCTTCAACTTCTTTTATGTATTTTATATTGCAAACAAAAGTAATAGAGCAAATGCTGATGAAAGATTCTGGTCCCCACTACATACAATTTTTTCGTGATTTGTTATCATTTATACTTTAAATTATACTGTAGTAAGCTGTTGATATTTGATTTTAACTTTATATATATACATGCATGCATACTAATGTTAAGATTGCAGTGACTGTGTGTTAGTAGTGAGAGAAAGTGTGAGTGTGAGTAGCTATTTTTTTTTCTTCAATTACTACATTCTTGTATTATGAATATGAATTTAAAAAACAAATTGGATAGTCTTGTACATATTTTTCAATGTTTACCCCAAAAACCATAGTCAGGTGGTGATTGTAGGGGTATTGTAAAATCCTGACTATTGAAAAACAAATAAAAGATAAAAAAAAAAAATACTCTTCAACTTCGTACTTTATTTGGCCTTCTTAACTTTTTTGGATTCGAGCGTCACTGATGAGTCTTTTGTAGACGAAATGCACGTGTGGCGCAAATACAAAATTTCAATCCTGGTATCTATGATAAGTTTATTGACAATTGTATGTAGAGTTGGTGAAATTTTGTTCAAAACTCAATTCATAGTTAATTCCAGTTTTCATGTGAAATAAAAGTCAATCATTGACACAAGATTGTTATATTTTCATTAACTGCTTAATACTAACACTAATTTTTTTATTGCAATATATGGACTGATTTATTACCAGATGATCAGTTTGAAATTGCAGGTTCAAGAAGTAGCTGGTACATTTATTTCACAGCACTGGTGGTCAATACTTTCAGCCATTTTTTAATAAGAACCATGAAAAAAAGGTCAATTTACCTTTCTTGGCCTCAATGAGTTCTGGAACCTTTTCGTCTTTGTTAATTGCTGGTCTCAATACATATCTCCATCTGAAGGTGCTTCCAGTGGCATCAGGTGCTGCCCATGTATTCCATGGACCCACAATAAGTGGCAGTGGTACTGTTAAAAAGAGAGAGACAATGATTTTAGTTTGATGCCATATGGAATTATGTAATTGGCAGTTCACATAGAACAAGAAATAAATGCTTCATTGTGTACTGGTATAGAATAGATGTGTTGTTTGACTCCTGAAGCGATTGAGAATTTACTAGTATATGTATAACAAGATTCTTTTCAGATCAGCTGTTGTTAAACTTTATAACCATTCCTGTTCTAAAATGTATTGTTAGATCCCAGTTTTTCTTTTCTTCTCAATTTAAAAAATTGAAACAGAAGTGACTTTTATACAATTCATTTAGAAAAAACCTGAAATTTACTCTTTAAAGAATTACCTTTTTGTTATTTGTCATTTACATGTTACCTAAAAATTAAGTCTTTTTATGCTCATTGAATGGAGTTTATAATATAATATCTGCATATAGTAGTATGGTCAAGAGTTAACTCCTTCAAAGTTGTGTAAATCTGACTAGCCATGTATATCTATTGAACATATTTTTTATAAATATACCCTTTTTGCCCTGTATAAGGTCTGGACATTCTTTTCCTCCATTAATTGCTGGTCTGACAACAAATCTCCATCTGAATGAAGAGCCTGTAGCATCAGTTGCTGACCATTCATTCCAGTCAGTTACAATACATGGAAGTTGGACTGAAAGTTATACAAATAAATATGGTTATATGCTAAAATTTAATTTCAGAATGAGTGAAAAAGTACTTGATTGACAATTGTATGTAGAGTTTGTGAAATTTTGTTCAAAACTCAATTCATTGTTAATTCCAGTTTTCATGTGAAATAAAAAGTCAATCATCGACACAGGATAAGTAAATTTTCACTGCTTAATACTTACATAATTTTTTCTTGCAATATATATGGGCTTATTTTTAACCAGATGATCAGTTTGAAATTGCAGGTTCAAGAAGTAGCTGGTCCATTTATTTCACTGCATTGATTGGTGGTCAATAATTTCAGCATTTCTTTAATAAGAACCATGAAAAAGGTCAATTTACCTTTCTTGGCCTCAATGAGTTCTGGAACCTTTTCGTCTTTGTTAATTGCTGGTCGCAATACATATCTCCATCTGAAGGTGCTTCCAGTGGCATCAGGTGCTGCCCATGTATTCCATGGACCCACAATAAGTGGCAGTGGTACTGTTAAAAAGAGAGAAGACAATGATTTCAGTTTGATGCCATAGGGAATTATGTTATTGGCTGTTCACATGGAACAAGAAATAAATGCTTCATTGTGTACTGTTATAGAATAGATGTGTTGTTTGACTCCTGAAGCGATTGAGAATTTGCTAGTACATGTATAACAAGATTCTTTTCAGCACAGTGTTGTTAAACTTTATAACCATTACTGTTGTAAAATATTTTGTTAGATCACAATTTTGATTTTCTTCTCAATTTAAAAAATTGAAACAATAGTGACTTTTATACAATTCATTTAGAAAGAACCTAAAATTTACTTTTAGAAGAATTACCTTTTCATTATTTGTCATTTACAGGTTACATAAAATTAAAGTTTTCTATGTTGATTGAATGGAGTTTCTGAAATAATATCTGCATATAATATTATGGTCAAGAGTTAATTTAAATCTGTCTAGCCATGTTTATCTATTGAACATATTGTTTATAAACATACCCTTTTTGCCCTGTATGAGGTCTGGACATTCTTTTCCTCCATTAATTGCTGGTCGGACAACAAATCTCCATCTGAATGAAGAACCTGTAGCATCAGGTGCTGACCATTCATTCCAGTCAGTTACAATACATGGAAGTTGGACTGAAAGTAATACAAATAAATATGGTTATATGCTTAAATTTGATTTCAGAATGATTGAAAAAGTACTTGATTGACAATTGGATGTAGAGTTTGTGAAATTTTTTTCAAAACTCAATTCATAGTTAATTCTAGTTTTCATGTGAAATAAAAAGTCAATAATTGACAAAGGATTGGTAAATTTTCACTGCTTAATACTAACATCATTTTTTTTCTTGCAATATATGGGCTGATTTTTTACCACATGATCAGTTTGAAATTGCAAATTCAAGAAGCAGCTGGTCCATTTATTTCACAGCATTGGGGGTCAATACTTTCAGCCTTTTTTTTAAGAACTATGAAAAAAAGATCAATTTACCTTTCTTGGCCTCAATGAGTTCTGGAACCTTTTCGTCTTTGTTGATTGCTGGTCGCAATACATATCTCCATCTGAAGGTGCTTCCAGTGGCATCAGGTGCTGCCCATGTATTCCATGGACCCACAATAAGTGGCAGTGGTACTGTTAAAAAGAGTGAGACAATGATTTTAGTTTGATGCCATAGGGAATTATGTAATTGGCAGTTTACATGAAACAAGAAATAAATGCTTCATTGTGTACTGGTATAGAATAGATGTGTAGTTTGACTCCTGAAGCGATTGAGAATTTGCTAGAACATGTATAACAAGTTTATTTTCAGCACAGTTGTTGTTTAACTTTATAACCATTACTGTTTTAAAATATTTTGTTAGATCACAATTTTTCTTTTCTTCTCAATTGTCATTTACAGGTTTGCTAAAAATTAAGTTTTTTATGTTGATTGAATGGAGTTTCTGAAATAATGTCTGCATATTATATTATGGTCAAAAGTTAATGTAAATCTGACTAGCCATGTATATCTATTAAACATATTGTTTATAAACATACCCTTCTTGCCCTGTATGAGATCTGGACATTCTTTTCCACCATTAATTGCTGGTCTGGTTACAAATCTCCATCTGAATGAAGAGCCTGTAGCATCAGGTGCTGACCATTCATTCCAGTCAGTTACAATACATGGAAGTTGGACTGAAAGTTATAAAAATAAATATGGTTATATGCTTAATTTTAATTTCAGAATGATTGAAAAAGTATTGGATTGACAATTGGATGTAGTGCTTCTGAATTTTTTTTCAAAACTCCATTCATTGTTAATTCCAGTTTTCATCTGAAATAAAAAGTCAATCACTATCACAGGATTGGTAAATTTTCACTTTTTAATACTAACACCAATTTTTTTCCTTGCAATATATGGGCTGATTTTTAACCAGATGATCAGTCTGAAATTGCAGATTCAAGAAGTAGCTGGTACATTTATTTCACTGCATTGGTGGTCAATACTTTCTGCTTTTTTCTTAATAAGAACCATGAAAAAAAAGTCAATTTACCTTTCTTGGCCTCAATGAGTTCTGGAATTGGTTCATCCTTGTTAATTGCTGGTCGCAATACATATCTCCATCTGAAGGTGCTTCCAGTTGCATCAGGTGCTGCCCATGTATTCCATGGACCCACAATAAGTGGCAGTGGTACTGTTAAAAAGAGAGAAGACAATGATTTCAGTTTGATGCCATAGGGAATTATGTAATTGGCTATTCACATGGAACAAGAAATAAATGCTTTATTGTGTACTGGTATAGAATAGATGTGTAGTTCGACTCCTGAAGGGATTGATAATTTGCTAGAACATGTAGAACAAGATTCTTTCAGCACAGTTGTTGTTAAACTTTATAACCATTACTGTTGTAAATTATTTTGTTACATCACCATTTTCTTTTCTTCTCAATTTAAAAAATTGAAACAATAGTGACTTTTATACAATTCATTAAGAAAAACCTGAAATTTACTCTTTTAAGAATTACCTTTTTGGTTATTTGTCAATTACAGGATACCTAAAAATTAATGTTTTTTTATGTTGATTGATGGAGTTATTGCAATAATATCTGCATATAATATTATAGTCAAGAGTTAATGTAAATCTGACTAGCCATGTATAACTTCTGAATATATGGTTTATAAACCTACCCTTCTTGCCCTGTATGAGATCTGGACATTCTTTTCCTCCATTAATTGCTGGTCGGGTTACAAATCTCCATCTGAATGAAGAGCCTGTAGCATCAGGTGCTGACCATTCATTCCAGTCAGTTACAATACATGGAAGTTGGACTGAAAGTTATACAAATAAATATGGTTATATACTTAATTTTAATTTCAGAATGATTGAAAAAGTATTGGATTGACTTTTGAATGTAGTGTTTCTGAAATTTTGTTAAAAACTCAATTCATTGCTAATTCCAGTTTTCATGTGAAATAATAAATCAATCATTGACACAGGATTGGTAAATTTTCACTGCTTGATACAAACACAAATTTTTTCTTGCAATATATGGGCTTATTTTTTACCAGATTAACAGTTTGAGGTTGCAGATTGAAGAAGTAGCTGGTACATTTATTTCACAGCATTGGTGGTCAATACTTTCAGCCATTTTTTTAAATAAGAACCATGAAAAAAGGGTTAATTTACCTTTCTTGGCCTCAATGAGTTCTGGAACCTTTTCGTCCTTGTTAATTGCTGGTCGCAATACATATCTCCATCTGAAGGTGCTTCCAGTGGCATCAGGTGCTGCCCATGTATTCCATGGACCCACAATAAGTGGCAGTGGTACTGTTAAAAATAGAAAGACAATAATTTCAGTTTGATACCATATAGAATAATTTAAATGGCAGCACACATGGAACAAGAAATCAATGATTTATTGTGTACTGGTATAGAATAGATGTTTAGTATAGCTCCTGAAGCAATTGAGAAACTGCTAGTATAACAAGATCCTTTTCAGCTAAAGTTAACTTCAGAATTATTACTGTTCTAAAATATTTTGTTATGATCACAGTTTTTTTTTCCTTTTCAACTAAAAATTTGAAACAGAAGTGACTTTAATACAATTATTTTAAAAACCCACAATATTTACTCTTTGAAGGTTGGCTTTTTAGTTAATTGTCATTAACAGGTTACCAAAAAACTAAGGTTTTTTTGCTCATTGAATGGAATTTTTGTTATAACATGATCATATAATATTATAGTCAAAGTTATGTACTTAAAAAATATGTAAATCTGACGAGTCATGTGTAGATATTGAACATATTGTTTATAATCATACTTTTTCTGCCTTGTATAAGATCTGGACATTCTTTTCCTCCATTAATTGCTGGTCTGGTTACAAATCTCCATCTGAATGAAGATCCTGTAGCATCAGCTGCTGACCAAGTATTCCAGTCAGTAACAATACAAGGAAGAACCACTAAAAATTATACAAATAAGACAGTTACTTAAAGGATGAATAGTGATTTAAAAAGCAATAACTGACTTGTGAATGTAGAGTTTCATGAAACTATGTTGTTTGATTTTTGTAGTCTACATATGAAACATTCAATTATTGGAATTTAAATGATAAGAATATTATCATTAAACTATAATTGTTTTTTATTAACAAATCACTTGCAGCGTAGAAGTAATTGGTAAATTGTTATTTGAAAAGAACGAAGCCATCATGTATAAATACAGTAACCTGAAGCAAACAAATGCAAAAGTGGTCAAACCTGTCGCATTATAGGTAAAAGTTATATTTACCTTTCTTGGCCTCAATGAGTTCTGGAACCTTTTCGTCTTTGTTAATTGCTGGTCGCAATACATATCTCCATCTGAATGTGCTTCCAGTGGCATCAGGTGCTGCCCATGTATTCCATGGACCCACAATAAGTGGCAGTGGTACTGTAAAGATGACAAGAGAGTAGTTTGATACCAAAGGAAATTATTTAAATGGCAATACAAAAGTAATTTAAAATTAAAGCTATATTGTCTACTGGTACAAAACAGAATTTCAATTTGACTGTTGAACCTATTTCAAAACCACTGATACAACCAAATGTGTTTTAGTTGTTGGTAAATATACATTTTATAGACAGAACTGCGCTGAAGTATTTTGTAAGACAAAAAAAATTAGGAAAGAGGAACTTTTGCACTTTTCATTTAATCAAATGCCAACAGTTATATTAAAAATGTCCTCTTATAAGTTGTTAATTTTCATTAATAAAATATTTAAAAACTTGTCAGTTTTTTTTGGTGTGGGATGCCCATTGAATAGAGTTTCTAGAGAAACATGCCCAAACTATATAAATTGTCAATAGTGGTTTAGTTTGAAGTTGTGTAAATCTGATGTGTCATGTATTGTACATATAGTTTTATGATCATACCTTTCTTGCCCTGTATGAGGTCTGGACATTCTTGTCCTCCACTAATGGCTGGTCTGACAACAAATCTCCATCTGAATGAAGAGCCTGTAGCATCAGGTGCTGACCATTCATTCCAGTCAGCAACAATACATGGAAGTTTGACTGAAATTCATATCAATAAGATGTTATGTGCTGCATTTTAATTTATTACAAACTAAATGAAACCTTTCCATAGAATCAGTTTGAATTTACCTGGTGATTTAAATTTATGCAAAGTAAATTCTCGCATTAAAGAAATACAAAACCTATTGTTCTCAGTAGAGTTCATTCAAATGGAACTTTAAATTTCTCCTAGAAAAAATTTACAGTAACCATTGAATGAACTCCACAGAGAATAATAGATATTGTATTTACTCAATAGGACAATTCTCTTTGCAAAAATTTAAATATCCAGGTAAACTGCAACTGATTCTTGGGAAAGGTTTTATTTCCTTCACAATAAGTATGATAAAAAAAACGCCCAATAGATTTGAAATTTGGGTAACTGTTCAAATGATAATTTGTTGTTCAAAATTTCTAGTCTTCATATGAAATAGAAAATCATGCATTGGATATTAATGCAAGAATATTTTCATCTAAATATGACTTTTTTATATCAACAATCTTTTTTTTTGCAACAAGTTTTTGAATTCACTAGTTGATCAATTTTGATTGAATGATAGTTTGATGGTGTTTAATGCTTTTTTCAGCACTCTTAATTTTTTCATTGCGGTCAGTTTTTGTTGGTGGAGGAAAGCAGAATATAAGTTTGAACCACTGAACAATTTTCGAACTCCCAACCTCATTATTGGTAGGCAAGTGATCACTGTAGATGGACTACTAAGACTACTTGGCTACCAAAACAATTTGATCAGTTTGAAATATTGTAATCAAACTGCAGAGTGAAGAAATATTTGGTAATAACTATAATACAATTAAAATTTATTTGATCAGTTCCAATAAATGAATACAGAATTCAAATCATTGTTTAACTTAATCCTAAACCTTTGTAGATAAGATGTCTTTTGTTTTTGTTTTATAAACATACCCTTTCTGCCCTGTATGAGATCTGGACATTCTTTTCCTCCATTTACTGATGGTCTGGTTACAAATCTATATCTAAATGATGATCCTGTAGCATCAGGTGCTGACCATGCACTCCAGTCGGATACAATACATGGCAGTGGTACTGACAAAATAATATACCAATTACTTAATATGGTTAAGAATTTGAAGAAATTACTGATCTACTTAAGAAGGTTGAGTTTTATTAATTTCAATGCAAACAAAATTATTTACTGTTTTTATAATTTATTCAATATGTTCCTGTTATACATTGACCAGCAAAATGAATTAAGTTTGATTTTCAACAAATTGAAACATTATGAGAATGCAATAGTAGAAGTTTGATATCTTACAAATCCATAATACTACATCAAACATAAGCAGCCTTTTATTATCTCAATGTTCTAGTTCTCTGATGTTTTTCTTTTACACATAAGTGTTTATCTCCCAATCAAAATATAAACTACTAAGACTTGTGAGCTTTAAATAGGTTTTTTTTAAGTATATCATTATTACAGCAATATATGACTTAATCTATGAAGTTTTGTGAAAGTTAAATCACATTAATCAACAAATACATGTTCAATTGCTAATATATCCTAAATTGTAGAGCTAGTTTAATACACAAGTAGTGTTATATTTCTTATGTAATGTCTACATAGTCTATGGTATGATAAGGAAGTTTTTCTAGGGAAGAAAGGAAAACAAATGAAAAACTTAAAGCTATATAAATAGACTATGTCCATATATATACTGTTAAAAGGATAACCAGTTGGGAGTAGGTTTCTACCTTTTCTTGCTTCAATGAGATCTGGAATTGGTTCATCCTTGTTGATTGCTGGTCGCAATACATATCTCCATCTGAAGGTGCTTCCAGTGGCATCAGGTGCTGACCATGTATTCCATGGACCCACAATAAGTGGCAGTGGTACTGTTAAAAGAGAGACAATGATTTAAGTTTGATACCATAGTAAATTATGTAATTGGCTGTTCACATGGAACAAGAAATAAATGCTTCATTGTGTACTGGTATAGAATAGATGTGTAGTTTGACTCCTGAAGAGATTGAGAATTTGCAACCAAAGATTACAAGATTGTTTTCAGCACAATTGTTGTTAAACTTTATAACCATTGCTGTTCTAAAACATATTGTTACATCCAAGTTTTTTGTTCTTGACAATTTAAAAATTGAAACAGAAGTGACTTTTATACAATTCATTTAGAAAAATGAAATTTACTCTTTAAAGAATTACCTTTTCTTTATTTGTCATTTATCATTACCTAAAATTAAGTTTTTATGCTCATTGAATGGAGTTGAAATAATATCTGCATATGATATTAAGGTGAAGAGTAAACTCAGAGAAACAATCAAAGGCAGTGGTACTGTAATATTGATATAAAGAATGATTCAAATTTTACCATAGGAATAACCTGATTATTGTCTTCTGGTAGTGACTAGACTTTCTGCTTGGCCTATCTATTGAGAAGCCAAAGATTTTGTGTAATGGTACTGAACAGACTTCCAATTTGACTTTTGAATCTATTGAGAAACTGTGCCTCTAACAAAATTTCTTTAATCCTCTGGAACTGAATTAATCTTTTTAATGTTGAAGCATGTGAAAAACACCATATGGTAATTAAACATAAAATCCCTGGAAAAATAAAACAAATTATCTATTCCTCCACGATAAGACTTCCTGTATAATTCTTTAATAAACATACCCTTCTTGCCCTGTATGAGGTCTGGACATTCTTGTCCTCCACTTATGGCTGGTCTGACAACAAATCTCCATCTGAATGAAGAGCCTGTAGCATCAGGTGCTGACCATTCATTCCAGTCAGCAACAATACATGGAAGTTTGACTGAAATTCATATCAATAAGATGTTATGTGCTGCATTTCAATTTATTGCAAATTAAATGAAACCTTTCCATAGAATCAGTTTGAATTTTCCTGGTGATTTAAATTTTTGTAAAGTAAATTCTACCATTGAAGAAATACAATAACTTTTGTTCTCAGTAGAGTTCATTCAATTGAAACTTTAAATTTCTCCTTGAAATAATTTAAAGTAACCATTGAATGAACTTCACAGAGAATAATAGATATTGTATTTACTCAATAGGACAATTCTCTTTGCAAAAAATTAAATGTCCAGGTTAACTGCAACTGATTCTTGGGAAAGGTTTATTTCCTTCACAATAAGTATGATTAAAAAACGCCCAATGGATTTGAAATTTGGGTAACTGTTAAAATGATAATTTGTTGTTTAATATTTCTAGTCTTCATATGAAATAGAAAGTCATGCATTGGATATTAATGCAAGAATATTTTCATCTAAATATGACTTTTTATATCAACAATCTTTTTTTATTCACTAGATGATTGATTTTGATGGTGTTTAAAGCCACTTTCAGCACTCTTAGTTTTTCATTGCGGTCAGTTTTGTTGGTGGAGGAAAGCAGAATACTAAGTTTAAACCACTGAGCAATTTTCAAACTCCCAACCTCATTATTGGTAGGCAAGTGATCACTGTAGATGGACTACTAAGACTACTTGGCCACCAAAACAATTTGATCAGTTTGAAATATTGTAATCAAACTGCAGAGTGAAGAAATATTTGGTAATAACGATAATACAATTAAAATTTATTTGATTAGTTCCAATAAATGAATACAGAATTCAAATCATTGTTTGACTTAATCCTAAACCTTTGTAGATAAGATGTCTTTTGTTTTTGTTTTATAAACATACCCTTTCTGCCCTGTATGAGATCTGGACATTCTTTTCCTCCATTTACTGATGGTCTGGTTACAAATCTATATCTAAATGATGATCCTGTAGCATCAGGTGCTGACCATGCACTCCAGTCAGATACAATACATGGCAGTGGTACTGAAATTATAATATACCAATTACTTAATATGGTTAAGAATTTGAAGAAATTACTGATCTACTTAAGAAGGTAGAGTCTTATCAATTTCAATGCAAACAAAAGTATTTACTGTTTTTAAATTTATTTGATATGTTCATGTTAAACATTGACCAGCAAAATGAATTAAGTTTGCTTTTCAGCAAAATGAAACATTATGAGAATGCAATAGTAGAAGTTTGATGTCTTACAAATCCATAATACTACATCAAAAACATAAGCAGCCTTTTATTATCTCAATGTTCTAGTTCTCTGATTTTTCTTTTACACATAAGTGTTTTTCTCCCAACAAAATATAAGTTATTAAGACTTGTGAGCTTTAAATAGGTTTTTAAGTACATCATTATTACAGCAATATATGACTTAATCTATGAAGTTTTGTGAAAGTTAAATCACATCAATCAACAAATACATGTTCAATTGCTAATCTATCCTAAAGTGTTGAGCTAGTTTAATACACAAGTAGTGTTATATTTCTTAAAAATGTCTACCATAGTCTATGGTATGATAAGGAGCAGTTTTTTCTAGGGAAGAAAGGAAAACAAATGAAAAAACTTAAAGCTATATAAATAGACTATGTCCATATATATACTGACAAATTAAAAGGATAACCAGTTGGGAGTAGGTTTCTACCTTTTCTTGCTTCAATGAGATCTGGAATTGGTTCATCCTTGTTGATGGCTGGTCGCAATACATATCTCCATCTGAAGGTGCTTCCAGTGGCATCAGGTGCTGACCATGTATTCCATGGACCCACAATAAGTGGCAGTGGTACTGTTTAAAAGAGAGAGACAATGATTTAAGTTTGATACCATAGTAAATTTTGTAATTGGCTGTTCACATGGCACAAGAAATAAATGCTTCATTGTGTACTGGTATAGAATAGATGTGTAGTTTGACTCCTGAAGAGATTGAGAATTTGCTAGTACAAAGATTACAAGATTGTTTTCAGCACAATTGTTGTTAAACTTTATAACCATTGCTGTTCTAAAACATTTTGTTACATCCCAATTTTTCTTTTCTTGACAATTTAAAAATTGAAACAGAAGTGACTTTTATACAATTCATTTAGAAAAAAACCTGAAATTTACTCTTTAAAGAATTACCTTTTCTTTATTTGTCATTTACATGTTACCTAAAAATCAAGTTTTTATGCTCATTGAATGGAGTTGAAATAATATCTGCATATGATATTAAGGTGAAGAGTAAACTCCAGTCAGAAACAATCAAAGGCAGTGGTACTGTAATATTGATATAAAGAATGATTCAAATTTTTACCATAGGGAATAACCTGATTATTGTCTTCTGGTAGTGACTAGACTTTCTGCTTGGCCTATTGAGAAGCCAAAGATTTTGTGTAATGGTACTGAACAGACTTCCAATTTGACTTTTGAATCTATTGAGGAACTGTTACTCTAACAAAATTTCTTTAATCCTCTGGAACTGAATTAATCTTTTTTTAATGTTGAAGCATGTGAAAAACACCATATGGTAATTAAACATAAAATCCCTGGAAAAATAAAACAAATTATCTATTCCTCCACGATAAGACTTCTTGTATAATTCTTTAATAAACATACCCTTCTTGCCCTGTATGAGGTCTGGACATTCTTGTCCTCCACTAATGGCTGGTCTGACAACAAATCTCCATCTGAATGAAGAGCCTGTAGCATCAGGTGCTGACCATTCATTCCAGTCAGCAACAATACATGGAAGTTTGACTGAAATTCAAGATGTTATGTGCAGCATTTCAATTTATTGCAAATTAAATGAAACCTTTCCATAGAATCAGTTTGAATTTACCTGGTGATTTAAATTTTGTAAAGTAAATTCTACCATTGAAGAAATACAATAACTTTTGTTCTCAGTAGAGTTCATTCAATTGAAACTATATTGTATTACTCAATAGGACAATTCTCTTTGCAAAAATTAAATGTCCAGGTTAACTGCAACTGATTCTTGGGAAAGGTTTATTTCCTTCACAATAAGTATGATTAAAAAAACGCCCAATGGATTTGAAATTTGGGTAACTGTTAAAATAATAATTTGTTGTTTAATATTTCTAGTCTTCATATGAAATAGAAAGTAATTCTTTGGATATTAATTTAAGAATGCTTTCATCTAAATCATTTTTTTGGCAACAATTTTTATTTTATTCACTAGATGATTGATTTTGATGGTGTTTAAAGCCACTTTCAGCACTCTTAGTTTTTTCATGGCGGTCAGTTTTTGTTGGTGGAGGAAAGCAGAATACTAAGTTTAAACCACTGAGCAATTTTCAAACTCCCAACCTCATTATTGGTAGGCAAGTGATCACTGTAGATGGACTACTAAGACTACTTGGCCACCAAAACAATTTGATCAGTTTGAAATATTGTAATCAAACTGCAGAGTGAAGAAATATTTGGTAATAACGATAATACAATTAAAATTTATTTGATTAGTTCCAATAAATGAATACAGAATTCAAATCGATGTTTGACTTAATCCTAAACCTTTGTAGATAAGATGTCTTTTGTTTTTGTTTTATAAACATACCCTTTCTGCCCTGTATGAGATCTGGACATTCTTTTCCTCCATTTACTGATGGTCTGGTTACAAATCTATATCTAAATGATGATCCTGTAGCATCAGGTGCTGACCATGCACTCCAGTCAGATACAATACATGGCAGTGGTACTGAAATTATAATATACCAATTATTTAATATGGTTAAGAATTTGAAGAAATTACTGATCTACTTAAGGTAGAGTCTTATCAATTTCAATGCAAACAAAAGTATTTACTGTTTTTAATTTATTTGATATGTTCATGTTAAACATTGTCCAGCAAAATGAATTAGTTTGCTTTTCAGCAAAATGAAACATTATGAGAATGCAATGGTAGAAGTTTGAAGTCTTACAAATCCATAATACTACATCAAAAACATAAACAGCCTTTTATTATCTCAATGTTCTAGTTTTCTGATTTTTCTTTAACAAATAAGTGTTTTTCTTTCAACAAAACATAAGTTATTAAGACTTCTGAGCTTTAAATATGTTTTTAAGTACATCGTTATTACAGCAATATATGACTTAATCTATAAAGTTTTCTGAAATTTAAATCAACATGTACATGTTAAATTGCTAATCTATCCTAAAGTGTAGAGCTAAAGTTTAATATGTAATACACAAGTAGTGTTATATTTTTATGTTATGTCTACTATAGTCTATGGTATGATAAGGAGCAGCTTTTTCTAGGGTAAGAAAGGAAAAAATGTAAAAACTTAAAGCTACCGTAATCGGCCTTGTATAATTTGCACTTGTACATTGTCCGCACCCCCTTCCCGCCACGAAATACCAGGTAAAAAACTTTCTGTAACTGTTAGAAAACTTCTAATGAAACTCTGGTAATTTCAAATTGTGTGTGGTTGTTTGCGGTATTTTCATGGAAAAAAAAATTTTCCGTCATCAAATAGAAGTTGTAAATGCTTGTAAATGATTCTAGAACAGTTCATGAGTGTTAAAATAAGTCAAAATCACAAAAAAAGCAATTTAGAAACTTGTGTATGTTTAAACCGAAAGTTCGAACGGCACATGTAAATAAAAATATATACGGTGAGAGTGTAGAAATCCTTACTTAATAGATATCACTAGAATGCGACTTTGAAAGTAAAACAGTTCCATCTTAGAGTAAAATTATAAACCTACACAGCAGAAATTTAAGATCTTCTGCAAATAATAATATAGCTGCGAGTGAGGCCTAATACAAATTCGATGAAACAATCATTCACATACAGCTCCTCAATACTTTGGAATAAACTACCAAATGAAATAAAACTATGTGAAAATCTAGGTAGATTTTTAACTATAAATGATATGTAATAACTCTCTAACTTTATCATGTCTTTTTAATTTTTGTACATAATGTATTATTTGTTTTTCTTATTCTACAGACAATCATCTTGCATGAAAGTTTATAGTAATAAAAAATATTGTAATAACCGTAATATTTGTTCTGTAAGTTTTTTGTGAGGGCCTCAAGGTAGATTAGTGAATGCTAATTGAGTCACCCTCTTTAAATAAAGTCATTATTATTATTATTATTGTTATTAAAATAATGTTTTACATATCTATCACATTAATGTTTGAAGGAACTGAAGCTAAAACAAAACACATGCGTCAGTATGAAACACCAAAATGGAATGAATAACCGATAATGTTTTGTAGTTTATATATCGTTATGCATAAGCTGGTTCCCGGTTGACTTCTACACTTTTTCATTCCGTTTATTTCAAGCAGATTCCAGTTTATTTTAAGCAATGCAGTGGAAAGAAACAAGAAATTTGTAGTGAAGCATTTAATTTTGAAGTTTATCAGTTTACATTTGATATTGAATAAAAATTACATATTAATATGGATTAGGTAAAATTATTAGTTTTGAAAATGATAAGAGCGCCCTCTAAAATTTCAATAAAAAACATGACGGAATGTAAACAAACCTTACGAAATCGAATTTTTTCTCTTATTTCTTGCTTAATATACTCTACACCCCTGTCAGGCAGGTTCAAATTTGGAGAATAAAACCACGGACTATACAAGCCTGAATTCAGAACATAAAAAGACTGATGTCCAAATTTAAAGGATAACTGGTTGGGATAAGTAGGTTTCTACCTTTTCTTGCTTCAATGAGATCTGGAATTGGTTCATCCTTGTTAATTGCTGGTCGCAATACATATCTCCATCTGAAGGTGCTTCCAGTGGCATCAGGTGCTGACCATGTATTCCATGGACCCACAATAAGTGGCAGTGGTACTGTTTAAAAGAGAGAGACAATGATTTCAGTTTGATACCATAGGAAATTATGTAATTGGCTGTTCACATGTCACAAATTGACACCTCTGTCCCCTGTAAAGTCCATGATTTGATAAGGAAACCCCAATAATAATTAGTATAAAAAAACAAAATAGTAGGAGCACAACCTCATTATATGGTGAAGTTTCTGAGAAAATTTGTATCAATTTCTGATTGAGAGTTTTGGAGGAGTTGCTAAAAATGTGAGATGAAGTGTGCAGATATGACAAAGTCCATGTCATGCCAAATCATATGGATAAGGAAATAAAATGGGAGGTGCAAAAGTACATCATGTGAGTAATATTCCGTGAAAGTTTCAAAAAGTTCTGACATTACAAATAGGACAAAATAAAAGGCAAGGCATAGAACATTATGACAAATACATTTCTGGTAAGTCATAAAATTGAGAATGGAAATGAGGAATATGTCAAAGAGACAACAACCCAACCAAACAGCAGATAACAACCGAAGGTCACCAACATGTCTTTAATGCAACGAGAAAATCCCACAACCAGAGTCTGGCCTCAGCTCATGCATGTATGCAAAATGACAATAAAAAAGATATCACAGAATGAAACTTTACCTTTGTTTTAACACTACTTCATCACAGTGTAAAAATACTGAACTACGGGGAAAATTCAAAAAAGACAGTCCCTAATCAAATGACGAAATCAAAAGCTCAAACACATCAAACGAATAGATAACAACTGTCATATTCCTCACTTGGTACAGGCATTTTCTTATGTAGAAAATGTAGGATTGACCCTGGTTTTAAAGCTAGCTAAACCTCTCACTTGTCTGACAGTCGCATCAAATTCCATTATATTGACAACGTTGCGTGAACAAAACAAACAGACATAATAGGTAAAAATGTCAAAAATAAGGATACAGCAGTCAACATTGTGTTATCATCTTAATCACTATAAAAACAAACAAATGTAACAAAGAAGCACAAAAAGGCATACATCAAATTATCACAATTTAGGTATAAGCTAATCTGTAGATGTCTTTTGGATTTCTGTGTCATTAGGTTGCTGTCTCATTGAGGGTTATCCACAATCCCCTTTCATTGATACACACAATTTTGGTATGAAGAATCGAAATATTTGTGATTATCGCTATTTTGTGCATTTTCCTTTGATCTTTTTGTGATAATTTTCATATCATGCTACTCGCTTGAGATGGAAAATTATCGCTAGAAACTATGCAGGCACGTGGCGTTGCTAATGAAATTGACATGAAAGTGACAACGTCGTCATAGGTAAAATAGCGATAAACAGATTATCATTGGTCATCTCAACTCGATTGCATTTCGCTTCGCCGTCCGGCTCAAGCGAGAAAATCAATCTCGTTGAGATGATCAACGATAATCTATAAAGATCAATTTCTCTATGACTAAACATCACCTTTAAGAACTGAAGTTTGTAAAGGTTTAGTAAGGTCAATCATCAAGGCAACAAAATGTGGCAATAATTGTATAAGTTTGGCTTTTATAAAAACATACCTTTCTTGCCCTGTATGAGGTCTGGACATTCTGCTCCACCGTTAATTGCAGGTCTGGTAACATATCTCCATCTGAATGAAGATCCTGTAGCGTCAGGTGCTGACCATTCATTCCAGTCGCTGACAATACATGGCAGCTTGACTGAAAGTTATACAATTTGATATGGTTACATGGTAAATTTTAATTTCACAACATCAAAAAAGTATCTGATTGACTTAAGGATGTACAGTCTGTGAAATTTTATTCAACACTGAATTCATTGTTTTACATCAGTCACATTATATGATGATAATATGTATATTTTTGAGAAGGTAAGACTAAAGACATATGTAAGATTATGAATCCAAAGGTGACATGCCTGGCTCACACTATCACATTACAACTTTCTGTGAAACATAAAATCAGGATCAAAACCCTTATTTGGCAAAAATATGAAAATGATCACATCATGATGAACATGTATACCAAGTTAAGTGTTGATTTGACCACAATTTCATGATAAACTAACTTAAACCAAAACTTAAACCTGATGCAGGACAGACGAAGGATCTGACACAAAGATCTGAAAACATACCCCCTATCTATTGTAGGCTGGACATAAATATGTAACCTGTTCATTTTTGAGATCCATGAAACTTTAAAAAAAAGTCATTGATCTAGATACACATCTAGATGCACATCTGGCATATACAATTTTAATCCTGGTATCTATGATGAGTTTATTTACATGTATTTCAATTAAAAAAACAATGATTGAATAAGAAATTTGGACTTGTGGTTAAGTATTGAAAACTGCACTATAAATTATAGATATATAAAAAGTGAAGATGAATTGTCATATACAGTATGAAGTTTATTGTTAATTCTTCATACAGTAAAAGTTCAAAGATTTTAAATATACTTAAGGCTTCTAAATGAATACCTTTGCTAAGTTGGATCATATCTGGACATTCTTTACCACCATTCAATGCAGGTCTGGTCATGAATCTAGCTCTGTATCTGGTTCCAGAAGCATCAGGTGCACTCCATTCAGACCAGTCAGACATGATACATGGCAGTGGTACTATAATACAAATAGAAATAAATTTGAATAAATGGTTTTATAAGTTTCAGTATGGGTCAATTTCTACACTTCCTACAAGAAATATACAGCTAAAAAGTTGTATTCAATGACTGTGATAGATCTAGTCATAACCTAACCTAGATGTTTTTGGATGTCATGAAAAATTCAGGAAAATTATCTTTTCATTCCAATTCCCCTTAAACCTGTACAAATTCTAATGTCAATGTAGTCAAAAATGGGTAATATTCATAATAACAAATGTCAAAAGATATAAGAATACCTCATTTAAGGGTACTAAACTGTTACTACTAAAAGTGTTTCTTTTTCCATGGTTTATA
The DNA here is from genome assembly GCA_017311375.1 of Mytilus coruscus. NCBI lineage: Eukaryota > Metazoa > Mollusca > Bivalvia > Mytilida > Mytilidae > Mytilus > Mytilus coruscus. Next base: position 28,553,836 of record CM029599.1, on the reverse strand, counting down.
GAGCCATGGACTGACAACAAAGCGATACTGTATGTTAAATTAGCAAAATTATTCCTAAATATAGACTATTTTTTTGCTAAAAATTTTCAAATCTCCCTATATAAAGTTATTTCACAATGACTTAGCAGTAACACTTTGTCGCTTAAGCTGATATTTACATTTTACTAAAGCCTCTGGTCAGAATTTTTATAATAATTTGAATAATGTTATCATACAAATTTTCTTTTTTCAGGGAAAAACCAATTGTGCTGTATATGCTTTTAAACATATGTTTTCCTTTGGTCACAATGTTATAAAAAATAATTAAAAAAATGTGTCGGAAGAAGAGAGCAAAGTGCTTACATGTCAAGGAACACATGTCTTCAAGGCTGTTGAAATAAGTATAATACCTTTGGTAAGTTGGATAAGGTCTTCACATTCTTTGCCACCATTCAATGCAGGTCTGACAACATATCTTGCTCTGAATCTGCTTCCTGAAGCATCAGGTGCACTCCATGCGGTCCAGTCAGACATGATACATGGCAATGGTACTAGAATAATATGAGAGAGTAAAATTACAAAATGCTTTTAATATATGTATTGGTTTTTTTTTCAGAATCCAGTATCTTTTTCAGTGTAGGTATAATGGACTTATTTGTCTATTCGTTGCTTTTCTTTATGGCCATGGTGTTACCTGTTTTTCTTTGACTTACAGTTTATGAAAGCCCCTTTTTATCTTCTCCATCGTTAATTATGTATATTCATTCTTAACTCAACATTGTGCTTATCCATGAGGATTTTCTCTTTTTCAAAATCCATAGTTTTTTTTCAGTAATTACTAAAATTGGTTGATACTGAATAACAGTTATCCCGCACCAATTAAAAAAAAATTGACCTATAAGTACTTCAACAAAAAGAGAGGTGTCAGCCAGGTAAGCCATTACAATCAAACCAAATAATTTTACTTGTAAGAATGTTATGGTGCCACTACTTGAGCACATGCAAGAAAAATCACTATACACTAGAACGTTTTTTTGTTATAATACAGTGACTATTGATTTATTTTTACCTTTGTTGAGTTGCATAAGATCTTCACACTCTTTGCCACCATTCAGAGCAGGTCTGAGGACCATTCTAACTCTGTATGTGGTTCCTGTGGCATCAGGTGCACTCCAAGCAGTCCAGTCACTCATGATACATGGCAATGGTACTGAAATTGTAATTTTGTGGCAATCATGAAAAAGTTCTTTTTCTAACCAAAATTTCAATACAAAACAATAATCCATTCATCAGTTCTATGGATTGATTAATATTCATAGGATACTGATTTTTTGTGGATTTCATAGGTATTGGTGAACCACCAATTTCAATGTTTGGTGAAGTACAAATTTTCTAAAGGTTTTTATGCAGACTTTGGCAAATATCCACTAATAATAAAACTTTATCTCAATCCATGAAAAATTGGTATCAACGAAAAATAAATAAATAAAAAAAAGATATTAAAGTGCAGATCAGTATGCTTTCTTTAAGAGAATTTCCACAGGTTCGATATACTGGTTTCATTTTTGTATTGCTAACATTACTACTTTTGGAAAGTAAATTTATCTTGACCTTTTGTAACATCACCAAATGTGAAAAAAAGGCAGTCAAAATTCATCCTCACTGTTTTAATGGCTGTATACTTGAACTTCAATCACTATTTCCAACTAATGCATATCACAATTTTCGAAGAAAACCTTTTTCAATTGATTGATTACATAATTTTTTTTTTAAATATGGAACCATATTGTGAATACATTATCTATCAATTTTTATTAGGGATATAAAATATTTACTATTTCAATTTTAAAGGTATCATTCATCTGAAGAGATTTTCCTCATTAGTAGCCAGTATATATGGTCATGGATTTTTCTACTGGAATATAGAAAAATTGAAAACAACACGTTTAATAATTTCATGCGTCCGAAGCGCTTTTCTGGATTTACCTTCATCAGGAACGCTCAATGCCAAACATTTGAAATCCGAGGGATGTATAAGTACCGAAACAGTTGAAGAGCTATATGACACAAATACCTAAAACAAATAGCTAAATTCATCTAAGGTCAACTTTGCCTGAGGGAGTTGAAACCTTAGTTTCTTTACAATTTCAAAATTTATCAACGGACAATTTTAGAAAAGTTTGTTATAAATCATGTCAGTACCGAAGTACTGACTACTGAGCTGATTTTTAGTTTATGTGTAAACCTACCTTTCTTGAGTTGGAGAAGGTCTTCACATTCTTTGCCACCATTAAGAGCAGGTCTTACTACATATCTGTATCTATAAATAGTTCCTGAGGCATCGACTGCTGTCCATTTAGTCCATTCACTCATAATACATGGCAATGGTACTAAAATATAATAATTTACAATTAATTTTTCCATGATTGATATTGAATAAAAACATTTTTATTCTAATGTATTCAGAAATTTTTATTATTGCCATTGTTGAGTAATGCAGTTGCACACACATGCGATTTCAGGAAATGCTGCCTACAATTAATACCATTGAAAGTTAAAACACAAGTTTTTCTTTCTGTGAAACAATTCCTGTTGCAATTTTCTCAATAACAATAACTTCATAATATTTTCCGATTTTTCACAACCTTCATTGAAATTACCTTACTTAAGAATTAAATGAGCTCTAACTAAGCAGTTTTACAATAACTTTTATATCACGTATGATAAAGATAAAATTTATCACATGCAATAAAATTGACTTACACAGATAAGGATTATGCTGTAATTCAATAAAACAGTTGTGTCGAAAACATGAAAATTAAAAAATTTCTTTTCAGACAAGGTTTTCCATCAAGTATTGTATATACTGTATCATCTTGGAATGCCTAGTAGAACTTAATATTCAAATAACAATATACAATTATTGACTTTTGATGAGGTTGATACAATGATTTATCAACCACAGAGATATGATATTCAACGAGGCCAACAGTCAACAATTGTTTTATTATATGACTTTTTATCCTTCTCCAATTTTCTAGCATTTGCTCAAAATACTTTTAATACTGCTCCCTGTTTTTATACTAAATATATCATCTACCTTTGTAGTTGCTAACTTTCATAAGTTGAAATATTCAATAAAAAGTTTGCTAAAAAATACTCGGAAAACAAGAAGAAGAGAAAAAAGTATAAACCGAAAACAAGAAGAAAAAAAAATACCAGAATTTGCAAGACTTTATAAACCTACCTCTTGGAATATCTATATTTAGGTTCACATTGGCTGTTCCAAATCTTATATTAACCTCTTATGATTTTTCCAGCAGTGAATGTAATGTTTTATTAAAGAAGACTCTGTATGCTTTTAGCCAATAAGAAAAAGATTTTTTTTAGTCATATAATAATAAAAGCTATCACTTTTTTTCAAATATAATGTACTCTGACATTCCAATTATTCGATCTAGCTAATACCTGATCACTACTAACCTTTGCCAATTTGGAGGAGATCTTCACATTCTTTGCCACCATTCAAAGCAGGTCTTGTTACATATCTTACTCTGTATCTTGTTCCAGAAGCATCAGGTGCACTCCATGCTGTCCAGTCAGACATGATACATGGAAGTGGTACTGGAATATATTGTTATAAAAAGTTTTCAACTACTGTTTACTTTCAACATATAGTTAATGGCATTTACTAAACACAATAAACATCAAAGAGATTTATACATAAAGACAGCATGCTATAGATTCATGCGCTTTTCCATTTTATTTTATAAGGTTTTATCACTGCCTTATCAAAATATTTATTTCAGATTCCTTTTGTTGTACTGGTTCTCTTTTTAACATGGATGATCATAGTATTGTTTTGCCCACTGTATAGATTATTGGATGGATCTCTCATCTCAACTTAGAAGCAAATTCATACTTTCCTTTTTAATTTTATTGCATTCTCTATATAGATTTGTTCTGACAGACAAACAATGATAAAATAACTATGTACAAACCTTTGCCAAGTTGAATGAGGTCTTCACATTCTTTCCCGCCATTCAATGCAGGTCTTGTCATATATCTCACTCTGTATCTGGTTCCAGAAGCATCAGGTGCACTCCAGTCAGTCCAGTCAGACATGATACATGGCAGTGGTACTGTAATTAAAGAAATGCATAATGTGCTTAAAAAATACATAGAAGCCTTTCCTAGTATGCTATGCATATGGGTTTTACCCATTTTTGAAGGCAGTCTGGTAACCAGTTGTTGTCGGTGTCCTTGTTCTTTAGTCTCATTTGCAATCATACAAAGTATTTTTTTTTTATAAAAGTCAAATCAAAAACTGGTAAATCTGACAACAATCAATCAATCAACCAATCAGTCAGTTAGCCAGTCAATGTGATTTTCATTTTTTCATACTGTATTATTATGAATTATTGTTAATGAAATTTTAACTTCTGATTGTATAATTAATTAGCAGTAATAAAGTCTGAAAAATGTATCTTGTGAAAGGACATTTTTTTCTAAACTGAAACTCAAAGCTCTAATTGCGCAAGCAAGAAGACACTATTTGTGTATTACTTTAACATTCAAGAATTTAAAGGAAGTTGCCACTTTTTGTGCTTTTACAAACCTTTGCCAAGTTGGATGAGATCTTCACATTCTTTGCCGCCATTCAATGCAGGTCTTGTCATATATCTTACTCTGTATCTGGTTCCAGAAGCATCAGGTGCACTCCAGTCAGTCCAGTCAGACATGATACATGGTAGTGGTACTGTAATGCAAAATAAGACATTTCAGAGTATTCAAGTTGAATTTTTCAAAATAAATCCAGAGAATAATTCATAATCCTGAGAAAACACATACAGCAGTGAAGAAGATTTGAGCAGAAAACTTTTGTGCCAATGCAATGTATTTTTTCATATCATTTTATGCAGTACTTGTGTATGCCATGTACATGGTTGTGTTCTTTGTTTTTCAACAAAGTTTATGCTTTTCTATGATGAGGGCCTTAGGGAAGACAAGTTGTAAAAAAAAAATGTGTAACTCTCTTAAAATAGAAATATTGTTATTGTTTATATTTACTGTGAAACCAAAAAATTATATCAACCTAAGCTTAATAGAAAATTAAAGACATGTGGTTTCATTGCCAATACGACCACTATCCACTAGAGACTCTAATGGTCAAGTTTGCAACTTCTTTAATATATGACATACCTCTGCCAAGTTGGATGAGGTCTGGACATTCTTTGCCACCATTTAATGCAGGTCTTGTCATATATCTTACTCTGAATCTTGATCCAGAAGCATCAGGTGCACTCCAGGTAGACCAATCAGACACAATACATGGAAGTGGTACTGTTGATAAGAAATGTAAACATGAAAAATCAGCAAATGTTTTAACCTAGACTGACGCCATTCTACTCACATACAAATATATTGTAAATTTTTTTTAATTTTCAGGACCTATACATATGGCTAGCCAGAAGTTTAGACATTTTCAATATTTTATTGTGCAATGATACCATGATTAACATTGTTTTGATTGAAATATGTAAGCAGTTACAACTACTGATATGCTGATAAATTTTCACATAAAAATATCAGGGCCAAGCCCAAGACTATGGCAAAAGATGATCTCCACTGTAGCTAATGCATAATAAAAATCAGTCGCCCTGTTTGATTTTTAGTCATTATAGTGGACTCGGTGATTGTGAATTTTGATCCCGGTGAATGTAAAAATCAATACATGTCAATTGAAAATATATAAAATAAGTTTATTAGGTTAAGTTATACAAACCTTTGCCAAGTTGGATGAGGTCTGGACATTCCTTTCCACCGTTCAATGCAGGTCTTGTCATATATCTAACTCTGTATCTGGTTCCGGAAGCATCAGGTGCACTCCAGTCAGACCAGTCAGACACAATACATGGCAGTGGTACTGTTGAAAGAATTTAAGCTTGTAATGAAATATGCCCAACTTTTAACTTTTAAGTTTTTAAGTTTAAACTGTCAAAAAGATTTTTTATGAAGCATCTGCCACAGTAAATAACAAAACAGTCAATGTAAAAATTAACTTGAATCATCTCATTTGCTTCCAGCAGGAGGTGCCCAAACATACTTTACTGTTGTTTCAAAATGTCTTTTACTGACTATGATGTAAGTTAACAACACAACACAGAATAAAACACATTCATTTAAAATAATACCGTCAAAATATAAAACCAGAGTGCTTTGAGAAAAATGCCAAATTATAATATGTAATTTGTTATAGCTGGAGTTTTTTAATAAATGTATTAGGTTTTGAACAGATATTTGTATGGTGACAAGCTCCATTTACATGTACAAGTAGACATTTACAGACACTTAAGGCCACTCAAAAAAGCAACATCTGCCTTTGAGTTTATATTCTGTTTTTTTCAATTTGGTTGGAAAATTATTCAGTGTAAAAACTTGTACATGTATATTGTGTTGACAAAATTTAGAAATATAAAAATATATCATCACTTCTGTCCTTTTAATTTTATCCATATTTTGTGACTTGAACCACACATGTGTCATGCAATTTTCATTTAAATCTTCAATTTTCTTGAAAAAAAATATCATGAGTTCAAACTGAAAGTTGCTCAGGTCAAAAAAGGTTATCGGTATGTTAAAGGGAAAATTACATGAAGTAAGCTTTCACTAAAGTCATATGGATTTCAATACTAAACAGTTGCTCAAATAGCCATGGATTAATTGAAAATAGAAATAGCAAAGAGAGCTGTTTGACATGTGTATGATTTTGGCTGTAAATGCACTCACCTTTGCCAAGTTGGATGAGATCTGGACATTCTTTGCCACCATTCAATGCAGGTCTTGTCATATATCTAACTCTGTATCTGGTTCCAGAAGCATCAGGTGCACTCCAGTCAGACCAGTCAGACACAATACATGGTAGTGGTACTGTAATGAAAATCCAATCAAAAGTTTAAAATGGCATTCATATTTGTTTTGCAAGTCATTTAGAAATAAGTCTGTATCAGAAATTGTTTTAAAGGTTTATTGAAGTGTCAAAGCTAAAACTGAACATAGCAACAATGCAAACACAGCAAGATTTCTTCATTTCAAATGCCAAACCCATACAATGTTCAAAATAAATTACTTGAATGACCCTGGAAATGTTTATTGCAATTGTGCAATGTTGTTGGCCTATGACTCCGACTAATAACCATGAATCTGAAGACAGACATCATCCAATTAAAAGTGGCATTACATAAATTATTGGATTTGAACTTAATTTCTTTTTCTCCAAAATTACCCTTAAACTTCAAAACAAGCTCCAACATTCTATGTTTTAAGTAATTCTCATCTTACAAACCTTTGCCAAGTTGGATGAGGTCTTCACATTCTTTGCCACCATTCAATGCAGGTCTTGTCATATATCTAACTCTGTATCTGGTTCCAGAAGCATCAGGTGCACTCCAGTCAGTCCAGTCAGACATAATACAAGGCAGTGGTACTGTAATGAAAACAGCATAAAAGAAATAGACTCCAAACATGTGTTCCCTATGAAAACCACAATATTTTAAACACCAAATGATCTAGCCATTTTATCGTATGTTTCTCCACTTAGAACTAGATGTTTAAATCAGTCTTAAACAATTCTGAACTAGCCATACTTTCTATCAAGTGCAATTTGTAAAATTACAAGGGTAGATTTATTGACATATACCATTAAAAAAAGGAAAACTTTGAGTGCAAAGGAATTTACAAGATACTGAATTTAAGACATGCTGTATTTATGTATTTCGAAAAACATTTTACTGTCAGTTTTCCTTGAAATCATTGAAAGTCAAGTAGTAAAAGACCTGTAAAATGAAATAAGATCAACAGAAGATATAAAGGAACACCTTTGCATTAAGAGGATTTTTCCAGAAATGATTAAAATATTATATCTTTCTTGTAAACTGATCTGAAGTATCATTATACAAGTAAAGTTCGGTGTGAGCCAAGGCTCTGTGTTGAAGGCCATACTTTGACCTATAATTGTTAATTTTTTATACATTGTGACTTGGATGGAGAGTTGTCTCATTGGTAATCATACCACATCTTCTTATTTATAAAATCAGTCCAGTTTAAAAAAAAATCTGCCTCCTGGGTCCTTGGTCATAAAACTTTACTCAATACACAGAGTACAAAATTTGTGCTCTAAACACCAAATTACGAGATACCAAATTCAATATATGCACACCCTGAGAATTTACTTTCTTGAAAGCAGGGCTAAAATCCTAAATATCTTCTGTTTTGCATTGGCTCAATTTAATAAATAATATCCATCAGTTTAGAAGAGAAGAGCAAAGTGTTCATATGTACAGACAAACATGACCTTAACACTGTTTAAATAAATAATACCTTTGCCAATTTGTATGAGATCTTCACATTCTTTGCCACTATTCAATGCTGGTCTTGTCACATATCTTACTCTGTATCTGGATCCAGAAGCATCAGGTGCACTCCATGTGGTCCAGTCAGACATGATACAAGGTAATGGTACTGTAATAACAAATAAAATAACAAAATGAATTTTTATATACTGTGGATTCATATATTTTTGTGGATATACGAATTTTCGTGTATTGATGAAAATATATATTTTCAAAAATATGTAATTTTGTGGTTTTGCCAGTCTCCATACAAGCCTTTACAAAATATACACTTTATTGTATATCTAAATTTCAGGTTTACCAAAACCTATGAAATCCACAAAAATTGGTATCCCACAAATAATAATGAATCCATATTATGATTTTTTTCTGAGTCCAGAATTATATTGAAAAAAAAGTACAGGTATGATTGCCAATGACAAAAATATCTACTACAGGTCAAAGAACAAAGATGTGTGTGTAAGCAATTACAGGTAGCATTACAGGTGTCAACAATGATCATAAAATATAATGTAAAGAAAGCCATAAAAGGCCCTAAGATTCTTTATGAACTTCAACAGTCTATGTGGAAAATAGAAAAGCACATGTGCCTTTGACAGTTTTCTTTGTTTAGCTCTTTCTAGCAGACTTCAAAGCAATCTATTTTGCAACTGTTTAACTGCTGATACATTCATTTTTCTACTCATAGAAGTCATGTGAATAAAGCACTTACACAAATTAGTTGGGTTTACAGATAATGAAGGATTTCGTCACTTTCATCTCATTAAATTCATATGCAACCACAAACTCCTCAGACCAACAAAATTTATTTGCCTTAATTTCAAAATTCTCCATATTCTCTAACATCTGACATTTTTATATTAAAGACATTTATAATATTGAACAAATAATGCAATTGCTACATGGCAAAATATATTTCTAATGACCTTTTCTAAGTTGGAGAAGATCTTCACATTCTTTTCCACCATTAAGAGAAGGTCTGAGTACCATTCTGAATCTATACACTGTTCCTGAGGCATCAGGTCCAATCCATTTACTCCAGTCACTCATAAGACATGGCAGAGGTACTATAAGATAAAATTTACTTCAATTGCAAAGCAACCAATACATAATGTGTATTCTTTATGTAAATAATTTTTATTACAACCCGATTCTAGGTAGTTAAGTGGATGTATTGACTCTTATGAAGGCTAAGGGATTCATAATCTATTTTTGCATGATACAAGGACCTATACTCTGAAAGATTATGTTTATATTTGCCTAAAGTGCAAAATGAAACTTAAATCATCCAAATGAACCAAAATGCAATTTTCAGATATCATTTTTAAAATTTTTTTTTTTATTCCTTATTGAAGAAACTCTTATAACGGGTACTCAAAATGCTATTAAATCACTTCAATGAGTTACACACAACAATAAATTAACATTCGTGTAAGGTTGTATTGTGGATGTTTACTGAAAGATGAAAAGATAAATTGGAAACTTGAACTGTTTGTCAACAAGTGGCAAGCTTGGCACACCTTAATACCTGGTAAAAACCAAAAGTTCTTTTACCAAATAAGGACTACATTCTAATAAATTATCATTTACCGGTCAGAGATCTCCCCATCTAATAGCCAGTATATGTAGCCATTGATTTTTCTACTGGAACATAGTTTATATATAAACCTACATTTCTTGAGTTGTAGAAGGTCTTCACATTCTTTGCCACCATTAAGAGCAGGTCTTACTACATATCTGTATCTATAAATAGTTCCTGAGGCATCGACTGTTGTCCATTTAGTCCATTCACTCATAATACATGGCAATGGTACTAAAATATAATACTTTTCCATTAATTTCCACTGATTTGTATTGAACACAAACATTTTTAGTCATATTGCTAGGATGGTGGATGGCTGTTTAACTCCCAGTGGCAAATTGTATGCATATTCAGGAGAACAAGTTATTGCGAACAAAAAGAAACTTTTCCACAGATTCATCTCCTATTGGTCAATCTATTTAAACTTTTGTCAGTTCTATTGTCCCATTGAATAAATTCTATATAATATGTATGTTTAACTTATATAAAACTGGATGTTGTAAATGAATATTCAGAGTCTTGGAATGCTACTAGACATATATTTTAGACAAGACTAGCAGTTATTAGCTAAGGCAATGACAATGCTAGACATTTACATTTCAAAAGCTCAATTTGGAAGAGGTTTTCCATAAAATATTGTGCTAGTTGTACCTTTTTTAATGTCTAATAGAATTTTATATTCAAATAACAATAAAAGCTGACACTTTTTCTTCAAACATTATATACTTTGACATTCATATAATACAATCCAACTAATCCCATGAACAATACCAACCTTTTCCGATTTGAATGAGGTCTTCACATTCTTTGCCTCCATTCAATGCAGGTCTTGTCACATATCTTACTCTGTATCTTGTTCCTGAGGCATCAGGTGCACTCCATGCTGTCCAGTCAGACATGATACATGGAAGTGGTACTGGAATATATTGTTATATTGTTTTCACTACAATTCACTTTCAACATATAATTAATTGAGATCTGATGATTCTCAGCAGGAGATAAGGCAAAAAAAACAAAAAAAAACACAATTTTTAATTTTTTCTAAACCTATTCCTTTGCAATTTTCACAATAATAAAAAAACATCGCAACAAAATTCTTCTCATTTTTCTGATCAAAAATGCACTACATAAACATGTTTAACCCCGCCGCATTTTTGCGCCTGTCCCAAGTCAGGAGCCTCTGGCCTTTGTTAGTCTTGTATTATTTTTACTTTTAGTTTCTTGTGTATAATTTGGAGTTTAGTATGACGTCCATTATCACTGAACTAGTATATATATTTGTTTAGGGGCCAGCTTATCCGGTGCGGAATTTCTCGCTGCATTGAAGACCTATTGGTGACCTTCTGTTGTTGTCTGTTCTGTGGTCGGGTTGTTGTCTCTTTGACACATTCCCCATTTCCATTCTCAATTTTATTTACTACAGAAATGTATCTATATACATATAAAATACATATAAGTTTTTTCCATTTTTGTTTCTGAGCTAATGTACCAATGCATTATCATAATATTTATCAGTTTATTTCCAATTCCCTTTTATGTGCTGGCTCTCTTTTTCACATTGTTTATTATAGTTTTATCAAACCCTTATCAATTTAGTTCATATAAATGAATAGACCCCTTATCCTAACTTAGCAAATTCATACCATTTCTTCATTCTGTATATACATTTTGTTGACAAATAAATGACAATAAAATATATATGTGAACCCCATACCTTTGCCAAGTTGGATGAGGTCTTCACATTCTTTGCCGCCATTCAATGCAGGTCTTGTCATATATCTAACTCTGTATCTGGTTCCAGAAGCGTCAGGTGCACTCCAGTCAGTCCAGTCAGACATGATACATGGAAGTGGTACTGTAATTAAAGAAATGAATAATGTAATTAAACAAATCCATATTTTAAACATGATAAAATACATGCAACAGTAGTGTTGTAAATGCCTATCATAGCATACTATACAGTATGGGTTTTACTCATTTTTAAGGCAGTATGGTGACCTGTAGTTATACTTCTATTCTTCTATTATCATTATTTACCAATCTATATAGTTTTATGGCTTTAATTTCAGATTTATTTTACTTTTACTAGTAAAAAAGGGTTTCTAGTGTAAATAAGTATGGATGCCAAGACTTTTTTCATCTTGCAGCAAAACATGTGTAAAGAATCTAATTGTGAGGTCTTCAAAACTAAAATTCTTGAATGTGTAAGAAATGTTTGCAGTTGAATGTTAAGCCATTAACAATATTGCAAATTCAGAAATTTTGGATGCATTTATCATTGGAATTTTTGAGCATGGACAAAAAGTGAGATTAATTTATGCAATTTCAGGATATGTTTCATACAAATAATGGTATTAAAATTCAAGATGCAATTTTTTATTTTAGCGAAACCTATTCTTTTGCCATTTTAATGAATAAAAACATGGTAAAATCTGAATTAACAGTAATTTTATTTTACAATGGAGTATATGGTCATCTATATAAAAGTTGAACAGGGAAAAAAAACTAAATATAATAAAACAAGGAAGCAAGTAAAATTTAAAAGTTGCTTTCCATACCTTTGCCAAGTTGGATAAGGTCTTCACATTCTTTGCCGCCATTCAATGCAGGTCTTGTCATATATCTTACTCTGTATCTGGTTCCAGAAGCATCAGGTGCACTCCAGTTAGTCCAGTCAGACATGATACATGGCAGTGGTACTGTAATCAAAATGAGTTGTGTTGATTTACAGGATTGAAATAAAATATAAGCTTCTCAGACACTCCTGAATGTAGTCAATGCCTGGCTATATATTTTTTCTTAATTTGACAAAATCTAGATATTCTTTGTTCTCAATTCAAGTATGGTTTTTAAAATACATATTGCAATTAGATCAATGGAATCTTTTCTTGAAGGTTGGAAATGTGTGAATAAGAAGACATCTTTGTTGTTGCCTTACCAGGTAGTTTTGTCAAGATAATAATTGTACCATAGATGATCCAATGCAAGGGTTAAAAAAAGAAGGCTTCTTGCTTCATAAAACTTTCAAAATTGTACTAAGAAGCAATTTTTTTATGCCTATGGCCTAAAAATTTTCAAAACCAATGGCTGTAGTCATGGACTTATTTTGCCAAAAAGCATGTTGCAGAAAATAATCAAATTCAGACCCCAAATAGTATTTACAATTATGTATAATGTATAAAAGAGAAAAAAAGTTATGTTAATTAAATGTTGTCTAAATTTAATTTCATCATAAGAAGTCAATAATATTGAATCTAAAAAAAAAGGGACAAACCTTTGCCAAGTTGGATGAGGTCTTCACATTCTTTGCCACCATTCAATGCAGGTCTTGTCATATATCTCACTCTGTATCTTGTTCCAGAAGCATCAGGTGCACTCCAGTCAGTCCAGTCAGACATGATACATGGCAGTGGTACTATAAAATATTTTTTAAATAATGACAATATGTGTAAAATTGAAAGACAAAAAAATAATAATATAATACACAAATATCTTTGAGGAAAAAAATCAAAATAAAAAAAAAGGAAGGGAAATCTAAATTTTCTTAATCTCTTGTATAAGAATAAACAACTTTGTCAACTTAAATATCATGCTGAGCCCACATTGATTGAAATCATTCTCTTAGCTTCAAACCAAACAAAAAAATGCTACTATACAAAGAAATAACTCAGAGACAAAAAAACATATACTTTTATTATAATAATTAAATTACATACAAATACATCGATGTCAGACCATAATATCAATCCTGTTCCCATATTCATCTGGGTTTAAGCCTTACCAAGCTAAGCAAGAATTGTGTGCCTTAGTCTGTCAAACTTTCAGTATTCGTTTCAGTCGAACTACAGGTATCTCGGAATATTTCTCTGGAGCTGCTAACTTTGAGATAACAAGAGTTGACTGCAAATAGATTTGAGAACAAAAAGAAGACAAGTTCTCTGTTTTTACAGCTAACAAACCTTTGCCAAGTTGGATGAGGTCTTCACATTCTTTGCCACCATTCAATGCAGGTCTTGTCATATATCTGACTCTGTATCTGGTTCCAGAAGCATCAGGTGCACTCCAGTCAGACCAGTCAGACATGATACATGGCAGTGGTACTGCAATATTAAAGACAATCTTATTATTTCTTCATCACATTCATATAAAAAGAAGTAAATGTGGATGTGTGTGTCAATGAGACAGTAACCTGGCTATACAAGAAAACCAAAAAAATGTTGATGTCAACATACATTCTTCAATGGTAGACAGTGTCTAAACAATGGGTAAAAGCTCTTAATGTTCCCAAATCTAAATATTTTTGAATTTTGGTAATCTAATGGCACAATGATAGATTAGATGTTGAGAAGATATTTTTTTAGGCAATCAAATAGTTTTTTTATTCAGATACTAATTCAAAATTTCAAAGCATCACACTGAATGCATGCATATAGCAAGAGAAACACATTTATAAGAATTTAGTTAAGGCATCTTCAATTATGGTCAATCATTTTCCAAAGCATGCATGCTATACACATACTTTTTTCAAATCCCCAATCCTTTTCAAAAACTGAATTTGAAAAAAGTAAAAAAAAAACAGGAAAAGTTTCCACAAAAATTGTCAATGATTCAACAGCCTCCCCCATAGAATTTGATTTGCATGCATCAGAAAATGGTTGCAAATTATGGATGACACCTAATCAAAGCATATTCTTAAATCTGATATATTTGTTTGGCAATATATAGAGATTGTAATAATATATCCATCAATTAAATTTTCAAATTTGTTGTAATTAAATATGCTACAGGAAATAAGTTCAATCAAACACAATATTTGATGATAGAAATGTTATGATGTGAAAACTATATTAACAGACATTCTATGCATCAACATAAAAAGTACATAATATAATAGGACATTTCATACCTCTGCCAAGTTGGATGAGATCTGGACATTCTTTGCCGCCATTCAATGCAGGTCTTGTCATGTATCTTACTCTGTATCTTGATCCAGAGGCATCAGGTGCACTCCAGTTAGACCAGTCAGACACAATACATGGAAGTGGTACTGTAACAAGACAAAATAGAAATAAATGGTACAGAAATCATTTTCAAATGAAACAAATTATCCTGTTGTTGGAAGATAAATTGAATAGGGAAAATCTGTGTTGGAAATCTTCTTCTATTTGCCTGCAACAGTGACAACAGTGATAATCTCCATCTTTTTAAGGTATAATTTAAGGAAAGAATGTCAGTTCTCTTCATATAACTTATCTAGTCATCAATCTTTGTTTCATTTTCCATCATCAATTTTTGACTTTTTCCCCCTGTTATTTAAGGGCAATTACTCCAATAAAGAGTCCACTGAGGATTTCAACCATGATGACCTATTTGTAGATCTTGCCTTGCAGATTTTTTTTGCTATTGAAATCTATCTATTACAGTTTTCAAGATAATAAGCAAACATGCAAAGAATTGGTAAAAACGTCATTAAAGAGACATAACTCCAATAAGGAGTCGACTGACATTTAGAACATGTTGACTTATTTGTAGATCTTAACTTATAACTACTTACCATTTTTGCTATTTTAAGATTCTATCTATCTATTACAGTTTGCAAGATATTAGGCCAATATGTGTGGGAGGCACAACTCTTTATCTTTTTTATACCCAACCACCCATAATTTTTATTTGCATTTGAATCAGAAATGTATTTGCTTCAATTCCAATTACCTAGAGAGAAAAAATAATATGTGTTGTCAAACTATTAAATACAATTTTTCCTTGAATAGCCCTAACATGAAAAATTCTTAAACAAACCTTTGCCAAGTTGGATGAGATCTGGACATTCTTTGCCACCATTCAATGCAGGTCTTGTCATATATCTTACTCTGTATCTTGTTCCAGAAGCATCAGGTGCACTCCAGTCAGACCAGTCAGACACAATACATGGCAGTGGTACTGTTAAATAATAATTCAAGATGGGTAAATATATTATACAACATTATATTTATTATTTTTAATGGGAATAAAGCTAAATAGTGAACTCCAAATAAATAAACAAGATAACTCACTGTTCCAAGATGTCTATCACCCCTTGAGCTTTGATCTTAATGATGTAGAATAACTTTTAAGCTGTAAGCACATAAGGTAATATTCAAAGTGCAAAGGTATTGTAACAAATGTGTAAAGTGAATGATCACAGCCATCAGATTCTTTAGAGGAATTGGATTTTTTAAGAATATCACTTAATAAAACCCTCACATATGGGAAGTTATTCTTGTATATCTCCTTAATAGCAACTTCCATTTTTGATTAATCAACCTTTTTAAAAGCGTCAGTGTAATTTTAATCTGAATAAGGATTATCAACACAATTTAAAATGGTCCCTGTGGTATCTTAGTTTATTACATCTTAATATATATTGACATAAAAGTATGCAGTTTTTTAAGACAAATCTAGAAAAAAATCAAGTATCTATGGAATGAAAAATACCTTTGCCAAGTTGGATGAGATCTGGACATTCTTTGCCACCATTCAATGCAGGTCTTGTCATATATCTTACTCTGTATCTTGTTCCAGAAGCATCAGGTGCACTCCAGTCAGACCAGTCAGACACAATACATGGCAGAGGTACTGGAATTCAATTATATTTATTATATGGACTGTATAAATCTCATATTGTTACGATTTTAAAACAGGATACCATTATAAAAAAGTTAGAAATGAATGGTCAACTAGAACTGTCTATAATCGGAAAATTGTAATTTTTCCTCTAATCAAACTGTCTAATAGCTTTTATTTTTTAGAACAGTGCAAGATACTCAAAAATATTAGGCAGAGACGACAAGTACCAAGCAGCAGCATCATGTTTTTGATGTCCCTCCAATTCAATTTATCAATGAAATGCACACAACCAACATCTTCCATACACCCAAACAGTTAACAAAGTTTTGTACAGGGCAAACAAAGAGTTTTCTTACTACTTCATGAAATTTACTATTTTATCCTCAGAAACATATTCTTAAGACCAATTTCTGATAAAAAGAACAACAGAATTTATTTTTTGGTACTGATTTCTTCAGATCCAATATCAACTCACCCTACTGATATACGACTCAGGAAATCAGGACTGAAAGATTACCTTAATAAGTGGATTCTAATTTTCTAGTTTGTGGATAAATCATTGGTTTTTACTTAGTAATTTGTGGTCCATACTGTTTTTTGAATTTCCTTGATTCAGACATAGCACATGATAATCCTATGACCAACCTCTAAAAAGGTTGGGATTCTTAATGTGACTGTTTAATATAGAAGTAAACTTCAACAAAGGGTTACAACCACAACCATATACTTTTTAATTGACTTTCTTGTTTTTGTTGACAGTAACATTATCCTATTGAAGGAATACTGGAAACTTCTAGCTTTCTAGTACCACTGTTTGGACTAATGATACTTATATTATGTATTGTCCATTATTGAAAATTTTCCTTTTGGTCTTCAAAATTCTCTTACAATAGACAACTGAATCATAGCTATGTAGCAAGTATCTTAAACTGTGAATGATTTAAACATCCTAATGCATTCAATACCTTTGCCAAGTTGGATGAGATCTGGACATTCTTTGCCGCCATTCAATGCAGGTCTTGTCATGTATCTTACTCTGAATCTTGATCCAGAAGCATCAGGTGCACTCCAGGTAGACCAGTCAGACACAATACATGGCAGTGGTACTGCAAATAAAAAATTAAAGAATGAGTAAATATTTCATATGACAATTAATACTAGTCATGAATCGAACTCTGTATTTGGTTCAAGAAGCATAAGATGCACTCCAATTAGACCAGTCAGACATTATACATGGCAGTGGTGATAAAAAATGAAATTCAAATGGATATACAAATTATGGCAATTCACATGGTTGCCATTCAAAAGGAGCTATTCTGTGGATTCTAATTTTTTTTTCGGGATACAAATTTTCATGGATCATTGAACATTTAAGTTTGTGTTTCATGTTTACCCACGAAATCAACAAAAACTGGTATCCCACAAATATTAATGAATCCAAAGTAAGTTTGATAAGTAATTGCACCTTAATTTTTCATATTTAATGTTCAATACATAAACATGTACAGATTTTGTTTGGAATTTTAAATCAAATGTGAATAAAGTCACCTTTATTGACCCTTTTGGAAATCCAGCAATGCAAAGTAATTTTAAACTTACCTTTGAACCAAGAAAAGCAACTAATGGATATGTTAGCCTTTTCAAGTACAAAATCATGTTTACTGTAAACCGGAAATTTTCGTGCCGTTTTTTTCGCGATTTACCAACAAAATCTAGATTCGCGCTGTTTTGAATTGGCAATGTCCCAGTCAGTGTCCTATATAAGTTTTTTTCATAAATGATTTGGAAACTGTACAGTGTTAATAAATGTATTTAAATCAAGTGATAAAACCAATCAAAATTCCTTTTTGTCGGTTCACATTTAAAACTATTAGTCATGTTTGCTTGTAAAAACACAATCACAATAACCAAAGAGGAATGACCTAATTAAGAGTGAACTAAATGCTGACAGAATTACTGCTTATTAGTTAATATTTGAATCTGATTGATCTGTGCAGCAGATACAATGGGTAATCATTTTAAAACTGATTGACAGGTGTCATTTACATAAGTGTAACGATAGTTGTTTATTTAGCAATATCCATAATGTCCACTTGGATTAATTAGGACTATCATGAGATAAAGTTTTGATATCTAACACTGACTTTCCTTTAGAAATAAAGTTATGTTTTGTGGTATAGATCTGTCATCTGTAAAACTGATGTTTTAAATTAGCCATCTACATATCCTATTGACATACATTCATGTATGGTCTTCATATTCGTGTTCGGATTTCCATGAAATATTCGCGGTCGTTTTATTTTTGCGTTTCAACTCTTACCGCGAAAATAGCAAAAATAAAACTGCTGTGAAAATTTCCCTGTTTACAGTAGTTGAAAATTGAATTACACTATTACCGTATTAAAAATCTAATTAAATGAGTAGTTAATGCATCATAATTAATCTTTCAAAAACTTAATCTTACAAAATAGACAAACAAAGCATTATCTCTGCTTGAAAATAAGCTTTGTGGAACACATAAATATAATGTTTCTTACAAATAAATGTAATATATAATACCTCTGCCGAGTTGGATGAGATCTGGACATTCTTTGCCGCCATTCAATGCAGGTCTTGTCATATATCTTACTCTGTATCTGGTTCCAGAGGCATCAGGTGCACTCCAGTCAGACCAGTCTGACACAATACATGGAAGTGGTACTGAAAAATTGCATAAAATAAACTAATGAGATTTCAATAGAGCTCATTCATTTCATAGCAATGGTTAATCACATATTGGTTTATATGTAATAGAACTAGTACTGATTCAAATAGGCCTAACATTTTCCATGATTTCACAAGGATCTTAGAAATACTTGTTACAAACCTTTGTTAAGTTGGATGAGGTCTGGACATTCTTTGCCGCCATTCAATGCAGGTCTTGTCATGTATCTAACTCTGTATATGGATCCAGAAGCATCAGGTGCACTCCATGCAGACCAGTCAGAAACAATACATGGCAATGGTACTAAAATATAAAAGAACCAAATCTCAGCAAAGTCCATATGTAATGTCTTGAAATAGATGAATTCAGAAATGGTGTTAAGCAATAAGAAAGTAACTGTTTTGGACATTTTAATTGGTCAAGCTGTCATTTGTAACGCTGAGAATGGGCAACATGATTTATGTGTCTGAAAATAAATTTCTGAATTGGCTCATTACCAAGATGTCCAGTGTGAAATATATTGTTCATACATAATATGGATTTGATTATTTCTACACATTACAACATAAAACAAAACGTAAAGCTATCTTAAGGAAATAGACCATGAATCATAAAAGCAGCTTTAACATTAAAGTGTCAAATGCTTAAGCAAGCATAAAGAGCAATGCTCAATTTAGAAGCATCAATACCTTTGCCAAGTTGGATGAGATCTTCACATTCTTTGCCACCATTCAAAGCAGGTCTTAAGACATATCTAACTCTGTATCTGGTTCCTGAAGCATCAGGTGCACTCCAATCAGACCAGTCAGACATGATACAAGGCAATGGTACTGTAATGAAATAAATAAATATACATTAAATCAAAGTCAGACTGGTTCATATTATACATTAAAGGTAAAATTTCAGCTATTCCAGGATCCCAGGCTATCATAGGCAGAGTATTCTCCCTTTCCCAATAAGGCTGTATATCTCTAGTATGAAAAGTAAAATTCTAATTTAAAGATTATAAATGAAGAGGATACCTTTCTTGAGTTGGAGAAGGTCTTCACATTCTTTTCCACCATTAAGAGCAGGTCTGACAACATATCTGTATCTGTAAATTGTTCCTGTGGCATCAGGTGCCGAGAATTTAGTCCAATCACTCATGATGCAAGGCAATGGCACTGAAAGTTAAATAGAAAATGCTAAAAACAAATTTGAGTTGTGTACATTCAGTTTTACATGTCAACAATGTAAATAATTCATCACATCAGTTATAATAGAATTGGCAATTGCAAAAAGATAGTATCTTTATTCTGTTTTAAATAAAGACAACAAAATTACCTTCCATATAAACTGTAATCACATGTATATGAAAGCCTTTAAATGCCTGAAGAAGCTTCATAAAAATCATGAAAACTAGTAAATGCCATAAAATATAGCCATTTCTTGTATCTACATCAATAAGTACACAAAGTGCTTGCTTAAAATCTGAGTATCCCACTCCATCAGACCAAATTGAACTTGAACAAATTTGGTCAATTTAATTATGATGCTCAAGATCAGCTTTTGGTCATGGCACACCTCATAAAAGTTATTCAAGAAACAAGTGGAATGCACATTTTATTTGCATTCATAGTACAATAAACTGAAAAAAGATTATCATTTGCCTAAGATTTACAATCAACTCTGCCAAACAAAGCGAAACCACAGATAATTGAACACATTCCATAAAATCAAAAGTGAAGTTTTCAGTGCAAAATGTTCAATATAAATGAACTTTCTTATAATTGGTCAACTGTATAAAAGCTTGTTGAAATTTTTTAAAATGGAAAAATAATTCCAAAACAGAATAAAACACCCAAATTTATAGCTACAAAAATAAACTAGATTAGGAAGGACACAAATGACCCTGCCCGCAAAAAAAAGCTTGAAGCCATTTTCAGGAGTGGAGATTTGAAAATGAAAGTCTGTATAACTGTTATTTTCACAAAATTTTCTAAGTCAAAATCCTAAAGTTTCGGCAAAATTCAATGGACCAGAACCAAACGTAAACTCAATCTGTAACTCATTATAGTACACTCACATACTAAAACTCAGCTCAATACGTGAAGGCTGTATAATTGTTCCTGGCAGAATGATGGAATGATGGAATGACGGAATGACAGAATAAGGGAATGACAGACAAGGGTACAACGATATGGCCCAACCACTATGTGGCGGGGGCCATAATAATTGCAAATGAAATTCAAGTAAAATATACCTACAAATTTACCAGAATTTGATTTCACATTTCAAATTTATCAATAAATTTGATTCAAATAAAAATACATCTACCAAGTTTCAAGAAAAATATATATAAGAGATACAGTATATAAAGGATTTCCATTCTTAATTTAGTACTAAAGCATCAAGTAAAATTAAAGCAAACATTACCTTTGCCAAGCTGCATAAGATCTGCACATTCTTTTCCACCATTAAGTGCAGGTCTGACCATGTATCTGACTCTATATCTTGTTCCTGTTGCATCTGGTGCTGACCATGCGGTCCAGTCACTGACAATACATGGCAGTGGTACTGAAAACATAGATTTAGTTATTTAAATATTGATTTTATATACTTTTCCTATTTTTTTTCGTTTGAAATACAAATTAAAGTAAATCAAATTTATAGTTGTAGTGTGAATTTCAGTTCTCAGTAATAATCGCCATCAAAATGAAATATAACACACATTAACAATTAATCTATCTTTTCTTAAAGGAAAGAATCTGCTCACAAACATGTTTAACTCCACCACATTCTTTATGTGTCTGTCCCAAGTCAGGAGTCTGTAGTCCAGTGGTCGTTGGTTCATGTCTGTCATATTCGTTTTTAGTAATTGTTTTGTTATATATTAGGCTGTTAGTTTTCTCGTTGGCATTGTTTCACATTTTTCATGTCAGGGCCTTTTAAAGCAGACTATATGGAATGTGTTTTTCTCATTGTTGAAGGCTGTAAGGTGGTCTATAATTGCCTACATCCACTAAATTTGGAACTCTGGTGGATAGTTGTCTTATTGGCAATCATACCACATCTCCTTATTTTTATATTGAAGTTAAACCAGTATTCTAAATAGTTATTAAACAATAACTATCAGTGTTTCTAATAACAGCTGGAAAGCTAATTTTACCATTTATTAGAAATTTGCCTTTGATATTTACAGAAATTTATGAAGAAAAGTTACACATGCTGATGATTGTTTAACTGTCATTATATCTTCTGTTTACTCCAAAACTTAAATAAACACAATAAAGACATAAAATCAAGCTGAAAAACAATACACTAGCACAGATACTGAAGGCAGTGTTTCCAATCTTTTACATTACAATAATTGTGTGCATAAAAACATATTTTGTTATACAGGTGTTTCCTGATTTAAATGAACCAATCTGTACATCAAAAATAGTGGTGATCCCATAATGCAACACCATATCTGATGTGGTTCATTGGTCACATCAAGATAATCAGGAGCTGACTTGAAATTTAACTTACAATATATTTTTATTCACTTTTTGCATTGTGATTAATCTTTTTACATATTCAAGCAATGTCCTTTTGATAAGAAACCTCTCAAACACATTAGGTAAAAATTAAAGCAAATATTACCTTTTCTGAGTTGCATAAGATCTTCACATTCTTTGCCATCATTAAGAGCAGGTCTGACTACATATCTAACTCTGTATATTGTTCCTGTGGCATCAGGTGCTGTCCATGCTGTCCAATCACTCATTATACATGGCAATGGTACTAAAATTAAAGTTGAAATAAGAAATGGTGATTGTCAATCATTTTTAAAATTTTATATTGCATATTTATATTGAATCTGGTTATTACAGACTGTTTGATATTTAAATATTGAAGGGTACTTTTTGAAAAGCCAAACCACTCACAAAATTCTTTATATTTTTCAATATCCATTCCTGAAAAATCATTTCTTGCGAAATTACCCTTTGCATAAAGTCTTTAGTTTATTAAAAAAATTAAACATGCTTTCTTACCAAAGAAAAATGAATGCACATAATATCCAGCTGCAATTATGTAATTCTTTTCTAATAATTTTAACATTAGTGTTACTCAATATAAACACACACCTTTGCCTATCTGTAAGAGATCTGCACATTCTTTTCCGCCATTAAGTGCAGGTCTGACCATATATCTGTATCTAAATCTACTTCCTGTGGCATCAGGTGCACTCCATGCTGTCCAGTCACTGACAATACATGGCAGTGGTACTAAAAAACATTAAGGATTATCATTTAATTTAATGAATCACCATAATTAAAATAACCGCTTGTAAAGAATGGGACTAATTTATACATTGAAGATCCTAATTCGGATAAAATGTATTTTTATTTTATGAGGAAAATTGATTGATTATTGGTTGCTTAACATCCAGTGGCAAATATTTCATGCATAATCAGGAGGAGAACATATTAACAATAAGTACAATAAGTAGGTCCTGTATTAGAGGCTGTCCAGGATGAAAGTCAGGGAAATTTGGACTGCCACTGGAAAATGAGAGTATATTGGATAGGAACAGAAATTTTGCCTTGCAACAGTGACCATATTTCTATTCCCCAATCATCCTTGGGGGGCATGAGGAAATAGAGACAACACTAATTCATTTAAGAAATTAGAATTGAAGTTTTTGAATGTCAACCAACTGGTATTTTATACAGAACAGGTTTTCACAATTCATAATATATATAATTATTACTCAAACTTAGGTTCATCTCAATCATGTAGTTTTAAAACTATTTAAACTGATTTTGGTCTGTCTACTTAGGAATGGTTTTATTATGTTTTCAATGGCTTGTGTGTTTGGGTTTTTAAACATCTTGCATGGATCAAAATTAATGGATAAGGCTTATTAAGTGATGTGTAATGCTCACCAAAATTAGTTTTAAAATATATATTCACTGATTTGGCTTTCATTCATTTTATAGAAACCAGCCACATATTGGACTATAAAACTGGCCCAAGGCTTGACCTAAACCAAGCCCACGTTTAACCCTAACACATGCCAAAATCATAGACCCAAACTTAAAAAAAAAACCTTGCCCCATCCTAACCATAAATGAACACTTATCTTAAAGTTGAGGTCCCCTAAAGAAAAATAGGCCACTGATACAAACCTTTGTTGAGTTGCATAAGATCTTCACATTCTTTGCCACCATTGAGAGCAGGTCTGACAACATATCTGACTCTGTAAGTAGTTCCTGTGGCATCAGGTGCACTCCAGTTAGACCAATCAGACATGATACATGGCAGTGGTACTGCAATGGAAAAATAAAATGTAAAATCAATGACAAACTAAAGTACAAGCAACAATCCAAAGATGTAAGAGAACAGTGCACAAACTTGGGAAATCTATAAGAATATTTAGTATCTTTAAATTCTGAAAAGATTTGTCTGAAACTTTTGTTACAAAGCCTTTTTAAGCCTACACCACCTATACATTACAAGAGTTCTTAAAAAAGTGTTAGCTGTTAAAATATAAAATTCTCTGACAAATACATTTACCGTTTTATTTGCCTTGCTTACCACATTACCAAGTGGATTATGCTTACTCATACTGAGCATCTGATATCACTCCCAATTCTTGTATGAGTTTTCATTGCAAATAAAACTGACTTTTAGTGTTTCTGTTTTGTTTATTTTGTTTTGTTCATAAAAAAGAGTATTCATAAATATAAAGCATTACCATGTTACAAATCCAAGTTATTATCCAGATGACCTAAAATGTGACAAATAGAGAAAAAATTCTTTATCAAGTAGGAAAAATTAATAAAATTTTTCATTCAGTCTTGAATTTATACTTGAAAGTTACAAAAATACCTTTTTTAAGTTGGAGAAGATCTTCACATTCTTTGCCACCATTGAGGGCAGGTCTGACAACATATCTATATCTGTATGTGGTTCCTGTGGCATCAGGTGCACTCCATTTGGTCCAGTCACTCATAATACATGGCAGTGGTACTGAAATTTAAAGTTGAAATTAGATATGGTATTTAGCAATCTTCTTTTTTTTTTGTAATCATACATTGCATAATATATACTAAAGTAAAATCTTAATTTTGATCTGGTCATTAGTTTTCATTTTGGGGCATATCAGAAAGCATTTTTAAAAGATTACACAAGTTTAATAATATATTGCAAGTTATATCCATTATCTTAATAATAATAAATGATCATGTTAAAAACCTTTTATTACTTATGATTTTCCTAAACAATTTTATCAACATATTGATTCTATATGCTTAGTGAGTCATTTATAGACGCCAAAAAATGATGTCATTAGTGCCCCGGCAGTTTTAAATTACAACTACTGTTGAATTATTATTATTCTTGGGATACCAATTTTTGTTGATTTCTGCGGTATAAGTGAATGTTAATTTCAAGTTTTCAAAAAAGATAAATTGCATATAGTCTTGTATGCCATCTCTGGTAAAACTCGGAAATCAATTATCCATGAAAATTATTACCCATAAAAAAAAAAAAAAAATAATCCACAGTAATTGTAAACAAAATGATTAACTCAATAACATCCATCACAATCTAAATAAAATCTAGCTTCCAAAAAATATATCTACCTTTGCCAATTTGTATAAGATCTGGACATTCTTTGCCACCATTAAGTGCAGGTCGGACTGTGTATCTGGCTCTGTATCTTGTTCCTGTGGCATCAGGGGCACTCCATGTTGACCAATCACTGACAATACATGGCAATGGTACTGAAAACATATTCAAATTACCGTAATTTTAACAATCAATTATATATCCCTTTTACTTTTTGCAGCATTTGTATTGTCCTTTACTTAAGTTGTTACCTATTACAATAAAATCAAAATGTTCAAGCAAAAGTTTAGTTCCATATGCCAAATCTAAATTTCCACAGCTAGCAATTTTTCAAAAAACTCTTGTTATCTTTAATAACCAAAATTTACTACTTTTGAAAAGTTTGTCTTAATCATTCATTCCTGGGATATGCCTTAATGAACTTTATCAAATGTTTTTTTTATTATCATAAAACTGTTACCTTTCCTGAGTTGCATAAGATCTTCACATTCTTTGCCACCATTAAGAGCAGGTCTGACAACATATCTAACTCTGTAAGTAGATCCTGTGGCGTCAGGTGCTGTCCATGCTGTCCAATCACTCATGATACATGGCAATGGTACTAAAAAAAAAGAATTTAATTTTATTATTTTGATCCACTTATAATTTTGAAATGCATTTTTTATAAGGTGTTAAAGTCATGTTTTAACTTCCCAATGTTAATTCCTCCTATCATTTAATCAATTTTCAAGAATGTTTAATTTCATTTTCAAAACACAAAAGTTTCTGGAATAATCTTCAGTAGGAATACCTGCCGTTCAAAAGTTTGGAAATCTAAAAAACGTAAAATGTCTGCAAGTTTAAAAACATCTTATACAGAACAGGAAAATGTCTCGATGGGGGTCATCTTTAATGCCATCAAATAATTTCTGCAATAGAAATTAAGAGCTGATTAATATTAACTGTAGTGTGCTTGACAAATATAGTTGATAAATACTCTATTGATGCTGGTTTAACAGATGATCCAAATTCATAGAAAACAAACAAGATTTGGAATGTATACATACCTTTGCCAATCTGCATGAGATCTGGGCATTCTTTTCCACCATTAAGTGCAGGTCTGAGTGTGTATCTGACTCTGTACCTTGTTCCTGTGGCATCTGGTGCTGACCATGTGGTCCAGTCACTGACAATACAAGGTAGTGGTACTGAAATAGAAATTTAGCTCTAAAGGTATTTATTGTTTCGTAGTTTCCCACACATTAATTCATTTCTGCGGTACCAAGCATTTTTCATCTGAATGATCTCCATGAAGGTTAGTCCAAAATGCATTCTGAGCCACACAAACCTAGTTCGTTTGATTTTTATATTCAATAAATAAAATATGATGGTTACTTTTTATACCACAAGCAATATTTCAGTTGACATGTAACATTTGGAACCAAAAAATGTTTAAGGAGTTTTAGTACCATTGTATCAAAATGCCTTCCAAAAACTCAAAATCCTTGATATAAAAAGTGAGAAGAGTTTTTTTTGTGAAATCTTATTCCAAATTCAAGAAGAATGACAATACAGGGACCAATTTACAATAATTGAATGATGGAAAATCAAATGAGTACAAATACAACTGCAACCCTTGACATTGCTAGCAATGCCAATATCACTCCACAAATAATGAGATATTTTATTATACGAGTAAACAAATCCTTTGGAGAATAATTAGTTTCGTTCTTTGATATTGAACTTGAAAGTTATCATTAGGTAATTTAAAAATTAAATCATAACAAAATAAATATGTCTTGCAAGATTCTAGAAAAAATGCATTTAACCTAGGCAACCGTCTATCAAGCAATTAATTTACAGCTTGAAACATTTTCTCAACACAGTGAAAGTAAACTTATTCCAAATCTAAAATTCAATTTGTAAAAACATCATTCAATTACATCTAATGATCAAAAAAAGACACCTTACACTTTTTATAATGACCAAATATAGACATCTTACACTTTTGCTAATGACCAAATATATACATCTTACACTTTTGCCAATGACCAAATATAGACATCTTACACTTTTTTTCGAATGACCAAATATAGACATCTTACACTTTTTTCTAATGATCCAATACAGACATCTTACACTTTTTCTAATGACCAAATATAGACATCTTACACCTTTTGCATTTATGAAATACCTTTGTTAAGTTGCATAAGATCTCCGCATTCTTTGGCACCATTAAGAGAGGGTCTGAGTACATATCTAACTCTGTATGTGGTTCCTGTGGCATCAGGTGCACTCCAAGCAGTCCAGTCACTCATGATACAAGGCAATGGTACTAAAATAAAAGTAGAATTTTGAATTATATACATGTAAATGTTAAATTTTTAGACATATTGTTTTTCATTTTAATGAGGTAAGTTTTGTTAAGCTCTTAAACTCTTGAGAAAACCATAAGCTTCATTCAGTATGCTATTAAATAGACATTAACAACTTATTTCTTAGTATCAGTAATTAAAACATGCTTTTTATTTAACTGAAGTACATTTCTTTCACAATCACAACCCAACAAAAGGATAAATAAACAATTCATTTTTATAGAAGTTAAAACAATGGTGACTGACTCTTGAACATTTTGGATTTCCAACTGCTGCCAAATAGCTCCTGTAACAATCAAAACAGTGAAAGAGTGAAAAAAATGCATATTTGTGTAATTTATTGCAAAGAGAAGAGAGTTAATATTACATATTTTGAAATTACCTTTCTTGAGTTGCATAAGGTCTTCACATTCTTTGCCACCGTTGAGAGCAGGTCTGACAACATATCTAACTCTGTATGTGGTTCCTGTGGCATCAGGTGCACTCCATTTAGTCCAGTCACTCATGAGACATGGCAGAGGTACTGGAATTGAAACAAACAAATTTGTATGCAAAGTAAAAGTTTCTGTGATACTTTATTTTTGTTGGTACCAATTATCGTGGATTGAGGAAAACTTGATCTCGTGGATACTTGATCTCGTAAATACTTTATTTCATGGTTATACCAAAACCTGCATGCAAGCTTATATAATATTTGCAATTAACCCACAAAAATTGGTATTCACAGTAATCAGTAATCCACAGTAATCTAAATAGATTTCATAAGTTCCAAAAATTGATATAGTAGACTTTATAGCTTACTGTTCGGTGTGAGCCAAGGCTCCGTGTTGAAGACCGTACTTTGACCTATAATGGTTTACTTTTATAAATTTTGACTTGGATGGAGAGTTGTCTCATTGGCACTCATACCACATCTTCTTATATCTATGAACACTATTGTCACTGAAAATTTGTTGGGCCAGATTAGACATGTGCTTGGTGTACACAACTCTTCTAGATTGTCGGCAATTTAGGCTTAACAGATGTGTTATATAGACACTTGCTAAAGACCCTTTTTTGGCCTTTAGATGTGTTTTGGCTCATGTGGTGTTGCATTGCTCTTTCATTGGGATAGACCCTATATCTCCTTTTATTCAGACGTCCTGAACATGCATGAAATATTTGCCACTGGACATTAAGCAACCATCAATCAATCCCTCCTTTTATTCATACAGGTTAAATTACTTTTATGTCCTCATACAAGACTTTACTACCAATCAAATCATGGAATATGTAACACTAGGAAGACTGGAAAACCTGTGTAACCTTTTTGTTTCTATGGTTACAGTAGATAAAAGACAATTTTGTGTTCACTTTAATAAAAAATTAACTTAAAATTTATGTAGTTAAGTAAGTACAAACTGAAATAGTTTAACTGTAGATGTATATAATATTTGTTTACCAATAAAATAACAAAAGTGAGAATAAATTGAATGATCTTAATGTGCATATAATTAACCTCTACTAAGTGAATTCAATGCTTTCTAAAAGCAATCATAAAACAGTCAAGTAAAAAATAAAGCAAACATTACCTTTGTTGAGTTGCATAAGATCTTCACATTCTTTGCCTCCGTTGAGAGCAGGTCTGACAACATATCTAACTCTGTATGTGGTTCCTGTGGCATCTGGTGCACTCCAGTTGGACCAGTCAGACATGATACATGGCAGTGGTACTGAAATTAGAAATGGAATCCTTTTGAATTTCATATTGTAATATAACAATAAAAGTTAACTTTTATTTGAACTTTGCAATTATTGACCTTCAGCTCATGCGCTAATCAATGCAATTTGCCTCTTTAAGCTGCAGACTAGACGTTTTTCAGTGGTTGTCGTTTGTTGGTGTGGTTCATAAGTGTTTCTAGTTTCTTGTTTTTTATGTAGATAAGCCTGTTGGTTTTCCTGCTTGAATTGTTTTACACTAGTCATTTTTGGGCCTTTTATAGCTTGCTGTTCGGTGTGAGCCAAGGCTCTGTGTTGAAGGCAATACTTTGACCTATAATTGTTTACTTTTTACACATTATGACTTGGACGGAGAGTTGTCCCATGTGCACTCATACCACATCTTCTTATTTATAGAAAAAAAGAAAACATTATACAAGCTTTTATCAAACTGTAAAGAACATAAATCGCAACTCACAAAAAGGATTTAATTTCCTTTCATAGAAATTTAAAACAATAGGGACTTGCAAATGAAACTACTGTGTATTCATAAATATATTCCAGGTAATGATTTTTTTGGATAGTGTGGGTAAAGGTGACCTAGGAATTAAAGTGTTCAATGAAATACTGTGCTAAAGAAGACAGTTTATGATAAATATATTCAGAAATTACCTTTTTTGAGTTGTAGAAGGTCTTCACATTCTTTTCCACCATTAAGAGCAGGTCTGACTACATATCTATATCTGTATATTGTTCCTGTAGCATCAGGTGCACTCCATTTAGTCCAGTCACTCATGAGACATGGCAATGGTACTGAAAAACATTATTTCCAGTAAATAATTCTATCTTAATAAATGTCATTATAAAAATTTGAAGTATAGGTACAATATAAATCACACATGCGTTTACCAATTTTATAGAAGTAGGATATTCAAGCTTAATTTTTTTACAGCCCATTCTTAAATATGCTAGATATTGAAATCAAAATTTAAAGGGGATCTTAGATATATATTTTAGTAAAATTTACTTGAGATAGACTGTTTCATATGAGCAAAATATTGATTTTAACACCTTACAATTTTTTGTTAGCTCTTGACAAAAATTAAACTGCAGGTATTTGTTTTCACACAAGTATGATTTATGCTGTAAGCTTTTATTTTTGTTTTTATACTCGTAAAATTATTTATATAAAAAAAATCTAAACAGTTCAATCTGAAAGAAAAATTTGGCAAATATTAAAAAAAAGAAATCATAGAAAAATACATCAAAATCAAACTGGACTTTAGGTTTTTTTCAACTTTAATTATTGTTCTGTCACTGTCTCTTTGAAATATAAATCCTATCCCCTTTATTGATATCAAAATGATAAAAACTGAACATGCTACATACATATCAAAGTAGTCCATTTGTAAACTTTCTATTTTCATCACTATTACAAACCTTTAGCGATTTGGATGAGGTCGTCACATTCTTTTCCACCATTCAGAGCAGGTCTGACCATGTATCTAACTCTATATCTTGATCCTGTAGCATCAGGTGCACTCCATGTGGTCCAGTCAGACATAATACATGGCAATGGTACTATAAAACAATACACAAAAGTTCAGAAGACAGCATTCAACAAGACAACAAATTAAGTAGTCATACTGGCACTAAAAGTGACATGATTTTTCAATATTGTAAACCTACTAATATTTCTACTCACAAAAGTCACAAAAATTCAAAAAAAATTCCTTTATAAACGTAGCTAGTTAACAGTACATCAAAATTGTTATTGTTGTGTAAATCAAGTCAAGCAAATCATATGCAATTCCTTTTGATGCAGTTACAGAGATTCTGTAAGAAACATTCAAACTACTAAAGACTGCATTAGGACAACATATGAAATTCAAACATGTTTTACCACCAGTACTCTCATATGTCTCTTTTAACCATATATGGGCTTATATGTTGTACTTCAACATTAAAAGGTCATCAAAATATAACTTTTAAACAACAGAAATAAAACTGCAAATGTTACCAGACTGTACCTTTATTAAGTTGATGATCTGTAATTCTTTTAGCATGTGGATGACTAAATATTGTAAACCAACTAATTTTCGTGAAATTCATGAGTAGAAAAATAACGCGAATATAAATCATCGTGAATATGTAAAACTTGGATCTTTCCTTATTTAACTACATCAATCAAATTTGAAAATCGCAAAATTAAATTGCTGCGAAATGTGCTAGTAAAGCTAAACGCGAAATAAAGTATCCGCGAAAATAAGTTGGTTTACAGTAAACAAACACATCAATCATCCTGTTTATACTCGCATGCTCTAATCTGTGGTACAGAATTCAGAAATTACCTTTTTTGAGTTGAAGAAGATCTTCACATTCTTTTCCACCATTCAATGCAGGTCTGACAACATATCTGTATCTGTAAATTGTTCCTGTGGCATCAGGTGCACTCCATTTGGTCCAGTCACTCATGAGACATGGCAGTGGTACTGAAAAATATAAATTTTCTTATATCATTCCAAGTAAATAATTCTTTCTATAAGAATTTTATAAAAAATTTGAAGTAGTGGTCAACATTACTCACACATGTTTTCAATTGAATTAACAGTGTTAACCAACTATATGAATGAAATATGCAATAAGTGCTCTATAGAAAATTGTTTTTCAAGGGGAACATACAAAAACACTATTGTATTCTTACAATTTTGTATAAGACTACTGCAAGATTAAACAAACTGCTAATATACAATTATAGCCTTTGAATGAGGTCGATTGGAAGTTATATCTACCTAAGAGAAGCATATTGACTGAGGATGAAGTCCAAGGTCGATATAACATCATATTGATCTCAACCAAAGGCTACAATTATTATATTATTAATCAACAACTATTGCATGAACAAAGTAAAATTGGGGATTTCTAGTATGTATTTTTAGTAACATGCTGTATGCCCTGTCCAATATGCTGTTTTTGACCTAAGAAAGGCTAAACACAACAGTATTAGTTTGCAAACTGAGTAAATACACTTGAACATGTGATCAAGTTTTAGCGAATCACAAATCCTTAAAAATATGGGATTAATAATATCATATCAGAAGTGATAAAACGATGTACCTACCTTTGCCAATTTGTATAAGATCTGGACATTCTTTTCCACCATTAAGTGCAGGTCTGAGTGTGTATCTGACTCGGTATCTGGTTCCTGTGGCATCAGGTGCTGACCATGTGGTCCAGTCAGAAACAATACATGGCAGTGGTACTGAAAAATACGATATATTGTGTCGTTTTTTTTTTTAATACCTTTATTATAGTTTTGGATAAGAAATTATTTAAATTTTTTTTTACCTATATCATAATTTGGAGAGATATAATTATGGCAAAACATTTGGAGGATTTTTTTCTGGCTGAAAATTTGTAAAGTTTTAGCTCTTTATATTCAGCAGAGTAATGAAAGTAAGACTTTATAAACTTGGGTTTGTTAAGTGCTTTTCTGGATTCACCTTCATAAGGAAACCTAAAAATGGAAAATTTAGATACATGCTACCAATGAGACAGCAACCCAACAACAAATAAATGTAATTATTCTGAAATAATTAAGCCTATGCAAAGCTTGAAACAAAATCTTCAGTCCAAAAAAAGATTTAAATTATACTCAGGAAGTGATTGATTTATAATTTTAAGTGAATGAATTAGCAATAACTTTGACCTGGTATATATTAAAGAGTTTGAAAATGTCCTGCTTTACCTTTGCCAATTTGGATGAGGTCTTCACATTCTTTTCCACCATTCAATGCAGGTCTGACAACATATCTTACTCTGTATCTTGTTCCTGTGGCATCAGGTGCACTCCATGCTGTCCAGTCAGACATGATACATGGCAATGGTCCTGCAAATATAAAATTCAATGGTTATATTCACATCAACCTTTAGATGTGGATGTTCAGTATTCAGGTAGTAGTTTCAATACTTTGGACTCCATTCAGGATCTGAACAAAATCATTTGAAAAAACATTTTTTTGTAAATACATGTAAATACATGTATAAAACCTTGAAATTGCTAGCGCTTTGTCATTTTATTTAACAAAGACATAAAACATTTCTTGAATGATGTAGTTTTGTACTCTGGCATTATGAATTACATGGATAGTTGTCAGTAGTGGAGCTGTAACTATTTACCCTTCCAGAGCACCTGAGTTTACCTTTACATTTTGTTTTCTGTGTAATATTTAGTGGATCACTGATTGCCCATTGCCACTGTGTTGTCTATTTTTCTTCAGTTTGTTTTTTATTCCCAATTGTACCCTCAATCTTAGTCCATGTTTAGGTAATCATAACAACCAGTTTATGATAAACATATTCAGAAATTACCTTTTTTGAGTTGTAGAAGGTCATCACATTCTTTGCCACCATTAAGAGCAGGTCTTACTACATATCTATATCTGTAGAATGTTCCTGTGGCATCAGGTCCAGCCCATGCAGTCCATTCAGACATAATACATGGCAGTGGTACTAAAATAAAGCAGTATTTATTTTACATTTATTCTGCAGCCATAAAAAAACTCCCTACTCAACTTGATTATAAATAATACAATAGTGATCAGGTGTATTTAACCTGATAGCAGATACCATGTGCATTACACTATAATTATGGCAACTATCTAAACATTCAGAAAGAGTATATGCCTAAAACAAACCCTTGGGAATAAAGATATGTAGTTTTTGAATGGTGTTTGATTTTAACAGGTTAAATTGCTAAAAAAATTTTTTTATTGATATATCCAGGTCTCATTACAGATTTTAATTGTTGCAAGGTCATGTTTTACTATTTTGGAGAGGCTTCACTGTAATCAAATGTTAATACAAAAACAAAACTTGCCAATGGTAAAAACTTAATGCATTACCTTTGCCAATTTGCATGAGATCTGGGCATTCTTTTCCACCATTAAGTGCAGGTCTGAGTGTGTATCTGACTCGGTATCTGGTTCCTGTGGCATCAGGTGCTGACCATGCCGTCCAGTCACTGACAATACATGGCAATGGTACTGAAATTAAAAGGATTCATTTTAATTGGGAAAAAAGAAGATTTTGATGAGGCTTTTACATAATCAAATTGAAATGATAAATTTTTTGATATACAATTTGAAAAGGAAATTCAAATTGTGAAGAATTTATTCTCTCTTTAAAACAAGATAGAACAAATACTACTTAACATATTCAGAACACAATTCATGCTTTATATGGTAGTCTGCATGTTTAACTCTGTTAATGACTGTGAAGATTTTGATGAGGCTTTTACATAATGAAATTGAAATGATAAATTTTGTGAAATACACTTTGAAAAGGAAATTCAAATTTTGAGGAATTTGTTCTCTCTTTGAAACAAGATAGAACAAAAACTACTTAACATATTCAGAACACAATTCATGCTTTATATGGTAGTCTGCATGTTTAACTCTGTTAACGACTGAAACTGTTTTAATTCCATATTTTAAGTTTTGTTGATTACTGGTATGTAGTTGGTGTTTTAGACTTTAATTTGGGGATCCAGCTTTTGCACAATAAAAACCAAACAGTATATTGACCTCTAGATGTACTTTCTATTTTGTGCTGTTGGGTTTCTATAGCATTGACTTTTGCTCCAAATCCCCTTTTATTTATATAAAACTTGCATTGTACAGGAAATTATCAAGCATTATCTACTATATATTTGATGATCCAGGGCATTACTGCATCTGAAAAAAGTTTGTACAGCTGGCTTCCAATATATTCAAATATAGGCAGGTCTGTTTCAGCAACAATCAATGTTTTTTACTGCTTTACTACAAATTTTTAAAAACATGTTGATGACTATATAATACCTTTCCTGAGTTGCATAATATCTTCACATTCTTTGCCATCATTAAGAGCAGGTCTGAGTACATATCTAACTCTGTATGTGGTTCCAGTGGCATCAGGTGCTGTCCATGTTGTCCATTCACTCATGATACATGGCAATTGTACTGAAAACAATATTTTATAAATAAAAAAGATGTAAATTTTTTATATAGATCCTGACAGAATCCTTGTTATTTGATGGACGAAACTGTTCTTAATTAATCAATGAAAAACTAATAAAAAAATTAAAATTGGTAAAATGTATAGAAAATGATAGTATTGACTAATTTTGTTAATAACATAAACCATTATACATGCTTTTCCATATGTTTTTGGGGATAGTCAATGAGTAAACAAATATAAAAGTTGCTACTATCTTCACAACAAAACATCTACTGGTTAAAAAAAGTTCATGGAGTTTCCTTTAGATGGTTCTTAATTTGAAAATTAAAGCAGAAAAACAGAATACTGTACCCTTCTTGACTTGAAGAAGGTCTTCACATTCTTTGCCACCATTCAAAGCTGGTCTGATAACATAACGGGCCCTGTATGATGTTCCTGTGGCATCTGGTGCACTCCAATTGGACCAGTCACTCATAATACATGGCAGAGGTACTGAAAAGTGAGAGTAAACCATACAATATTCCAATAACAGGTACTTGTATAAATATAAGAATCACACTTATACATGCAGGGATTATTTTTGTGTATAAAATTAATCAAACAATAGAATAAATAAATTCATTGTCTTTGATTTTTTTTTGTCATTTATTTCTTGTTATTATGTGGCCATTACAATAAAGAGAAAACGAAACTGAGTTTTACTGTGCGTATTGCTGTGTGTTTGTTTATTACACATTGGCTAGAGGTAAGGGGAGGGGTTGAGATCTCAGAAAACATTTTTAACCAAGCTGCATTTTTGCACCTGTCCCAAGTCAGGAACCTCTAGCCTTTGTTTGTCTTGTAATTTTAAAAATTTTGGTTCATTTGTATGTTTCAGAGTTTAGTGTTGTGTCCATTTCGCTGATCTAGCATACATTATTGTTTATGGACCCACTGAAGCCAGCCTCTTGCTGCATTGAAGACCAATTGGTGGCCTTGGGCTGATTTCTGCTCTTTGGTTGGGTTGTTGTCTCTTTGACACATTCCCTGTTTCCTTTCTCTATTCTATTATATATTAACAATAAGTATTCACTAATACAAACCTTTTCCTATTTGAAGGAGGTCTTCACATTCCTTTCCTCCATTAAGTGCAGGTCTGATCACCATTCTAGCTCGGTATCTGGTTCCTGTAGCATCAGGTTTGGACCATGCAGTCCAGTCACTCATAATACATGGCAATGGTTCTGCAATATTAGATAAGTTTATTAGCTTGTAACTCAAAAACCATTTGATTTTTTTGTGGCTTCTTTTGTTTCAATGTTGACAATTCTGAAGATCACTGAGTCGTCATTTTATTCAATATTATATTTTCTAGAGTTCTATTTATCAAATGTTGACATATTTATATCACTGAATTGATATGATTAAAATGCATTTATGCTAGCCTTAAAACTAATTTTATTACACTTGGGGTATCTTATTAATTAGTAACTAAACTTCTAAAGAAAAAATTCAGTAAAACAACATAAATGAATCAATTGCTTTATTGTTAGTTATACATTTTTTTCCTAATAGAAATATGATACTAGTTATAATTCACATTTGTATGAAAACCTTGTCTTCCTCATCAAATTTTGGAATGCCATTTTTAAATTATTTCCTAAAAATTATTTTGTTGTTGTCAATCTAAATCTGTTTCCAAATTTTAATTTTTTTCAAAGTTATTGTATCATTTAAGTATATTCCTCATTTCCCTTTAATTCATATAGATCAGGGCTTGTTATTACAATTCTTTATTTATTTCTCGACTTAGATACTGTATAAGAGAAGAATTGGGATAGCCTGAAAGTTTTAAAACACCTTTTTGTCTGGCATTTTATCCCAAACTGACAGATTATTAATTGGTTTCCATGTCAATAAAAAAAACCAAGAATGTGTCCATAGTACACGGATGCCCCACTGGCACTATCATTTTCTTTGTTCAGTGGACCGTGAAATTGGGGTCAAAACTCTTATTTGGCTTAAAATTAGAAAGATCATATCATAGGGAACATGTGTACTAAGTTTCAAGTTGATTGAACTTCAACTTCATCAAAAACTACCTTGACCAAAAACTTTAACCTGAAAGACCAAAAACTTTAACCTGAAGCGGGACAGACAGATGGACGAACTGACGGACGGACGGACGGATGAACGAACGAACGAACGGAAGCATAGACGGAAAAACATAATGCCCCTAGGTGGGGTATAAAAACAAATTATGCAAAACTAAACAAATCTATCAAGTTAAAAAAAATGCATAGAACAAAATCTGTACCTTTCTTAAGTTGGAGAAGATCTTCACATTCTTTGCCACCATTAACAGATGGTCTGACAACATATCTAACTCTGTATATTGTTCCTGTAGCATCAGGTTTAGTCCATGCTGTCCATTCACTCATGATACATGGCAGTGGTACTGAATAAATAAGAAGCATTATCAGGGAATGTGATTTTCTATTAACAGTATTTGTAATTAGAAAAATGATTTATAATAGAACAACTGGAAAAAAAACTAGCAAATTTTGCATGCATATAAGGAGACAGACGATGGTTATATAAAAAATAACCCTGGTACATATACATACACACCTATCTTGATTATTCTGTGCTATCTTACATAGCAAAAGTCAACATTAAGAAATGTGTGAACTAGCCTGACATATGCATCTCACTATGAACATACCAGTTTTTGCTTTATTAACTATATCTGTGTGACAAAGCAAAGAAGCAGAAAATACCAAATTTATAAATTGTCTTCTGCTCCTGCCAATGATTGAACCCAAAACCTCCTTCCCTCAAGACAGACAGTCTACTACATGACAACCTATGTAGTTTAGTAAACTAAGTAAATCATTATGAAAAGTAAAAAATAGTGTTGTTTCAAAAGGTATCTTGTAACAGCAATGTATCAAAGGTTCTAAAATTCAGCCATAGAACCAACACTCTCATATTTAAGGTTCATTGGCATTATGCATTGTTTTCTCCATGTAATGAATTCTAATCAAATTGATACAAAGCTTTAAAAATAGTTATTGCTATAATTATTATTTTTCAGTATAAATTTGATAAGGCCCATTTCATTGAAAAATTAACTAAAATCCCCTAATTTTTGGTCAACTGACTTCAAGATTTAATAACATTTCAGGTAATTTTTGTTAAAATCTATATACAAATGTACAATTGAAAATTCATATGAAAACTTTGAAAAAGTTATTGTGGGCTTTGTAGAAATAATTACCTTTGTTGAGTTGCATAAGATCTTCACATTCTTTGCCACCATTAAGAGAAGGTCTGAGTACATATCTAACTCTGTATGTGGTTCCAGAAGCATCTGGTTTACTCCAAGAAGTCCATGGACTCATAAGACATGGCAGAGGTACTGAAAAAGTTAATCAGGTAAAACATGCTGGCTGGTAATTTCATTTGTTAATTTTAATATTGGTAGGAATTGTATTTATCATAATCTTTAGAATATTTACATGGATAATGACTACCCATTCAATATAAGCATAATGCATTACATGAAAGAATTATTTTGATTCTTATAGGAAAATTACAATTAAAAACTGCTTCAATACATATAGAATATCTTTTCAAAAGATTTTATTGAATTTCCTGCGACACATCATCTGGAAAAATATCCATTTTGATCACCAGCTATTTTGAGGTATGAATAATAAAATTACCTAAAGTCTTTTGGATTCTGGAATTGCCAAATACAAGAAAAACTTCAGGAAAACATATATATATTTTTTTCACTATTCAGATGCATTTCAACAAGTTCTAATTGCATACAAATTCTAAAAGATGGCTTAGTTTCAATACTTTGCCTTAAGACAGCAACCAGAGAAAACATTTGTGTCAATATTCTACTATTGAACAGAAATGCTTCAACTATAAAACTAATCATCAGTTAAATACCAGTATTATTAATTTATTTTATATTATAATTAAATGTGAAAAAATATGTTATTGACCTTTGCTTAATTGTAGAAGGTCTGGACATTCTTTT
Organism: Mytilus coruscus; assembly: GCA_017311375.1. NCBI lineage: Eukaryota > Metazoa > Mollusca > Bivalvia > Mytilida > Mytilidae > Mytilus > Mytilus coruscus. The sequence goes on along the minus strand of CM029599.1, from coordinate 28,513,872 downwards.
CCTCCATTCAATGAAGGTCTCAATGTCATTCTGAATCTAAATCTGCCTCCAGTGGAATCAGGTTTACTCCATTCAGTCCAGTCACCAGCAATACATGGCAATGGTACTTAAACATAACATAACAAATTTACTCATCATGACATTGAACAGCAAGATAACATAATTGGAGTCATTTGAGGAGGGGGGACATAAAAATGGCATGATTTTTACACTGATGACAACTTAGAAATGAAAGCTGCTAAATAAAAATTGTTGTCAAGTGGAATTCTAAAATATATACACTAAGAAAACACTGGAAAAAATCACAAGGTAAAGAAACTGGGAGGGATTTGACCTTGGAAGGTAACTTTTAAACACAATAGTTCAATTAAACAAAATAGTTCAATTCAGGGGGAGATAATTAAACTTGATCTTATCAAAAATGTGGTTGAAACCAAGAAGAATTGGTCAAGTTTAAAAGAAATCTCTATTTTCAGCCTATTAGGGTGTAAACTTCAACTGTTTGTAAGAAAAGCTTGTCAAAAAATTGATCTATTTCCCTTTTTCACATATTGAAATAATGGACCTAATAGTGTGTGCCAACTGGGATCTTACTGTACAATCTACTTCATTGTCATCATGTTATAGCAGATACCACATTTTGTTAACCATTTTCTCTCAAGTGGTCAATTCTATTTATGCTAAAAAGCTATTAAGAAACCAGAAGGTAGTTGAAACTAAAACTGCTCAGACAAATTTCAGTTAAAGTTACCAGAATGAAACTGTTTCACTCCAGCAATGTAGACTTCAAATGCAAACATTTTGTAATCACTTCTGTGAAAAATCTTATCAAATGACCACTTGCAGGAACAATGATAAACTTAAAATTATCAAAAATATTACTGTGAACTTAAATGTATCGATTTCTCAGAGATTAGAGCTAATTTCCTAATGCTTGTAGAGTAAGACTTTGGTTGGCTTGCTTGCTTTGTTTGTATTAATATTTGGATTCCTAAACTCCAGGATAACATCCAATCAAATTTAATTTAAGTATAATGTATACAGGTTTATATTGTTTGCAAAGGTCACTTTTAATTACAATGCTTGAGCAAACGTTCATACAAACAAAGCAAGCAGGCCAACCAAAGTTTCACTCTACAAGCATTAGGAAATTAGCTTTAAATGCATTATTACCTCTGAGTTGCTTCATTTTGAGTAATGGGGTTTGAATCATAACTTTGATGGCAGAGTAGCAGACTGACGGTTATGTTATCGTATCTATTTCATGAGATGAAAATACAGATGGTCAGCATGTCATGTTATAAATTTACATAGCATAAAACTACCTTTCTTGAGTTGCATAAGATCTTCACATTCTTTGCCACCATTAAGAGCAGGTCTGAGTACATATCTAAATCTGTAAATTGTTCCTGTAGCATCAGGTGCACTAAACTTGGTCCAGTCACTCATGATACATGGCAGTGGTACTGAAATGTAAAAAAGATTGCTTGTGTCATAACTTTTCAGGAATGTAATACTAAAAAGGGGGTAATTTTATGTTTATGTTTGATTCTACAAAATCAGTTTACTTTGAATGTTTTTTATTTGTCTTTCCTTTCTTTTTGCAGTATTAGTCATGCTATATCATAGTATTTTGTAAATCTTTTATCAGCATTTTAAGTAAGGCTGTTTCTTTTATACAAAAAAATCATAATGACATTTTTTGCTGTCTTTTTCGAGAACATATGAGCCTTTTATTTATGCAGTGATTCACTAAAGTTAGTCCTTTGCATTTACATTTACAAGATCTCATTTGAATCAACTTCTAAAGTCTTAATTAACAATCCAAGTTAAATTAATAGATGACTGATATTGCTGTTCTTGCTATTACATTTTATTGACAATGAGATGATACTTATCACTAATAAATCTATTGCATTAAGTAAAAACCTTTGTTACTCTTTGCTTTTTAGTGGATTTTATTTCATTCAATCTTTTAGTTTTTCACAATTATATTTTGTGGACCACTATTAGCCTTTCTATTGGCCATGGTGTTGTCTGCATTTCTTAAATTTATATTTCTGATTGCCATTTTGATATTTAAAACCCAATCTTACACACATATGTTTGAGGTCACTTTTGTTAGATATAAATCTATAAATTTTGAAATAATTTAGTATAGGCTTTAACATTGCAATGCTAAGAAAAGACTTACATTTCTTGAGTTGCATGAGATCTTCACACTCTTTGCCACCGTTGAGAGCAGGTCTGAGTACATATCTAACTCTGTATGAGGTTCCTGTGGCATCAGGTGCACTCCATTTAGTCCAGTCACTCATTATACAAGGCAGTGGTACTGAAATGGAAGATAAAATTAAATTACAATATATCTTGGGATTATTACAGCATAAATCTTACATGGGTAAACACCTGGCTTATCCTTTTTTCATTTCATCAAAAGCTTCCAGTATTTCAAAATATTTGAGATGTTGAAACCGAATTTGCCTTAAAAATATTCAGATATAAATATGTTGATCATTTGTTAATTCAAATTAAGTGACCAGTTGCAAGAAAGTAGGTTCACACATAGAAATGGTTTTCTGTAAATGATTCCTTTTGAGGTTGCAGTTTGTTCAATCTCTTTGGTTATGGAATTAATCGTTCATTCAACATATGCATTAATACAACAGGAAATTTCAACTATTGACATTTTTTTTTATGTCTGTGAGAAATTTAACTATGAAAATTTAACATGAATGTAATATAATGAAGTTAGAATGAATATAAAAATATGTTTGTGAATATGAATTTAAACCAACCTTTGCCAATCTGTATGAGGTCTGCACATTCTTTTCCACCATTCAGAGCAGGTCTGACCATATATCTTACTCTGTATCTTGATCCTGTAGCATCAGGTGCACTCCATGTGGTCCAGTCAGACATAATACATGGAAGTGGTTCTGTAAAAAAAGATCTCTTAAGATATAAAGTTGATTATTCCCTTTCTTTTCATCTCATTCAGTTTGCAGTATCTGCAGTATTTATAATATTCAATTTCAAAAATATAAAAATTTGCTTATGTATAGTTTGACATAATTATTGACACAGACTTTTCAAATATTATTGGCATATCTCAAATAATCTTGTCATAAAATACCTTTCTTAAGTTGAATAAGATCTTCACATTCTTTTCCGCCATTAAGAGCTGGTCGTACCATCGGCCTATATCTATACAAGGTACCAGTTGCATCTGGTCCCACCCAGCTACTCCAAGGTCCAACAATACATGGTAGTGGTACTGAAATAAGAAATTTAGTCCATATAAGATATTTTGTCTTCTAGATAGTTAATATCAGATCTGAGACATGCTTCAAGAATTTTAGAACAGTGTTTATAATTTTGTTCTTCTGCAACCACATTACAGTTTTGCCATTTTGGAATCAAAATTCTATTAATGGTTAATTACTATCAAACATTATTCTCAGTACACCATGTACTTATATTGCTCCTTCTAAATATCTGCTGGTCCATATGTCATAAAATTGGGTAAATATATCATAAAATCTCTTGTCTTATTAAAAGTGAAAATATTATTCTACTCTCCATATAATTTAGAACAGAACAATTACTGTTAACTTTTTTAAAATGTTGTGTGCCATTTAAATACAAAGCTAAAACTGAACTATGATTCAGAAAATTCATTTGAGATTCACAGGGAAAAAAAATAACTTTGCCATTTTGTTTCAAGACTAAAATATTTACATCTTACATAACAAATAATGCATGATACTCTGAGCTAATGGCAGTTTGTGGACCTTTCGATTATCTCCCAAAAACAATACAGACCTCAAAATCTAATTTGTTAAATACAAAGCATTTTTCAAAACAAGACATTTAGTGAATTAAAAATCATAAGAACAGAAAGTATCTGTTGCTAATATTCTAAATTTCAATCATACTTTAATAAGTGGGAGCCATTGATGTTTCTGTTCAAAATTTTCATTACCTTTGCCAAGTTGAATGAGATCTTCACATTCTTTGCCGCCATTCAATGCAGGTCTTGTCATATATCTTACTCTGTATCTGGTTCCTGTGGCATCAGGTGCACTCCATGTTGTCCAGTCAGACATGATACATGGCAGTGGTACTGGAATAATTTAAGAATTAGTATGATTAAAAGAGTGATATAACTCTGAACCCCCCTGAGTACATCTTTATTTGAGTAAGTCTGATTTTTGTTCAAGTTTTTGAGACTAAAGAACAAACATGAGCCATTTTAATCATGCATCAATACTAAATGATTAAATGTCTTTATTTATAGCTAACACGTTATCTGCTTTAGTAGCTTGTATTAATTCAAGTTCTAGATTTTTCTATGGAGTTGTGTTATTCATCAATTTTCAGAGTCATCTTAAAGTACAAATTAACATTTCATTTTGCCTCTGGGCAAAAATGATTTAAGACTGAATGTATATGTTGCCAATTATTTCAAGTTTTATCTTCCTTTCATGATTGAGAGCAACTAGTGTTTCTAAGTGATAGTTTACATTACCTTTGCCAATCTGCATGAGATCATCACATTCTTTGCCACCATTAAGAGCAGGTCTGATCATGTATCTTACTCTGTATCTGGTTCCTGTGGCATCAGGTGCACTCCAGTCAGACCAGTCAGACATGATACATGGCAGTGGTACTGGAATAATATTTTAATTAGTATAAATTAAATCAGAATAATTGTTTGTCAATTCTTGAAACTCAAACATTATCAACTTTTGAAAGAAGTTAGCTCTTATTTATAAATGAACACTAACCATCAAGTAATAATGTATTTTTCCTCTGTATAAAAATTATTTAAGACAACTTGAAAACATATAGATTTTAAACACATGGCAAACATAAAAAAAGAGATCTTTTTTTAAGAATCAAGCTCACATAAAATGTAAACTTATGACGTCAGTTGGCAAGAGTTAATCTCTTATATATATGTAACTCAAGAAAAAAATAGAATCTATAACTTATTGCATAACTTCAAGCAATGGGAATATTCTCATCAAACATTGAACCATGAAAGGCAAAGATTTCCCATTCAAGTTTGTGCAAATCTCACCTTTGCCAACATTGATAAGATCTTCTCCACATTTGCCACCATTCAATGCAGGTCTTATCACATATCTAACTCTGTATCTGGTTCCTGTAGCATCAGGTGCACTCCATGCAGTCCAGTCGGAAACAATACATGGCAATGGTACTGAAATAAAAAAAAAAAAAACACATATATAAAACTATTTTTGATGAAAATTTCATATTAAAATTAACTGATTAAAAACACATTTTGGTCATTAGCTATAGGCCTTTTTTATTTTAAAACTTCCTGTTTATTTAACATCATTAAAATTTTACTCTCTATAATGGCATTGGTTGTCAAATTATTGTATAAGGAGTTGGGGTGTTAAAAAACATCTTACTGAAAACTCCCTATGTTGTATAATCATAAAATGCACTCAATTGTTCTAAATTAAAGAAGCAGTATCTATGGGTTTTTTTTCTTGAATATAGTGCATTTACCAAAACAACATGGAATAGTGGTACGCCAACATCTTTGATGAATTGAGCTTAAAAAAGTATTATATATGTATAGAAGTTTTAGCAAGCTTTGCCTTATAAGGAAACAGTGTTATTGGTAGAAGAGTTTAAAGGCCTAAATGAACTTATATTAGTAATGAAGTTGCAAAAACCTCATCTGAATGTACGCAACATATTAATGACTAGCACATGGATTTAAAATTTAATTTTTTAAAGATTAGATGAAATAAAATGAGATTTTGATCGTGTAGTAGAAGTTATATTCATAATTTAATCAATGCTGTAATTCAGAACACAAAACAACAGACATACAAAATGTATTGCATACACTAAACCAACTATGCTTAAATTATTGACAATAATTTATTATGACAATAACCTCTGCCATGCCTCATCAGCTCTAAAAAGAAATCCTTATCTACAAATTACCGCATTTTCACGGCTTTTCAGTTTAATGACTTTTGTAGATACTGCCTCTTTGAAAAAAAAAACTTGGGGTTTACTAAAATCTATTGTACATATGTTAAGTAAAGCGAGTAAGAATGCTGAACAAAAGATGAAGATGCAAAAAAATATATGTATTTACCTTTCCTGATTTGAAGTAGATCTTCACATTCTTTGCCACCATTGAGACCAGGTCTGATTACATATCTAACTCTGTAAGTAGATCCTGAGGCATCTGGTGCACTCCAGTTAGACCAATCACTCATAATACATGGCAGTGGTACTAAAAATATCAAAAATTTAAATTACAAATAAATAAGGAGTGAAACCATACAGTCAAATTATCAAAATCAAAACATTATTTACAAAAGAAAAATCAGTAAATCATCCGTTCTATACATATGGAAAAAAAATCATATACATTTCTTTATATATAAAAACTCTCTATGACAAATTTTATGCCAAAAAAATTTAACTAAGAATTACCTTTGCCAATCTGCATGAGATCGTCACATTCTTTTCCACCATTAAGTGGTGGTCTTATCATGTATCTGACTCTATATCTTGATCCTGTAGCATCAGGTGCACTCCATGCGGTCCAGTCAGACATAATACATGGCAATGGTACTGTAATTCAAAAGAAACAATTAATGTGGAAGGACCCTAATTCAGACAAACAAATTTCCAGGCCTGAATTTTTCTTTGAGTAAATGAGGCACTATATTCATTGATTCTAATTTAAAACTAAATCATTAAACAAAGAATTCTGCAACTCATGCCATGGTAAAAAGTTCTTCACAAAAAAATGTTTAAGCATTAAAACCAATTCTTTCCACATATTTCTTTGGCAGTCTACACGTTAATGTCAATTCACAAACTTTAGTTAAGTTTTTATTAATGCATATAATGCGACTGGGTGAGTATCGCAAAAATAAGAACTTGATTTTTGACATCCGATACATAAATCTGTATGCAAATTTTCCTTAAATCCACAATAACTAATCTCACCTTTTTGTCCATTTTTCAGAAATCACAATAATAAATGCACAAAGAAATTTCATTTTAAATATAATTTATCTGTCCAAAACTAACAAATCAAACATCAGTGTTATTAGATAATTATTCCATATAATTGTTCCAAAACTCAGTAAACTTTAAATTAATTAACCTTTCTTGAGTTGGAGAAGATCTTCACACTCTTTGCCTCCATTTACAGCAGGTCTGATTACATATCTAACTCTGTATGTGGTTCCTGAAGCATCAGGTGCACTCCAGTTAGACCAGTCAGACATGAGACACGGCAGCGGTTCTAGATTAAAAGAAAAAATATTTTAGTCATTCTAAGTTCCTGAATATTAGCCAATGGATAAGCAGCCAATCAATCAATCAATCAATGATTTATTTATTATGCTAAGCCATTTTTTACTGTTGCAGTGTAGTCCTATCTTACCCCTATTTATGATGTGTTTTTTTGTTAAACAATACTAGTTATCTAAAATGTCTCGGGGAGACAAACACATTTTAATTTTCTTGCTTTTATTATCTCTCCTTAGGTCTATGCACAAGGAATATGAAAAAATATTAATCATGATTCATCTCAACAAACCTTTGGTAATCTGTATGAGGTCTGGACATTCTTTGCCACCATTAAGACCAGGTCTTATCACATATCTGACCCTGTATCTGCCTCCTGTAGCATCAGGTGCACTCCAAGCTGTCCATTCACTGACAATGCATGGCAATGGTACTGTAACAAGCAAAATTAAAAATAAAGTTTTAGCTATATTCCCATAATTTTATCTAAAGCTTCACAATCCTAACAGAAAAAAAACATTTCCCAATTTCCATGATTTCTTGTTATATTTTCAAACCAAATATGATGGCAAGTAAAAATGATAGACAACTATTGCTACTTCTGTAAACAATCAAAGATTGTGAGTACAAATAATACCTTTGCCAATTTCCATGAGATCTTCACATTCTTTTCCACCATTTAGTCCAGGTCTGACCACATATCTAACTCTGTATCTAGTTCCTGTAGCGTCAGGTTTGCTCCAGTATGTCCATTCACTGATAATGCATGGCAATGGTACTGAACAAAAAAAGATAATATTATGGAAATGAACACTTTACAAAGTACACTTACTACACACATAAAACAGAACTTTTAATTATTTTGGGAATTTATGGCCCTCTTCTTTAAGAAAGAAACAAAGTATTGTAAACTATTTGGACAATGGAGAAGGTCTGATAAGGGCTTCTTTTGGCCTAAAATTTAAAGTATATCTGATGAAGGATTTTTGATATTTTCTAAACACTTAAGTGTCTTTTTCAGTGGATTCAATTAGTTTACGTAAAAGATTTGAACTGATTTGGTCATTAAAGACGCCTAAATTTAAGCTTAAATATGAAAAATCTATCAAATATGCACAAAACATCACTTTTCAAATGGTTTTTGTCAAAAATGGAAGTGGCCGCATTCGTGTTCAGTCTCAACCTTTATATATGTTATATAGATATAAGAAGATGTGGTATGAGTGCCAATGAGACAACTCTCCATCCAAGTCAAAATTTGTAAAACATTTTGTATCATTATCAAATACAACATATGTTCAAATATTAAGACTGAACACAAGTGCGGCCACTTCCATTTTAGACAAAAACCATCTAAAAATAAGCACAAATGATAAAATTGTGAAGATTTTAGTAATTTTGCAAGAATTAATGATGCTGGGACCTGATGCATGTGCATTGTGTTGTCAAAAACAGCCCATATTTATGTAACAAAAGTATTCAACTTTCCAATAAATAGCTAAAAAATTACATTTTAATAAATTTTTGAAATGCTATATTTTGGGGCCAAATAGTGGTCTTACTGGGCCTACTCCTTTCATGCAAGAGTAAACATAACACAACAAAGTTTTTGAAATGGAATCTTATTTTACTGAAAATTTTGGTCAAATGTTTCAATTGGACCTCTGTGACATAGTTGTTTTATTTTTTCATATTTAATTATTAATCTATATATCTTGAAATATTATTATAATATAATCTCACCAACATGTTTAACCTTGCCACATTCTTTGTGAGTCTGTCCTAAGTCAAGAGCCTGTAGTTCAATGGTTGTCCTTGGTTTGTGTCTGTCATATGTGTTTTTCGTAAATTGTTTTGTTATAAATTAGGAAAACTATATGTATGAGTTTTTCTCATTGTTGAAGGCTGTACAGTTGCCTATATTTGCTTACATTAATTAATTACTTCATTTGAACTCTGGTGGATAGTTGTCTCAATGGCAATCATACCACATCTCCTTATTTTTATATCAATTTTCATGAAATTTTTAAGTCCAAGGACTGTAATTTCAATATCTGCAGGCAGAAGCATAAGAAATCTTGACAACTGTTTGATTTCAAAATGAGAGAAGGAATAAATGACATGGGTAACACTGTGGAGACAGGGAGGGGGGACACAAAAATCTGATACCTCTTTAACCAAAGTTGCTAAAAAACAGAACTATGCTAATTAAGGTAAAATACCTGAGTCATTCTGTTGCAATTGCTCAATAATGTAATGTCAATAAGTTAACCTTTTTCAAAAACTTTCTGTTTTAATTCACCACTTGCACAATAGTTTGTTATCAGATGATAAGTTTCTGTTGTGACCAAAAATCTTCTTTTACAAGGTCCTTTTAACATAGAATCTATCATACTACATTACTTTATAGTTTGATTATCATAAATTTTTACTTTTCATTTCTAGCCAGAAAAGAACTGCCATGAATGGCATTTACCTTTGTTGAGTTGCATAAGATCTTCACATTCTTTGCCACCATTAAGAGCCGGTCTGAGTACATATCTGACTCTGTATGTGGTTCCTGTGGCATCTGGTTTACTCCAAGAAGTCCATGGACTCATTAGACATGGAAGTGGCACTAGTAATATAAATATAGAGTTGTTTGAAGTGTTTGTATAGATGATAAATATATATACCATTATGAAAATCACCAATTTTTGGGACTTAAGGCTAAGAGGATATAAATTTTATCTACTGACTACCCTCATCCTTTTTGTATTTTTATTGTCCCTATTTATAGCAGCAGTGGCTGATTTGAATAGATACTAGATGAAATAATAAAATAATATCAGCTGTTATATATCCTTGCTCTAATTGAATCAATTGATTTTTTAATCAGAATTAAAACAAAAAGGGTCAAAATTTTGTTAGAATGTCAATGAAGGCACTACTTCAGAAGATTTATAAATACACAGTTAAATACAAATAAAAAAAACCTCACTATTGATAATGATTGTAGATGACAGGGGTTATTAGACACAACTCTGAACATGAATAGTTATAGACAACAAACATCAGCTCAAAATGGCTTACTAATAAACAACATTGACAGATGCTTTACTGTTCAGTTGAGTTTTAAATTAAAACAGGTAACAGATAAAGCAAAAAGTAATTCAATTACTGTAGATTCAGAAATTATTGTGTGCATTTATTTTTGCGATTGCGACATGGCAGACCAAAATGTGAGAATAATTATTGCAATTACAGGAAAAGCTGCATACAAATATATGTGTCATATTTCAGAATGTGTCAGATTTCAGAATATGAGTTCATATGTGTGCAATACTCACCCAGTCGCATAATTGGCATTAATAAAACCTCACAAAATTTCTAAATTAACATTATCCTTATTGATTAAATTGACTAAATACCTTTGTCTAATTGTAGTAGATCTGGACATTCTTTTCCACCATTCAGATTAGGTCTCAATGTCATTCTGGATTTGAATCTGGTTCCTGTGGAATCAGGCTTGCTCCATTCAGACCATGGACCAGCAATACATGGCAGTGGTACTGAAATATGAATAATTTTTTATATATCAGCATGTTTTTATTCTTTTTTTAACTATTTATTAAAGGAGACGTGAGGTCATTGAAACAGCTACCAAACAAAACATTTCATTTGTGTACTCATCAATAATTGAGTGAAGCTAATTTTTTGTGGAATTAGTGAGTAGAAAAAAGCCATGAAAAACAAACAAGTAGCATTATTGCTAAAGAAATAACAGCCTTCATTAGAATCAATGGGCTTTGGTCAGGGTATTTAAATAGCTGCTGTGGATTCATTCATTTTCTTGAATTGAGGAAAATTTGTAAACTTGTATTTTAACTGGGTTCAACTGTATTGAATTTCATGGATTTGCTAAAGTCTGTATACAACCTTAAGAAAATTTGTACTGTGTGGAACACTTAAATTTGTGGTTTACCTATTCCCAGGAAACCCCTAACATCATGGTATCCCACAATTATTTATAAACCCACAGTATTTGGCCTTAAGAGCACAACATACAACCTACAAACATTATTTCTACAACAATCAAAATGGCCACATACACACAACAAACAAGAGAACAAGGATAATATTAACATTATTTTCTTTTATAAAATACATCATAAACTATACATTTTTTTCAAATAGATCAATTAATTTTTATCAATAGCTTATTAAAAATTGTAAGGTATTAAAATCATATTCATTGATGCCCAGGTGAATTTTCATAGATTTATCTGAATTCCATCTGGGAAAATTTGGTATCAACACCTTCAGCTTTCAGTTTTATCAAAATAATAAAGAGCTTATACATTAGGTATGAGCTTTCATAATTTATTATGCAATTTCAAAAATCATATATTTATCAAAATTAGGTTAAATTTTGTTTATCTATCCTTACTTATGAAAATTGTCCTCCTATAGTCCCTAAATACAAGTTGCAACATTCCTGCTGGTTATAATAATTTTAGTACCTTTGTTTAGTTGTAAAAGATCATCACATTTCTCGCCACCATTAAGAGAAGGTCTGATTACATATCTGACTCTGTATGTAGTTCCTGAAGCATCTGGTCCAACCCAACTAGACCAATCACTCATAATACATGGCAGTGGTTCTAAAATAAAGTTTGATTAAATATAATAATATACATTATTATAATCAATCATAAGGGCTTTTAAAAAGTGAGAACCCATACATGTAAACTGTAGAAACTGCTCAGACAATATAAACAATGCATATATCTATTTCATCAAAAATCCATCAAGAATTGTGAAGTTAATGAAATGCACAGTGACTATTAGTGATCAACATCAAATTGCCAACATGGCACCAGGGCTGCCAAAAATATTTGACCCAGCCGGACATTTTTGTCTTATCCGATTTTAATCCTTAAGACTAAGTAAGAAAAGGCAATTATGTAAATCAGTTGGCCATCATATAACCAATGATTGACATTAAAAAATGATATTAAAATTTACTTTGATATTGATTCTATGTTCTGACTTAAACTGTTAAATTGGCAGTGCATCATTCGAAGTGTGCAACATCAGCATACTAATATTTGCCTTATACTCTTTATTTGTGCAAAATAATGTTGTCAAAACTTTACTTTTGTTTTAAAAGCACATTTTCCTAATACAGGATGTTGACTTGACAATGATAAAACATGGACCAGAGACGGATACGTAAAATTGTTGTACGTTTTCAAAGCACGATTGAGTGTAGAAGCTCTTTCCTTGTTATTTCTTCAAGAAAAAATCGAAAATTGAACGTAAGATAAAGGTATCAATGATAATTTTAGCATTTCTGAAGAAATTAGGTTGCATAATTAAATTTCCCATCTGCTCACATGCGTACTTGTTCATACAACTTGGTTCTGACGATTTTCATTTAAAACCCTTTTAATTTTTCATCAATGATATTTATTAACGTATTTCTGATAATTTTATCTTTTGGCTGAATAAATTAGATGCAAACCGCTTAAATGTAAGAAAATAACTTTGAATAGACTGATCAATGTCGGGTACAAAATAGTTAACCTGTCACCTGAACAGGTAAATTTCAGCTGTCCGACAACTAATTGGCCTTGATTAAAATGAAAAGGTATTAGAGTAGGGGTTGTTTTGATAGAACTTAATCATCATGTCACTACATCATGACCGGAAATGTGTGACCGTTTCATGCTTATCCCAGGCGGACAATGTCCGTAAACTTATAAATGTCCGAATATATGACTATTTTGGAAGCCATGCATGGCACAAATCTTCAAGATATGATAATAGACAACCACTGAGGATATTCCTGAATTTGGTCATCATATTTTTTAAACAGCTTTAGTAGCAACCTAAATAGATTTACGAGCCAGCTAAAGCCCACCTCCAGGGTGTGGGATTTTCTCACTGCATTGAAGACCTATTGGATGCCTTGGGCTGTTTTCTGCTCTTTGGTCCGTTGTTGTCTCCTTGACACATTCCCTGTTTCCATTCCCAATTCTATTTACTCCTTATAAGAAATAAGCTAACTAGCTAGTTGCCTTTGTTGCAGTTAGCAGAAAAGATTATCTCCATAAAAGAAATGATATATGGGACTAGTCAAATTACATAAAACTATTATATATTACCCTGAGTTACAAAGAGCCTCATAAGACTTTCAATTAGTAAGTTTTAATTACCTTTCTTGATTTGCATGACATCTTCTGGACATTCTTTTCCACCATTCAAGCCAGGTCTTATCACATATCTAATTCTGTATGAGGCTCCAGAGGCATCAGGTTTGGTCCATTCTGTCCAGTCACTGACAATGCATGGCAATGGTACTTAAATTAAAAATGAATCATTTTAGAACTAATGAGGGTGGTAAAGGTAATTTTCGTGCAACATGTTTTGCCATTTTTATTTCACGGGGTGAAAAGGTTCGTTATTCACCGTGTTTTTGAAAACGGTAAAAGATCAACGCATTTTTGATTGTTCGCTCATCGTGAAATGGCAATTTTATTTAGCGGTTTCTGAGATATCCCCTTTACTCCTCATTAATCTATGTAAGACTGTTTTGAGTCCATCAAACTAATTGAGTTCTAAAAGTATCAAGACGATATCTCATTACAATGTTCAATCCTTATGCTGCCAGATAGACACCTGTGTTAACATCAACTTTGAAGGAGGGAAAAATTATATCAATATACATTTCAATTATCAAACATTAAAATCGTGGCCAAGTGGTCTAAGTAGTTACTACTGTAATCACTAGTCAGTCAACACTGAGGTTGTGAGTTTGAACCCCGCTCGACTCAATCTTAATTGACTAGGACTGTCAGTTTTCCTATCGAAGGTCGGTGGTTTTCTCCGGCACTCCAGCTTCCTCCACCAATAAAACTGACCACAACGAATAGCCCAAAGGCGGTGCTTAAAAGTGGCGTAAAACACCAAAATCTAAATCAAAAATCAAACATTAAAATATTTCCAAAAAGTAGCATTTGTTGTCACATCATCTAGATGTGACCTCACATATCATTTGTCATCAAAATATTGTTTTCTGACATCACATAATGTCCTTCCACAATTATCCTGTATTTTCTTTATTTTTTATAACAGAAATATATAAGAAAGAAAGAAGAGATTTAAGAAGTAATTTGTATGGAGTTTACTTTATTTTGACTCTTTCCATTGTATGATACTATCATATTCATGCAGTATCTTAAAGGTATATTGTAACAGGAAGTAATCCTGAATAACCTTAACCAAACAAGAGTATTGGACAGATTTGCAAAACTCTTTAAACTATAAATTGCACCACTGTTGACTGGTGTCTTTGATATGTCTGCTTGTGTTTATTGTTAATTTGCATAAATCATTCAAAATATATGATTACTACTGCAGTGTTCTGAACACACTTATTTTCCTTCAGCATGTACATTCAAGCTCAAAATAAAATCAAATTTTGATTTTTTCCTGTATTTAATATGAGGAATAACATGGGATATTTAATTTACATTTTTTCTTTTGAATGTTGAAAAATTTATTTAGATTGTAAAAAAAGCTATTTACTAATAATAAAAAAATTGCAACCAGTTTCTTTAGCAGAAATCAAGTTAAGTCTCCAAAATTAAGCTATTCTACTTGAGTAAAGTCAATTTTAACAACTAACACTTTTTCTAATAGCTTTTGTAACCATCTAAGAGCAGGGAAGGACCTTTTTTCTGGATTGAGGCATTTAATTCCAAGAAATTTAGGAATAGGCAGTTAAATTGTCAGGAATTGGAATTCAATTGTATTGTGATGCTGAAACAGACACAATATTTTCACAGGAATTCTAGATTTGGTATTTAGTTTCTTGCATGGGTCAAGATGAGAACCCCATGTCTCCTAATCTAAATACAGTTGAACACTTGAAAGCAATCTAGTAAAAGTTGAAGGGCATCTGCATGCTATATAATGTAAGGGACATAATAAAATCTGTTTACCTTTGGTAACTTGCATGAGATCTTCACATTCTTTGCCACCATTCAATGCTGGTCTTATGACATATCTTACTCTGTATCTGGTTCCTGTAGCATCAGGTCCAACCCAGCTAGACCAGTCAGACATGATACATGGTAGTGGTTCTGTAAATGTCAATATGAGCATTCTTATAAAATAGTCAGATCATTTCTAGAATGAGGGAGATACATGTAGTTGTTTTTATTTTAAGGCTACACAAAACAATTCTCTGGTTATCAGACAATTTTTCATCAAAAACAAATGAGGAAATAAATTTTTTTGTCAGAGAAAAAGATGAGCCAGGAATTAAAAAAATCAAATCTTAAAGTCAATGAATTAAAACATATTTAATGCAACACTGTCAAGCTTCCAACACCAAATCTATAAGATTTCACTCCTTCATACAACTCAAGTAAAGTGTATTCTTCTGAGTATTGTACTATAATTGTTGCAAGGCCATGTAGTTGGTGTTTCTGTCAACTGTTTGACACCATTATCATTAGGCTTTATCAAATGCTTATAGTATGTATGAAATCTTTGTATATTCAACAAATTCAAATGTCTGAGCAACTTAAATAGATTTATTTAGAACCTTTACTGTAAATCATAAATACCTTTGTTAATTTGAAGTAGATCATCATCACATTTCTTTCCACCATTCAAATCTGGTCTGATCACATATCTATATCTGTAACTAGCTCCAGTGGCATCTGGTGCACTCCAGTTGGTCCAATCACTCATGATGCATGGCAATGGTACTGAAATAAAACAAAAACATATATCCAATCTACAGGTATTTGTGAAAATATACATAAAACTAATGATGTAAAACCAATCTCATGTAGGTTTTGCCCTAGAATGTTAGAACAAAATTTACTTGTCTTTTAACCAAATTTTTTGTAAGCTGTCATTTTCATTCAGGCATAGATAGGAGCTCTAAAAAAAGAGTCTTTCAAATAAAAACTGCTTATCTATAAAAAAGCCTCATTTATGATACTAAGATGTCATATTTATTCAAGTTCTGCCTGAACAATTTTTGTTTCAATGCAATAAATTTTTTAATAGCTTTTGTAACAGTTGAACAATACAGAATTGTGATTGCCATATGGGAACATCACTTTTTCAATAGTTCTGATTGCACCAGTGCAGATGTCATTTATGAGGATGTTAAGATTGTGCAAAATAATTCACAAAGATGGAAGTTTAAGTCCATTTGACACAGTTAGAGATTTTAAAGAAGATTGATGTCAGAATATCTGTATATCTTTGCATCTGAAATCAACCTTTTCTTTACTAAAATCTGGCAAAATTTTGCTATTTTGGTGACACAGTTTTAAGTAAAACTGCATTATAAAACTATATCTTATATTTTCTTATTCTGAAAGCCTTTATCTATAATCATGCAGTGAACTAAACACAACCCCAAAAATGAGACTCTTCTTTAAAAATAAGAACACTTATAACCAGATAATGAATCCTTTTAGTCAATAATAATTTTTACCTTTGCCAATTTGAAGAAGGTCATCACATTCTTTTCCACCATTAAGTGGAGGTCTCAGCATTGGTCTAACTCTGTATCTGGTTCCAGATTCATCAGGTTTACTCCATTCAGTCCATGGACCCATAATACATGGCAATGGTACTGAAGATATCAAACATTTTATAATTTAATGTAATTCATAGTAAAACAAATGTTTAAACTCTCTAAGGCAAAGGTGACCATCAAAGATTAACGTGTCCTGATAAGGCCCTTCTGCTTTGGGGGGTTTCCAAACTTTTGGTCTCCAGCATACGTGATGAACCTTATTCAAGAAACATGCATCTTAAACATGGAAATTAGTATCACCATTTTTGTATGTTATTTAACCACAGAAAGTTGAGGGCAGATCCCTCCCATCCAATTAATATGAAAAAGTAGACAAATGTACAGGTACAACTAAAATAGAAAAGCTCTTATTCTAAACCTGTATTGGTCAAACTGGATAAACAAAACTCAATCTTCAAAAAGTTGACCCCATACTATCACTTCTGATCATCTTTAAAGGAAAATTTCCTTAGTATACTTTGCAAGTAAATCACATCTCTGTATTTTCATATTGTAGCAGTGATTCATGTTTACAACAGACGCACAGAAGAACATTGGATGTACTTATAATATTACACACACTTTACTATGTGTGATGACCAATTTTCTTGCTTCTGGATATAAGATTCAAAAAAGAAGAATAAGATGCTGAAATAAACACAAACCTAATTGAAATCTTAAGTAAAGTGATTTGAATCAAGAAATTCCTCTGGATCAATTTGGACTCCAAAACCTTTAATTTTCATCCAACACAACAACAAAAATGACCGCTCACATGAAAACACACAATAGCTTATGCTATTTAATCAACAAAAAACCATAAAAACAATCTTACAACCAAATATCTAAAGCTTAAGTACCTTTCTTAAGTTGGAGAAGATCATCACATTTCTTGCCACCATTGACATCAGGTCTGATTACATATCTGACTCTGTACATGGTTCCAGACGCATCAGGTCCAATCCAGCTACTCCAATCACTCATGATACATGGCAGAGGTACTGAAAAAAACAGAAATATATAATTGTTTCAAGGCTACTGTTTTGAACTGTAGCAGAATTTGAAACTGTATTTCGTCATTCTGCTATAAAACAAAATACAAATTTTCTATAGGTGTGGAGGCAGAATTTTAATAACCATGAAATCTAGTAACCAGGAAAATACAATTTTTCTTGAATCAACAAAAACTGGTACATATGAAAAATATAAGAATCCAAAGTAATTCCATTTCATAAGTAGAAATTTAAGAAGGACAGTGGTTTAAGGAAAGGAAACAAAATGACAACCAATCAGATGCTCTGACTGCCATTTTGGATGAAAAGGGGACTTGTATAAAAGAAGATCACCAAAGAATTTTAGATTCATTTGGCATTTGGTTTCAAGGAAAATTTTGAAAATGTTCATACAACCAGATGCTCTGATGAAAGTCTTGAATATCAGAAGAGTTGCCTTATGATTTTGAAAGGGACTTCTAAAGACTTAATTCCACTTGGTCAAACATGTCAAAGTGTGCTAGACAATTATAGGCTTGGGTGGCCATCTTGAATGATGACTGAATTCTTGAATATGTTTTCTACAAGGCACCACCAAAAACTATTCCATCAATGTTTGGCTCACTCACATTAGAATAGAAACATTGCAGGTGAATTATCAAAATTGATAGAAATAAAATTGGATAAAAAGAAAATTTGACTTTTTTTTGTAACAACTCACCTTTGCTGATGTCAATAAGTTCTTCTGGACAATCTTTTCCACCATTAAGAGCTGGACGCAGCACTGGTCTAAACCTGTATCTACTTCCTGATTGATCTGGTTTACTCCAGTTAGTCCAGTCCCCAACAATACATGGTAGGGATACTGTAATGCAGAGATCAGTCAAAATGTTAAATATTCTGTAATTCAACAAACAAACAAAATAGGAAACAAATTGTTCAGAGAACAATGTAGGGATGAAAATACACAGTACTTATAGCAGTATGGCAAAACAACACTATATACACTCAAAATTATTCAAGTGTTATCTTATAGAAAATAAATGGGGAATGTGTCCATGGGACACAGATAATGCTCAGCTTGCATATCATATAAAGTTATAAAGGGACATAACTGAAGAACGGTAAAAGTGATGCTTTGTACTTGATCTGAGTTTTGTGGTAATAAGTTTCATTACATTTGGTTGAGGCAAACTTAAATTAGAGAACGGAAACAGAAAAATTCAGCAATTTTTCCATTTGTAAAGGGGCATAACTCTAGGACAGTAAAAGTGACGCCACCAAAATTCAAACTTGATCTGTATTTTGTGGTAATAAGCATTGTCTATAAGTTTCATAACATTTGGTTGAGGTAAACTAAAGTAAGAATACAGAAACAAAAAATTCAGCAATTTTTCCTTCTGTAAAGGGGCATAACTCTAAAACGGTTACAGTGACGCCACCAAAATTCAAACTTGATCTGTGTTTTGTGGTAATAAGCATTGTGTATAAGTTTCATAACATTAGGTTGAGGCAAACTATAGTTAGAGAACGGAAACCAACTTTGGGACGTACGGACGGACAAGTGTAAAACTTAATGCCCCCTCCGCTACGGCAGGGGCATAAAAACTCCTAATTCAAATGAAACAGCTTGCATGATTCAAATTTACCTTTTAACTCAATTAAGGTTTGTATGTGTTATTGTACTATCAGTTTTAAGGATGTTCGCTTCTCTGTTTCAAAATAACAAGATTTTTAAAAAACTGTTCTAAAATGATAGTATATAAATAATGGAACTAAAAAAGCAGAAAAAAATGAAGGGTCTGTGTGCTTGTTTTCAAAATAAAAGCCTTTCAAAATTTGGTGGGAAATGATTCTCTCTAGATTTACCATACTTTTAACATTGGCCATTTTATAAGATTTTCAAATATGGCTTTTTAAACTATATGTAATAAAATTATGAAAAGAAAAGTAGGGGTTAGTGGGCAAATTTTTAATGGCAATACATGGATAAAACCAGAGGATTCCGAAAATCTGGCCGAAATTCAAAAACAAGAGGAGCAAACATCCTTAAAAGGAAACTCTTTACAGACCTGGCCACTAGCAATACAATGCGGTTATAGAAGGATAAAAGGTTTCTAACCATTCTACTGTAATACTGTATGTTTCAGAAATGTTATGATACGAAACTGTCTGATATTTAGTAATAAAAAAATAATTTCTACCTTTCTTAACTGTGAGCAAATCATCACATTTTTCACCACCATTAAGAGCTGGTCTAATTACTTGTCTGTATCTGTACATAGTTCCAGTCTGGTCAGGTCCTACCCAACTAGACCATGGACCCATGATACATGGCAGAGGTACTATACAGTAGAAAAATTGATGTTTAATGTTTAATGACTACATAAGTAAAAAAATCTTACAGTATGTTTTAACTGTTAACTTTTGACCCCAAAAATTGAAATTTTGAGTAAAATTACTTTAGCCAATAAAATTTTTTGGATTATAAGTTATTATGTGAGGTCTTGCTGCACACTAAATAACCTTATATCTCACTATACCTGATCTGGGCATGCACAAGATTAAATCAGATGGGTCAATATCCCTTATGCGCCTCAAATTGAGGAACACGAAAGTTGTGCATAAACAAAAAATCTCTGCGTAGTGATATTGGACATGTTTCTATTTGTAACAAGTGACTGAGCTTAACCATTTGTGTTGATTTTGAAAGAAGAGGACCATAGAATAAATGTGTAAAAACTATGGAGTTATTAAATGTATGCAAAGTATTAAATTTTCAAAGAACTTATTGTGTGATAAAAGAGATTTTTTAAGCATACTGACCCAGATGTGTGAAAATATGTTTACTGAAAATTAAACATCTCTGTTTTGCCATTAAATATTTTTTTTTTTCCTCATTTGCAAGCGCCATTACCAAAAGCATTCAAACTGATGTCAGTTTTTCTCCGACTTATGGTGTTTGACTGCCTTCAAGATATATTCTCCTCTTTTTACCATTAAGGATGTACTTAGGTGAAATTAAAAAAAATCTAGAATTTAAAATTAATACTATAAGTCATAAGAGTATTAGTTAAGGAACAAAATAAGCTCAAAATATTGATAGGTTATGGAGCTCCTTTTCGAGATATTTGATTTTTAAAAAATGGCGGGAAAAGGTTGACTCGAATTTTACCTTATATTTGCATTGGTATTATTTGGGTCTCAAATCAAAAGAAAAGAAACCTAGAATCTGCTTAAATTTTGGTAAATGACCTCTTATGAGCTATTGAAGTCTTATATGAAAAGAAAAATGGGTGTTATGGGGCAAAATATTTTACCCTGTATTGTAGGAAAAAAACAAGGAGTCCAAACATTTGACAAAAATTCCTAAACCTGACCTAAGTACATCCTTAAAGACTGTTTAATTCTGTTTGTATCACTGAAGATCTAAACTTACCTTTGCCAATCTGAATGAGGTCGTCACATTTTTCGCCACCATTAAGAGGAGGTCTGATCATGTATCTTACTCTATATCTGGTTCCTGTGGCATCAGGTGCACTCCATGCAGTCCATTCAGACATAATACAAGGCAGTGGCACTGAAAATAAGAAAGGTTAAAAAAGGTAAATTAATTCTATGGTAAAATACCTCAAAGATAACATAATAAGCCCATGAAAATATTACAAAACATTTTTTTAATATTTACCGTTACTATTTCTTGTATGTAAATGAACTATTTCAGTGTAGAAAATGGACACATTTTCTTTTTAATTGCAGAGAATGTGAAATAAAAAATAGGTAAGGTAGTAGTAGTAGATATAAGGGCTGACATATATGTGAAAACATTAATTGTTATTATGTCTTTCTGCAGAAACAATAACATCAACATCAAATTCTATTATTGTAAGTTGAAAATTTAAAAATTCTGAAGTATATTCCTTTTCTAACATATGTTTGTGTAGATTTCCAAGAAATGTTTGAAAAGGCAAACGTCTACAAATGACTTTTGTATATACAAAAAAATGTCTACCTTTGCTAGTATCCATGAGATCATCATCTTCACATTCTTTTCCACCATTCAATGCAGGTCTGATAACATATCTTACTCTGTATCTACTTCCTGTGGCATCAGGTGCACTCCATGCTGTCCAGTCAGACATGATACATGGCAGTGGTCCTGTAATTGATATATTCATGTTGAAATTCAAATCTTTTGATATAACAATTCTGCATGTCACCTTTACATCATATCAGGTACCCTTAATAGAAAAACTAAATTCAGAATAATGAATTAAAAAAAAATATGCAGAGAATAAGTGACATAACATTTGCTTAAATCCATAGTGATTAAGAACTAATCACTCCAGGAAACCTGTATCACTCACCTGGCATTTTTTAAAATAAACTACTCCAGGAAGACTGTATCACTTACCTGGTATTTTTTTAAATAAACTGATACAATGCATAGAATATGAATATTTGTGTTGAATGGAAGCTGAGTGGGAAAAAATCTTGACTTGCTGAAGATTTCACTGGACCAAGTTTCAGTCTAGTTTTTTAAGATAATAAACAAAAATGGAAAGAGATGGATTATTTTGCAGATCATTTGCCATTTACTGTTTCTCTTTATTGACTTATTTGCAGATCATATTTTGCTATTACAGAATCTTCCTATTGTGTTTGTATAAAACATAAAAAAAGGGTAAAAATGGTCAATAAAGGGCAATAACTCTTATAAAGAGTTGATTGACACTTTTGGCCATTTTGACTTGCTTGTAAATTTAATTTTGTTGATAATCTTTGTTATTTACAATGTTCCTCTATTCCACAAAACCAAAAAAATGGGTAAAATTACTTACTGTTTAACTGATCAGTAGCCTCTTTTATAAATATCTTATAAAACACTACCTACAACTTCAACTATACCTTTTTACATCTCTGTTATAATTAACTAAAACATTGCCTAGAACTATACCTTTCTTAAGCTCTATAAGATCATCACATTTCTCTCCACCATTCATGGATGGTCTAACCACATGTCTGTATCTATACATAGTACCAGAAGCATCAGGACCAACCCAGCTAGACCATGTAGACATAATACATGGCAGTGGATCTGAAATTAAGATTCAAATTAAAAAAATGTTCAACATTTAGCAAAAATTGGTGAAGAAACTATGAAAATCAGATTAATAGATTATGATGTATATAATATCTCAATAGAAAATGAAAACTAAAAAATCCATTTTAAAAATAGAAAAAATACTGCATCTCATGGAATTTGTGTGTAATTTGCTGTTCATAAATGTATCCCATTTGGTTTAAGTTCATATTTTTCATATTCTGAGGGCAAATGTTTTAAATGATCAATTGGTATGCTCTCATGCAGAATTCATTTTTGCACATGATATATCCCTGCAAAGACAGCAAAACTGAAACTGCTATGAATATTACCCTAATCATTAAAGTGTGTAAATTCCACAACAGTTTTTGAATATTAAGGGAACTAACTGGATAAATATACTGAAAACAGCCAAATGAATTAACTCTATAAATATACTGAAAACAGTAAATTATCATTTAACGTTTTGAAAAACATACTTTGATGCAGTTAAAAGACAGTTTCATCTTAGGATTTAGTGCTTTGTACTGACATGATTAATAACAGAGCTTTCTAAAATTCTCTGTTAACAAATTTAGAAATTATGAAGAAACAAAGGTTACTTGTAAAACCTTCAGGTAAAGTTTACCTTAGATGAATCTGGCTATTCTATTTAGATCCCTTTTAGTTAAATTCTTATATATCTTTTGCTTTCAAATTTTGGGTTTGAGAGTTCTTGATGAATCTCAATCCAGGGCTCTCGGTCATAAAACTTTACTCAGTACTCGGAGTACAAAATTTGTGCTCGAAACACCAAATCCATGATTTTGATAGATTGATTTCTGAGTCTGAGTACGAAAATTGTGCTCGAAAGTTTTATGACCGCAAGGCCTGATATGCACTGGGATGCACTAAATTAAAAATGTGTTATATCTAATTAAAATCAACCTTTCAAAATTATAAAAATTAATAAATGTCTACAGAAAATCAGTACATATACCAAATAAGTTACATACTTTTCCTATTTTCAATCAATTCTGGACATTCTGGTCCACCATTAATGTTGATTCTGACAACGTTACGAACACGAGAAGAGCCACCAGTGTCATCTGTTGCACTCCATGGTCCCCATTCACCAACAATACATGGTAAGGGTTCTACAAAAAGAGAATGATAAATAATGTATTGTTTCAAAAGTTTTCAGCTTATACAGGAATATTTCATCATCAATTAAAGCTCCCGATAGCAGAATAAACTGTTCAACTCTTGACCCATTTTCTAACTTTTAAAATTTTTTGTGAAAATAATTTACCATTAATATTGTTAAGATATAAACAATGTTACAATATATCACAATTCATTACTATTTTTAATCAACATGATAGCAAACAATTCTGTAGTTTTCATAGATATTTAAGTAATCTTTATTTAATTTTTTGTTTAGAATTCATAAAATTACACAAACCTTTCTTGGATTCTATCATGTTTGGACAATCTTTTCCACCGTTTACGGAAGGTCTGACCTGCATACGGATACGTGTAATGGTTCCAGTTTGATCTGGTTTTGTCCATGGTGCCCAGTCACTGACAATGCAGTCAAGAGCAACTGACAGAAAAAAAAATTAAATCAATAAAGTCAATATAAAAGATTTTAATTAGTTTATCATGATATTATGAAACTAGCAATAGGCAGGGGTTATTTTTCTTCTTTTTCACAATAAGTAATATTAGTTGAACTGATTCATAAAAATGTGACTAATTCTCTAAGAATTGAGTGATTTCTTTTTTAAATAAATGTGGACCATGAAACAAGATTTACACAGATAGGGAGTGTTTTAGGGACTTAAGCTTTTTTATGGTCCAAACAATAAAAGTATCCTTCTTTATATATTGCTGACCAAGATTTCAAAAATATGATATGCTCTTCATTTAAAATATGTCAAGAGAGTATGCATGCAGGAAACATAACTTTAAATTTACCTTAGATTTTTCACCTGTGCAATTTTACATTAAATAGAAAACAGTTTTTTAGAACTTCTTGAAACAATTTAACCAAAATTGACCACTTTAAAACAAAATCTAGTTGAAACATAAATGAGTTATAAAATTTCAAGGTTACTATCAAAGAACATAACCAGCAACATTGTTTGTAAAAACATTTGTACCTTTCTTTTGTTCAATGAGGTCGGGACATTTCTTTCCACCGTTTATAGGAGGTCTTTTTACAAATCTGACTCTAGAAAAGGTTCCAGTTTGATCTGGTCCACTCCATGATCCCCAAGGACTAGTAATACAATCCAATGGAACTGTAAATAATAAAATGAGACAGTAAGCTTCAGTATCTAATCTTTCCTTTTTTCCTTTCTTTAATTTAAAATGGACTTACTCACAAGTGATACACCTTACTAAAAAACTAATCCTGGTATCCGGCATCGAATTAGAGCAATGGTGAGAAGACAGTATTACCTTTTTTCTTCTCATGTAAAATTTGTTAAATAGATATTGGTGACTACCAGTACTTGAAATCTTCTTACATAAAATGTACTTCTACCTCTTCAGCATCTCTTGTTAAAGAGTAGACTAACCGGAGAAGCCAATGCTGAGACTAAGTTTTCAGAACCCCATACTTTCCATATCTTTCCTGTGGCAGTCAAAATTTGTTCCCATTTTGTGTTGAATCACATTCTCTTTTTTTCATTTCATATGAACCGTGTTCATCTCTGTTGTTTCAATACAACCTGTTAATATTGCTAGGGACTAACACACCAACCATTAATATTAACCACATGTAATTCCAACTAAACTGGACTATAATACTAAAACTATTTGCATATCCTCCACTTCTCTATTGCTGTGAACCAGTTAGTCCTCCCCAGGAAGCAGAGATAACTTTGTATCAAATCATAAAGATTAAGTTGAATCCTCATTGCAGAGATAACATTTCCAAGACACAGAAACATAATTACTACCAAAGCTACCATAAAAATAAAGTCTAATGATTATTAAGTTTGAAATATCTCTATGTATATTGCATAGGTTATATGACAGATCGTAATTCAAAATGTTATAAGCTAAAATCATCATACCTGTTTAATAATAGATTACCCAATAGTAGCAAGATAGCTTTTTGACTGAACCTGACCTTGTGTGTACTGTATTTAGTGTTTATTAACAAAACTCTAAGGCTCAAAGGAAGACAATGTCATCATAGATTATACCTTTTTTTATCCTTTATTGCTTACCATCTAGATATACACAAGTTTGTTGCCATTCACCTGCAAACATTTGTAATTCAATATTTCAGTGTTTACCTGATTTGCCATCTCCAGGTTGCGCTCCTGTGCCATTATCGCCAGGTCCCAGCCCGCTGCCTGGGCCGCCGGGACCAGTTAGATTACTTTTATCGCAAAGCGCACATAAAGCTGTCATATTTGGGGTTCCCAACAATCCATTGGGGAAAATATTCGCAAGTGGACCTGTAAGCGGACCTGAAAAAATATGAATAGATTATCAAATGTTTGTCAGGAACAAGTTAATTCCATTAACTTTCAATGTTTCTTACAAAACACCTTGTTGCAAACAATTATGCATATAAATAAAATCATTTCTTTTTATCTTAATTTCAACTTAAAACATGTTAAATTTTACTTCAGGAGGAGTAATAAAAAAACATTTCCAGAAAAATAACTTACAAAATTTAATTTTCACTCAAATAACAAATAAATATTATAAAATTAATTTCTAACCAATAAAATAGTAAATTATTTTAAAATCAAATTAAGTCTTAGTGTCTCACTATTAAGCTTTTAATTATATTTCTTTTAAAATAGATCTAAATGAACTATATGATTAAAAAAATGACCAAAGTGATCAAATTTAAACAAATTTACCTTCAAGCCCTGTACTTCCAGGGCCTAAATTATTTCTACCATTAAGTGGACCTGTTAAAACATAGAATTAAATATCATTTTGAGAACAATAATTTTTGCTGCAGTTTTTCAAATTCATTGCAAACCTAACAAATCAAAATAAATTGTTGGTCTTCAAAATCTGACTGTTCAACTTCCCCCTCCCCCTCCCCCTCCAGATCACCAAGCCAAATTGGACTATCTAAAAAAATAACAAGGAAATTGTGATAAGCATCTAGCATAAAGTTAATTTTTTTCAATTTTTAAAAAGAAAGCAAAATTGAAAATACATATACATTCTTTTCAGTTTAAACAAAAGCACTTTTCCACTTCATATTTTGTTGATTTTTACATTTTTGGATATTATCTAAAAAAAAAGATAACTACTTAATAGCAGTTCATTCAAAGGAATAGAATAATGTGAAATGTATAGTCTCCAAATTTCTTTACAATTGTCAAGAAGTTCATCTATGACATCTTTTCAATAAAGAGTCATCAATATTTGTCGTGAAAAATTCTGTACTGTTGCTAGGGATACAATCATCCTCACATAAGAACCTTCATGGATAAAACTGGAACTTTCACTCAAAATTTACCTCCTCTTCCAGGTCCTCCTTGTCCTGGTCTAAATGGTCCTCTTCCATTTCCTGGTCCTCCCCAAGGTCCTCCTCTTCTTCCTGGTCCTCCTCCAGGTCCTCCGTGTCCTGGCCCAAATGGTCCTCCTGGTCCAAATGGTCCTCCTGGTCCAAATGGTCCCCCTGGTCCAAATGGTCCTCCAGGTCCACTGTGTTCTGGTCCAAATTGTCCTCCTCGTCCAAATGGTCCCCCTGGTCCAAATGGTCCCCCTGGTGCAAATGGTTCTCCTCCAGGTCCTCCGTGTCCTGGTCCAAATAGTCCTCCTGGTCCAAATGGTCCCCCTGGTCCAAATGGTCCCCCTGGTCCAAATAGTCCCCCTGGTCCAAATGGTTCTCCTCCAGGTCCTCCATGTCCTGGTCCAAATGGTCCTCCTGGTCCAAATGGTCCCCCTGGTCCAAATGGTCCCCCTGGTGCAAATGGTTCTCCTCCAGGTCCTCCGTGTCCTGGCCCAAATGGTCCTCCTGGTCCAAATGGTCCCCCCGGTCCAAATGGTCCTCCTGGTCCAAATGGTCCTCCAGGTCCACTGTGTTCTGGTCCGAATGGTCCTCCTGGTCCAAATGGTCCCCCTGGTCCAAATGGTTCTCCAGGTCCACTGTGTCCTGGTCCAAATGGTCCTCCTGGACCTGATCCAGGTCCTCCATGTCCAAGTCCAAGTGGAAATCCATGCCCAGCTGGTCCAAATCCTGATCCATCCCCAGGACCAAATCCATCTGGTCCAAGTCCATGTCCTGCAGGCAGTCCACCTGGTCCTAATCCATTACCTCCTGGTCCTAGTCCATTGCCACCTGGTCCTAATCCATTACCTGGTCCTAGTCCTCCTGGTCCTAATCCATTGCCAGGTCCAAACCTATTAGGCCCACCAAATCCTTGAGGCCATGGACCAGAAAGAGGTCCTATAAAACAGTTGAAACTAGTCAAATGGTATCTACATACATATACATGTTCTGGGTACAACATGATTTTTTATTTTCACTACATTTTTAATATAAAAACATTTCATTATTTTTATCTAATTCATACATTTACTGTTGCATTGATTTGTTGTGTTTTGCTACAAAAATAACTATGTTAAGTCTAAAATCAGGTTTTTATCTAAACAGTTTTATAAATAAATAGTAAGTAGTTTTTTAAATCATGAATAAATATCATACAATCAGTAAACTTAACTGATAATCAACAGTTTATAAAAATGATTACTAACTACATCAAATACTAAAATATCTTTTTCAACTCCTTCTAATCAAATTTATTTTTTCCGAACTACATTTGGGAGGAAATTTTCAACTTCATGAGATTTTCTTTATTTCATCGTATTCTTTAATCATTAATATATCATAATAAAAATTTTACCTCCTGGCCCGCTATGCACTCCTCCTAAATTAGGAAGTCTATTTGCTAGCGCGCGTCCATCAGGGCCTAGGCCTGAAGCGCCTGGGTGAAGCCCACCCAAACCTGCCCCATGAGGGCCTTTATTGCCATAACCTGGAATGCAAATACATATTTTCTGAAAAATTACATTGTATAAAGTGCAAAACTCAATTCAAAGCAATAAAAGTAAAAATTTGGAGTTTAACATTTTTCAATTTGGACTGGATATCTACACTCAATGCATTTATATATATGATCTGTATAAAGAAACTGTTTTGTAACTGACTTAAGTTATGAGTGACTCTCTCACATATTTTGAGCAAATTCGTATTACATTTGTACCTTCTATTAATAGCTTTGGAAAGTGACTTAATTTATTTACTGTAATTTACATTTAAATGTTTGAAATTAAATTATATATTACAAGTTATTCTTGTTTAAGAATAATAGAAAAAAAAATACAGGATAGCTTAGAATGCTGTTTTAAACATTTTTGCTCTAGGATTGCCAATGAATTCTTAAAGGTCAGTTTTATATTTCTGGTGTATAAGACTTATGAGAAAGAAATTAAGCTTAACAAAATTATAGAAGTCCTTGTTACAGTAGAAAAGTCATCACACTAGCAATCCAAATTCTTTTACCTATTTACAGGTGTTTTCTGTCAGTAATTCTTCATATTGGCAACAATCCTTTTCCAGTTTTTTGTTTTTCCGAAGAATTTTATGTATAAACATCGTAAACATGCATGTGATTTGTACAGATGTAATATTATATCTGATTTACATGTATACCAAAAAGTATGAAGCCAATAAATTAATAGAAAATGATGTTCTCAATACAGTAGAAAAGTTAACAATTGTCATGCTTGTATGTCTAAAATCTTTCACAGGAATTCTTCTGTCAGTACTACTGCTCCCATTGAATATGCAATAATCCTGTTAAATTTTTTTTCTTTTCAAATTGTTTGATTTCCTGAAAGTTTGTGATTTTGTGACTGGGTTACCAATAAAATATAATAAAATGTGCTTCGCCAAGCTAGCTGGATACAACCCTGAACAGTTGGGGCAAAAATGGACACAATATTCAAGCTTGATACAGGTCTGAATTTGGATTGTAATTAAATATTTGACACATTTTAGGTTTCTGACACAGAATAAATGTAGTCAAAGAACTTGAAATTGGTTATAAGATATGAATTTATATTCAATTGAAGATTTCTTGCTGTTGTGCAATACACTGTGCTGTTGCGCAATACTTAGTAAATCTGTTTTCAGACTATATACAAAGAATTAGCCAAATAAATTGTGACCCCAAATTTTTTTTTGAAAATTGATAATTTCTTAAATCTTGAGGAAAAAAATAAAATTTGAAGAAATGTGGTACAATTTAAAAGACATCCATATACTTGTAAACACAAGTTATTGTCTGAAAACTAGAAAAATGCTTGTTTTGGCCCCTTTTTGGCCCCATATTCCTGAACGGTTTGGGCAATTACCCCCAAAATGAATCCCAACCTTCTACTTGTGGTATTAAACCTTGTGGTACAATTTCAGAGCAATCAAAATACTTATACACAAGTTATTGTCCTGAAACTAGAAAAATGCTTATTTTGGGTCCCTTTTTGGCCCCTAATTCCTAAACGGTTGGGACCAGCACCCCTAAAAACATTCCCAACCTTCCTTTGTGGTATTGAGCCTTTTGCTCAAATTTCATAGAGATCCATACACTTAAACTAAAGTTATTGTCCGGAAACCAAATGTCTTCGGACAATGACAACATGATAGCAATATACGAACGCAAATTGTTTGCGGTTGTATAAAAATCGATTCCTTGAAAACTTTTCTTGCTTTGTTACATGTACAGTTATATGCATGGAAGAAGAGAAAGTTGATTTAATCCAAAATTGTTCACTAACTTGTTTATTTTGTCATTTTTTTTACATACTATATTCTATTGGCACCCCCTGTACAAATGTACATGTCTGAGTAGATTTTTCAGAATTGCATGAGTTTTTATTTAAATTGCACAACTTGTTTTAAACATTTTAAGTTTCTTGGGATTGTTCAGATACAAAATGACATAATTATGATAATATGACGAATTCTTAATGCTTAGTTTATAATCATACATTTTTAAAAGAAAGGAAACAACATGTTTTTGTGTGGGGAGATGGGAACTTATTTGATGAATAATGCAGATTTATTAAAGCACAGATTAAAAACACCTTGACGTGTCTATCTTCTGGTTTAAGGTAAAAATAATTTGATTTAAGTTAAAGTCACACTGTATAACAACAAAACATTACCTGAAAACATAAAATTGAAGAAAGAGTTCCTACATTTTTCCTTACTTTGTTTCCAATAATTGATAATCATATCTTCTCAGTCATAAAATTGCATAAAAGTATGACCAACACTTGTATCCGATACACGTCTGCATTTCAGTTAAAAGTATGACCAATAAGGCAATAAGACAGAAATTTATCACTTTATGTTTTGACACCATGAATGTAAAATTAATAGTTAACTTGATCTTAACTTCACTGTCTTCAGTGATAGTTTGTTTTTTTATAAATCAAATGCAATCAAATCAAATAATTTCATTGGTTTAAATTCCATTGCAGGAATGATACTAACTGAGATTTACAAAGGACAATTATACAGAGAGTGTTGATGATATCAGAGACGGCTCTGATTATATTAAATAAAACAGGATTACTTTAACAATATTCTAAATAGCCATAAATACTGACGACATCCTCAGGAACATAATTCATATTTTTAACTTCCATACCTGATTTTTATCTGAAATGCCATTTATGACCGTGATAATAAGAATGCCACTTTTAAATTATTAAATTTTCGCTGAATCTTTCTTTCTTAACAGGAAGTCAATTTTCTAAGTAACAAAGTATGTTTCGGGACAGATAAAAGGAATTCCGGAATTAACTGGAATTTAAGGCTTCAGCAAAATAAAAATATGTTGGTAGTTTGTAAAATGTAAAAAACTTGAGATATTAATTTACACCAGTTTAAAATTACTTTTCAATTGCTTCAAAAGAAAATGCGAAAAGTTTTGTTTTATAACTCGACAATATATTCGAACAGTCTGTGTACCTATAAACCGAAGTGTCCCAGTAACCTGGGACTATTACACTAACACAATATACAACATGTATAAGTCCTACGAGTAACTGAGATATCAAGTTGACACAAGAAACAAAAAAACAGTGTGTTTGCGCAAATATGTTTAGTGGTGGTGCGCGCAAATGTACCACACCATCGAACAGTCAAAGAAAAGTGTTATAACTGATTTTGAGTTTTCAGTTGAACAAATGAGAAGGATGCTATAATTTAAATATGAAAGCAAATCGTTAATGAAATAATATTTAAAACGTTTGTGCTTGCTATACTAACCTTGCCCAAGTTGTATCAATTCAGGACATGCGTGACCTCCATTTATGGGCGGTCTTTGTACAAATCTAATTCGCGATCTGGTACCCGTGTCGTCAGGCACTGACCAACTGCTCCAAGGACCAACAATACAAGGAAGAGGAACTATTATAAAATAGATAAATTAATTTTAGATTTACAATAATCTTGGAATAATTTCATAAGTAATTAAATATATACGATTTCAAATCGTTTTACCCATAGAAAGACCCCCAAAAAAAAAAATGGTTTTCGTTTGGACGTTTATATGGAATATAAATTCATTTTTAGATAAATTCTAAAACTATATCAAAAGTGTAGGAGCAAACCAACTTTAAGCATATATGATTCGAGTAAATGCTCAGAAGTATTAGAATTAAAAAACAACAGGAGCTATTCGCAAAAAGAATTTTCAATTTAGAATGATCGTGAGTTATATACCGAATTGTACATACTGTGACTTGTACAATCGACTTTTTTTAGTAAAACTATGCAATATTCTGGTTGCAAGCTGCCCTTTTTTTTTAATTGGTGATTTTTCATTTTTTTGTCGCAAATATTCTCAGTTTAAACTTACTAATTACCTACAGACTTTGTTAACTTTTCAAATTTTCTCATTTGATTTTTTTGTTATGTATTTGTTAATAACAGCATAGCTATTATATCATTAAGAACATCAAATCATTATTCCTGCAATTGAAAAAAAAATGCATTTGTGTTTAATAATAGAAGTACATACCCTTCTTCATTTCAATTAGGGATGGACATGCTGTGCCACCGTTTAGGGCAGGACGTTTAACACATCTGGTTCTGTACATGGTTCCGGTATGGTCAGGGCCAGCCCATTCAGTCCATGGATTGACGATGCATGGCAAAGGAACTGTTAAAAAGGTAAGATATCATTAAGTGGACAGCTTTAATTCAAGTTTGTCTGAGACTGAATCAGCAAAGTCGTCCCTTTTTTGTTCAAAACATTGCTCTTCATTCCAAACACATATCTTCAGTTAATTCAAATTTTCATCGACGTACGTTATATTATAGATACTACATGTATATTTGTTTTTTTTTTCATTTTTTTCGCCTTATATGTACAACAATCCATTTTCACTGAACTAGCACACAATTTTAGTTAGGGGCCAGCTGAGGACCACCTCCGGGTGCGGGATTTTCTCGCTGCATTGGAGACCCGTTGGTGGCCTTCGGCTGTTGTCTGCTCTTTGGTCGGGTTGTTGTCTCTTTGACATATTCCCCATTTCCATTCTCAATTTTATTAACAATAACATTGAAAGGTTTCTTTTTAGTAAATGCTTAAAACTACCTGTTCATTTTAGTATGAGTTATCAAAAGATGATATTACCTTTTTTGATTTCAATAAGAGGTGGGCAACCTTTTCCACCGTTCATGGCTGGTCTAATGACCTTTCTGAATCTGTAGATTGTTCCTGTTTCGTCTACGTCGCTCCATTTTGACCACTCGCATACAAGACAAGGTAACGGAACTGTTCGGAAATAGAAAAAAAAAAAACACATTAATTTAGCAGTACGCACTACTTCTATGGTCTTTCGTTACAAAGATCAACCGGAACCTATCACATATTTATCAAAACTTGTGGTCCTCTGATAAATTTTGTTTTTAAGATGATAGTAATAATAAAAGCATTAACTTATTTTTCATTGTAATTTTTATTATTAATTAGAATGAATCTTGACAGTTGTCAATATTTCAAAGGATATATTGATGGGTGAAAGAAACAAATTAGTCAGCAGCGCACTCTCTGACTTCGAAAGTCAATAGTAGTAGTTTTGCTGATACCATAATACACTATCTTTCAGTTTGAGCGTTCCAGATTAACCAAGAAAAGTGCTTCGCATAGATGTAATTTATAAAGTGTTATTTTTCATTTTTAAAATCTTGATTTTTCTGAAGATTTTAGAAGATTATAACGACACATTGACTGTATCATGTAAAATCCGAGCTTAAAAAGTATTGGAAAGACCATTATTATGCTTGCAAAATACATAAGCATCTTCTTGATTTCTGTTAAGAATTCTTTTTGAAAATGATGTTGGATAAACTCCTTCTTTCTCAAAATTTTTGCATTTTGACTGCAACAGTAAATGTCTAACAAAACGCTGCTGCAGCACTAAATGAAATTTACCATGATCATTAAAATTTGCAAACATGTGAATGGTTTTTGTTTTAATTTGATGTCTTTACCTGCACGGTATTCCTCTATATGAGGACAGGGACCAGCTCCATTCAGTGGATACTGTACAACCTTTCTATACCTCACAACGTGTCCTGACTCATCGGGAGTTGTTGACCAGCCACCCCATGGGCTAACGACGCAATCGACCTTCACTAGATAAAGGAGAGATAAAAAAGTTTTTAATATGTATGAATTTTACAGTTAGAATGTATTTTTATCAAACGATAGAATAAAATCAGATGTCAATAAAAATCAAACGTTTTGTTTTTAACCTTTGCATGGCAATGAAATATTTTCAAATTTCGTTAATTCAGGGACAACTATATCCTAACCAACAAAATCCTTTGTAAAATGCAGGCATGTAGATTTCATTTTCATAGAGAATAACGTTCTTTAACTTTAACTTCAAACCTCTTTTTTAAAGATTGTATTATCTATAGTATTGTCTGTCGTGGTGTTCTGGTTTTGGTTTTGGTTTTGTTAGAGTTTTTAACATGATCTTTATGATCTTGTCCATTATGCAAGACCGAAGCATGGCTTATAAATGTATATTGTCGGTGTTGTTTTTGTTATTGTAGTAATCGTCTTCCTTGCCCTTTTTTTAATTGGCTTTAGCAAATTTCATTTTAACTCATGTTATTTCACAAATAATCTTAAGGTTCTATTCATTTCGTGCATATTTTTTATTGATTTTATTTAAACCTTTATATGTTGTTTTCTTTTATTATTATTTTTTTTATCAAAACAAGTGTGGACACAGATCAGTGTGGATAGTAACGTGTGGTAATTCTATAAGTGTTAGTATATTTTCTTCGGCGAGTTTATGAATGGTGGTTTATCAAAATGACATTTTTTCTTTAAACTTTTTGTTTGCTATTTTTATGAGACACTTTATGATATAAAGTTAGGATTAACCACAGACAAACATGTAAACAGTCTGCAGTTATGCATAGGAATGTCTACATGTCACTGAATATGCATGTAAATGACATTTATTAGTTAACATGGATGTTTTCACGAGTTTAGATATTAATACTACTTATTTTCTTTCTTTTTTTATTGACATTCTTCTTTAATAAATAGAGTTTTAGTATTTTGTAACAGATTTTCGTCGATTAATTTTAAAGAAAGACTCCGTTAATTCAACGTTTTAATATTGGCGACATATGTGGGTTGGATAAAAAATCTACATACTGTCGGAATTTTCAATTCAAAATCAATTAAGCATAAGGGAATGTCTTCTAAAACGAACATTTATATTCATTTTCCCTATTTGCTAAATAACAATTGAAAGCTGTTATATTTTCAACTATAAAGAAATGTTTTGAGCTATATATTTTCAATGTAATTAGAAACTGCATAATACAATTTTTTTTTAATATAGATTTTGTATTAGGCACTTCTGTACAATTTAATATCGTCTGTTTAAAAGATTGCAAAGCAAACATATGCTTCCCATGCCACGTGTTTCTTGCATAACTTAAATCAAGACCAAAAGAGTAGAAAACCCCAAAAATGCAAAATATAACACTCGTCTATGCTAAGAATAAACCTGATTTCTCAAGTTTCTAGGTGAAGCAATGTCTCAAGTTTTTCGTTTTACTGGAAGAATAAATTTTTGTATATTTATTTTGTAGATTTGAATATAAATATGAATTCTTTCAATATTTTACATTTTGTGTCAGAAGAATTGACTTCTACAGCATTATTTAATCCAGAAATGCACAAATGAATAAAACAAAATATTTTTAAAATTTTTACTTAACTTTATTTAGAATAAACAAAAGTTAAAAGTAATAGTAGAAATCTGATTAATTATAAAAATAATAATAATAAAAAAAAAATAAAAGCAAATGGACAAATTTTTTTCTAACTTTATGCTTAAAATTAATGTACGATATTGGTAATAAGAACAGAGTTATCTATTTTTATTCAAAACTACCACAAATGCAAATAACTTATGTTAATTTTTGCACTGTGTATCAAAATTACATAAACGCAAATAACACATGATATTATTTCAACTGTTTTATCATACATGTAGTCATGTAATATTGCCTTGCTAAAACTGATAAACAACGAATTAACATCTATTTTGATCATAACTGTGGAACCGGATTGTTTACAAGCGCAGATTGTGAAATTAATAATTACGAGCTATGCAATTATGCAAAAGGAATAATATATTCTTGATTTGTTCTAAATTAGAAGGCCTCATAAAATGACAAACGTACTTGCTAGAGAAAAAAAAATTTTTTTTTCGATTCTTTGGAAGACCATTCCAGCAGCCGATATTTCACGAAACTTTAAGTAATATTGAAGTATATATGTAATCAAACCGGAATGTTTCTAATAAGTAATTGAAAATTGTAGTAAAGTCACGTACGTCGGTACTATTTGTTAAGGTAATTTCTACTGTATATTTGATCATATAAAAATCTCTCTAAATCATTCATTTTCAATGGATAGTTCTGCAATCTGTTACTTACGGTAACGCCTTTATAACTCTTAATTCTGTCTAATAACATCTCAATAAAAATTAACGGGATATCATATAATTCCATTTTATTAGATAAACTTCATTATTATTGACACACGCAAGCAAAAGTCATGAATATATTGCAAATCATTAGAAAACGTTTCGGAATGTGCAAAGTAGAGTTATCAATGACGCATAATCTACATTTTATATTCATAGTTCGCCGACCTTCGGTTGTAAATTGATAAAATGGACTGTCCAATAAATATGCTTGATCACTAGGAAGGAGTATTTTTTTCGAAACTAATTTATCATCTTGCACATGCAAATACATTTTTACCTAAACCATTTATACTGACAATCTGATCTATCTGACCATGAAACACATTCAGTCAATTTGAAATGATTTGAATTATCTGAACAACAAATCTGTTTGTTCATGTTGAGATGATCTGAATTATCTGAACAATAACATGTTTGGTCATGTTGTAATTTTCTGAATTATCTGAACAATAACCTGTTTGCTCATTTTTTGATGATCTGAATTATCTGAACAATAACATGTTTGGTCATTTTTTTGATGATCTGAATTATCCGAACAATAACCTGTTTGCTCATGTTAAGATGATCTGAATTATCTGAACAATGAGATGTTTGGTTATGTTGAGATGATCAGAATTATCTAAACAATGACATGTTTGGTCATGTTGAGATGATCAGAATTATCTAAGCAATAACATGTTTGGTCATGTTGTTATTATCTGAATTATTTGAACAATAACCTGTTTGTTTAATTTTGAGATGATCTGAATTATCTAAATAATGTCCTGTTTGTTCATTTGAGATGATCTGAATTATCGGAACAATAACATGTTTGGTCATGTTGTGATTTTCTGAATGATCCTAACAATAATCTGTTTGGTGATGTTGAGATGATCTGCTTTTTTCAGTTTTGGTCATACGGAGACGCTCAATTCGGAAGAGTAACGTGTTTTGATCATGTAGATGATCTACGAGGAAATTATCTTTTAAATCTAGATAATACGTTTGGTCATTCGTTCCGTTAGTTGATATAGTCGAGCATTTTGTTTTGTCAAGTGTTATGTACTTCTCATTTTTTTAATTAATATTGGAGTTCGATATTTTTTTAATACTTTTTTGGAACATTATAAGCTTATCCTTCCAATACACAGGTGTCCCTTAGTTAGTTTTGGATTCCCTTTTCGACATTCTTTTGATTTTTTCAGTATTTGTTGCTTTTTAATTTCTTATGGTTGATTTATAGCTATTTACAAAAAAAAAAAAAAAAAAAAAAAAAAAAAAATAATTTTGAAATGTGCGTATAGTGTGTCGTATTATTTTTTTTATATTGCTACTTTGTATAGCTAACATTGGACCATTGACAATGGTAGTAGTCAGCACATCCTCAAGTCGAACGATAGTCCCGTCGCCAGTGCTTTTGTACTTTGATGATTGATACTTGAGAAATGTTCAGCTAATGAAAAATGTAAAAATTGATTGATTCTAAGAGATATCCAACCGATTGCACATGGGTCTCCTTGTTGATTTGGAATCCTTTAGCGAATTTTTCCTTGGATTTTTTTGGGGAGTGGGGAAACTAGTTTTGCTGTGTTGTAATATTGTATTAAACATCTACACAGGATCTGAACAGTCTAAAGTTCTGGC
Organism: Mytilus coruscus; assembly: GCA_017311375.1. NCBI lineage: Eukaryota > Metazoa > Mollusca > Bivalvia > Mytilida > Mytilidae > Mytilus > Mytilus coruscus. The sequence goes on along the minus strand of CM029599.1, from coordinate 28,475,171 downwards.
CATGTGTCGATTATCTCAATCTCTTTAATAGTAGCACGTACGAAATGTAGACTTGATTGCAACATTTAAATTTGTGCTAAAAATATTGACCTTTAGAAACCTCCCAAAATCAAGTTTTTACATGACTGAGGATGCAAATTATCGATAAAGTAGCTAAATGACTCAATTCTTAATACTCGCGGTTTGATAATTTATGGACGAAGAAGAGGTTGTTGTAATCTGAGGCTTATTACATGGCATTTCAGCAATATTCGTATGAACACTTTAGAATCGTAAGCTAAGCGTATTCATTTAACGATGAAATGAACATCTGGTGCAATAAAATTGGTACCGTTGATATATTATTTCAATTTGTTGAGTAAAAGGCCATCAACATTAAAAATGAATCTCAAGAACTTCATGATAACAATAATCTCCCTCATTAATGAAAAGAGGGGATCTCATTGGTAAGGTATTAAAACCCACAAAACATGTTTGACCATGGAGACTACAATGCTTTTTTTCAAATTTAGTATGCTATAAAATGTGAAATAAGAGATACATTTCCTTACAGGCATGTGATCAAAAATCATTGTGATGATAAAAAAGATAATGAGCTCTTTCTATGTGACTTGATTAATTACAAATGCAGTCAAAATTATGTTAATTTTTATCAATAAATATATAGAATGATATAATCTTGACACTTTAGCACAGAAATGTCAAGTGTGATGTCCTAAAAATGTAAAGACACGTGTGTCACGACCATGTCGAATAATTTGATATATCAATCAAATTTCTTCCAAAAGTTATATATCTTTATCACAAACAACCTTGTAAAAATCTAAGAATTCTTGAATTAACGCTTTTGTGATCAAGAAGAGTGACAGCTAGCCTCAATCCTATGTTAACATGCACATGTTAATATCAAATAGGAAAACAGTTTGAAGATTAATTAAGGGAACTCAAGGTTTATCATTGTGAAATTAAATGTAGATAATAGTTCAACTAAAGTAGGTGACAAATAATCTAAATAACTTATCTATATATCTATATCAACTCTTTTATTGTTATTTCTAATTTATCTACATGTTACCAATTAAGTTTTACTCTCCATTATGATTTAAAATATTTTTTCATCATAATTAGGTACACAGGTATAATGAGTGTTACTCAGTAGCCAGTCTGAATATAGAATTGTTTCTCTCAATATCCTTGATTATATCTTTAACTGAGAAATCTTAAATTAAAAATCGTACCTTTTTTGTATTCTGTGCAAGGAGGACAAGATTGACCACCGTTTAGTGGGTGGATCAATGTTGACCTTTTTCGAGCGTAGTTACCAGGGGCACCTTCTATGAGATACCAGTCTCCCCATGGCCCCATCTTGCAGTCGATTGTGACTGTTTGAATAAAAAAATAGTTGTGTAATGACTAAAGCTCAAAGACAATTGCTCCTTATAATAATAAATAATACAAAAAGTGGCTTCTTTTGTCTTTTTCTGTGCTGGATTATTTTTTGTTTTTATTTTTCAATAACGCTTGCTATTTATGAATTGCTTCATATACTAGATTGAGTTAAAGTTGCTTAATTCAATTGCTTTATCAGATCACTATAATTTTCCTTAGCAATTTCGTTTCCAGCAATAAATTAGCTTTTAGGAAAGCTCTTATTTGTATTTTGAATAAACCATTTTCTAGAACATATAAACTAGGTTTTAGATGCTTTCTTGTTAAAGGTCCCATGACTAGTTTTTCATAAAACGTTGCATATTTAATGCCATTTATAAGCGTATTCAATTTCAAAAGTTAACTGTATAACTAAACACATACTGTTCATGACACTGGTCCTTTTCTTGAAAAGCTTTAAAAGCAAGGAGAAGAGGTACTTTATGTCTTTGTTTCTTTGAATCGTTTTAACGAATTTTAAAGTGTTTCTCTGTTGGGGAAAATGATGCTTTTTTTTTTTGCTATAAAGTATCCGTATTTGGCATGGGCTCAAGTTGAAACACTAAAGAATCTTTTTAAGACTTACCAAGTTTTGTTTCCACCAATGCAAGACAACTACGTCCACCATTAGATGGGTGTGTTTTCACTTGTCTGGAACGACTAGAGTAGCCACTAGCATCAGGTTGACTCCAGGCACCCCATTCAGATACCACACAGTCAACAGGTTTAGTATAGGTGCCGTATCCATATCCCGGTGGAGAATAGTTCCCTCCGTGCTGACCAGCGGCAGCAGCATGTCCACCTCCATAGCCTGACGAATGTGTTGAAGCTCCGTATCCTGCTGTGTGTGTTGCGCCATATCCAGATGCATGTGCAGTTGCAGATGCGTGGGCAGAACCCTGTGCATGTCCGCCTCCGTAACCAGTAGGTTGTGCCCACCAAGCTTTTACGTGGCCAGCAAAGGCCAGTAAAAGCAAGGGCCCTAAAATATTCATCACTGCCTGAAAAAAAAGTCATGAGATAAAGATGTTGTTGAAATATAGCTTTATCTACAAAAGTCTGAAATAAAGCACTTATTGTTCCTTATAAAAAAGTCAATACTGAATTTTAAAACAAAATTCGTGGTTTGTTTATGACTTGATAAACTGGCATACAGAATGGTCTTCAAAAGCCAGCAAATGATAGCTATTTATTTTCATTAATTCTGTTTTATTATATGGATCATTTCTGTATGCTTTGATAAATTCAACTCGTGCTGTAGATTGTAAAGGACACAATGTAAAATATTTTGAAATAAGTATGATTACTTAGTTTAATAAGTTCTTATATTGTTTAATATGTTGAAATCTGTTGTTTTTACAACTATTTTAAAAGCATTAGCCATTTATAACACTATAGGAACAACTTTTTGAATTGTTTCAGGTTCTAATCGAAACATATATAGTTAAGTATGTACTTCTTGTTCTCGTATCAGACCATTCATCCTAGTATAAACTGTCTTTGCGTTAATTTAAAATTTCTATCTTGAATAAAATATTCTCCCAACAGTAAAATATAATGATATTATGTGACGTTACAAATCTTCTTACTAGGTAAGATTATTTCTCTTTTCACTTTGGAAAAACCTCCAAATGGAAGTAGATAATACGGAGAATTTCAATGATATTAATTCATAAATGACATTCTCTCACAAAAGCACTATGTCGACATATAATGTAACAACTACTGTCATAAAATGATAGACATTGTCGCTGCAAAATACAGGAACATCACAGACGTTTAGACAGACACTGTTTACATCAAGATAAATGTTATGAAACGGGCATGTAAATCGGATGGTTTGTAATACAATTTAAATGAATCAACTTGTCAAAAGAGAAAAAAATAAGGAGATACACATAAAGAAGCTATCTCAATGTACATAATGACAACAGTGAAACTTTTAAAGTATACATCGATTATTCACGCGCTTGCGCGGCTTACTTCGATTACATAGTAAACTGTATGTAATAGTCTATATTAAATTAAATTTTAATAAAAAAAAAAAAAAAAAAAAAAAAAAAAAACCCCGCATATCATTTTTAAACCCCATCTTCAAATGAAATAATGAAAAACAAAAAAGAAGAAAAGAAAAGTGAGTAAAAATGATTAAAAGTAAACTCATCATAGATACTAGGATTGAAATTGTGTACAACAGACGCGCATTTTGTCTACAAAAGACTCACCAATGACGCTCGAATGAAAAAGGAGTTAAATTAAAAAGACCGAATAAAGTACGAAGTTGAAAAGCATTGAGGACCCACAATTCCTAAACCTCTACCAAATACAGCTAAGGTAAACTATTCCTGAGGTAGAAAAACCTTAGTTTTTCGAAAATTCAAAGTTTTGTAAACATAAACAAATGGATAATAATAAAAATTGAATTGAATTTTGTATACAACAGTTTATTTTACTAATTAAAGAGAGATGGGTTATATATGCAATAATTTATTTGATCTAAAACCAAAACGAACACTATTACACTCATTTTACACTTATTCTAAATTTGTCTTGAAAATGCAGAAAAAAAAATTTATTTTACTCGGTCACAATACTAGTATCTATTACATAATATATACAACTAACACATTTAAAAGGGGATGGAGTAAAGACAAAGGTGTTGTTAAAAACGGAAAATAAGAAATGTAATTGTAAAGAATAAAACAAAATATGTTGTAGGTTGTCCAAGCATATGTTTTCATTATAATTTTTTTTGCAATAGACATATGTTCTTTCGTCTCTGTCAAGTCTGTTTTTGCAATGCCTTGAACAGTTACATACTCACAGATTAAGAACACATTAAACAGTGAAATAAAACACTGAATATAATAATCATATCCTTGTTACATCCAATATGAATTTCTATTAACTCCTTTTCTCATATTCCGAACATGGCAAAAATGGCGGGAAATCTTACCTATCGGTTGATGAAGTAGCAGTGATGGGATGTATACCACAGACTCCGGAATTCCAAATTCTTTATATACCAACAAACCTGCACCATAAACATTTTATTGGATATTCAAATGTGACGAAATGAAAGGATTACTTAGAATTATGATAAACATTTGCAAATGTAAGTGACATATGGTGACTGGGTTAAGGTTCAGATTTACAGACACCAGTTCTATAGGAACTTTATGGAACCTTCTCCTTTTGCGTAAAGTACTTTTTCTGAAAAATGCGGAATTTTGTTTATGTAAAAAATTTCCATTTGGTACATTGCAATTTCGTAGTTAACGTAATCATTTTATGCAGAAAATTAAAGTAGGATGCGTGTAAAGACGCAAATATAGAATTATGTATATTAAATCAATTGCAAAATTCTATCATAATTTTTTGCTTAGATTTAATCAGATTTTCTAATCATGGTTATTGTTTATTTATTCGAAAAATTAAATTGTTTGTATGGCAAATATGCTTTTACGCATTATTAAACGTTACATAGTGGTCATGATCATTCTACAATGTATTTGTTCAGTTAGCTAAATAGATTCAACAAAAAGATTGAGAGAAGATAATTTAATTAAAAGGTGAAAAAGCAAGAACTCTTGCCATCAGTAGGTTTTCTTTTAAAGCAGAAGGTATTTTTGGGTTTTTTTTTCTATGTTAACAGAAAAAAAATGTCTGATAACGTTTCTAATTACATTTTTTTAAAACTTAAGTTAGCTGGGGCGTCTTCATGTTCGACGATAGATTTTTCTTAAACTTCTGTAAAAGACTTTTGGATCTATGTACTTTCAAATTTCAATATAAAAACTGGGAGTAACGGACCTTGTTTTTTCGTTAAAAGACATTGACGAAATCACAGTTATTTTATATGGATTATTTAGGGGAAACGTAATTTTTACTTATTGAGGAAACATTAACCGAAAGATTCAGTTAGAATTCAAAGAGATAATTGCTTTTCAAAAATACATCCGATAAAATAGCAGGTCATGGGCCTTATTTTCTTGAAAAATAAAACAAAACACAAATTGTCAAATCAAATTTAAAATAATTATCTGTCCTGATTTTAAAAGGACTTTTTTTTCTTAAAATTTTAAATACACTTAACGACACTTTATTTTTTTTATAGTTTAATCTTTTAGAATTAAAGTTTTAGATGTTTCTGTTGTATATTAAATGATACTTGGTAAAATATTTTTACATGCTCAGAAGGAATGCTCAGAAAAAGACACCCGATCTACCTAAAAATAAATTTACATTTTTGCATGTGTATAGATAAACACAAAACACTTCGATAAACTCGTCATCGGTACCAGGCTTAACATTTTGTACGCCAGATCATCTATAAAAGACTTAATAATTACACTCGAATAAAAAAAAAAAAAAAAAGGGCCAAAATAAAGTACGAAGCTGAAGAGCGTTGAAACCCCAAATTTTTGAAAGGTTTTGCCAAATACAGCCAAAATAATCTTTTCCTGGGTTAGAAAATCCTTAGTGTTTTGAAAAACTCAATGTTTTATAAACAGTTAACCTTTAACTATGACCATATCAATGATGATTCATGTCAACACTGGCAATAGTTGTGGTCGACATTATTGCTAAGCATTTGAGATGAAAGTGTTCAGGATTTTGGGTAGTTTCGCTTATTATTCAACAAATCTGGCTTTTATATGGTTAATATTGGCAATGTTTCATCAAAGTACATAAATACAAAATTTATTTTTGAAAAAGATTGAAAATAAAAGAAAAAAGTAAATTTTTATGCCAAATTTGCCTAAATAGTACTTTCTCCTTTAAAATGTTTAAACACCATTTTGAACCTTATACATATGCGATATATTGCAAGCATGATTTTAAACTAGAGAAGTCAAAGAAGTCCATGTTGGATTGAAGAATATGTCGTACCTAGCGGGAAATCTGTCGATAATAATTAGGCCCTGAACGTGTTGCTTTAATATGAATATAAATTCAGTTATATAATATAAAAATAAGAAGATGTGGTATGATTTCCAATGAGACAACTCTCCACACCAGAGACCAAATGTCATAGAAGTTAACATTTATAGGTCACCTTACGGCCTTCAACAATGAACAAAAGCCATACCGCATAGTCAGCTATAAAAGACTCCTAAATGACAAATGTAAAACAATTCAAACACGAAAACTTACTGCCTGATTTATGTACAAAACAATGAACGAAAAACAATTATGATATACAGCAACACACGACAACCGCTGAAATACAGGCTCCTGACTTGGGACAGGCTCATACAGAATATGGCGGGGTTGAACTAGTTTGCTGGCGCCAAACCCTCATCCTAACCTGGGACAGTGGTTTAACAGTGCAACATAAGAACAAACTATAAAAATCAGTTGAAAAGGGATTAACTCATCAGATCGATACAAAGTAGAAAAACATCTAACAAAAACACATCCGGACGGGGCTGGGTATTTATAAATCCCAACAACAAAAAAGACACTAAGTACAGATCTGAGAGTTCTCGTAGTTACTGACAGCTAGTTCAAAGCGAATAACAATTAATAGAAAGATCATGTATATTAGAATAAACTATCAATCAGTACACATCCAACATCAAATGGATTAAGACGTCATTAACAGTCGGGGAAAAAACATAACCTTTAGCAATGCTAAGATACAGATATCGACATATTGTAGAGCCATACATGTGCATATGTATACAAAAATAATGTTTAGTTTGATTTTAATTTACTGATAACAAAATCAATATTTATATCAATAAAAATAATATTCAAAGATCTAGTTACAGTGTTAAATTTGTAACCTTTAAGAATAAGTTTATTTCAAGGATCGGTAAGTTTACCCTGATCGTATCTAAATTTCCGGGCTCGATAAAAAACATCTCCCTAAAAATTAGGATGTGCTATCCCGTTTTAAATACGTTTTTTACAGGTACAGGCAAACCGATCAAACCAAATCTTTGTATCTATTGAAAAAACTAGTAAAGGTTTTAAGTAATTTATGGTAACGAAATCCCTGACTTACTAATTTACCAGTAATACATAGATTACGTTCATTGCAATCCAAAACGTTACTACAGATACGGGCAATCGAATAGTCCTCCACAATGAGTTGTATTCATAACAACTTAGCTCCTATGGTTTACGGTACTCCTCAGTTACGCATGTTCAGCATAAAAACAGTAATACATATTTGGATCTTAACAAAACAACAATCTCCAGCACTCCTTTTCTTTGGTTGGCGGTCAATAAGCTCATCATAGATACCAGGATTAAAATTTTATACGCCAGACGCGCGTTTTGTCCTAGGTTAGTGCATTAAAAACTATTACATTGCAAATCAAAAACGCGGAGCCAAATCGCCAATGATCAGTTATGTCTGAGGAGGTAAAGTATTTTTTTCATGAAACGTCTATGTTGTGTTTTGTATACTGTTGTTTGTCTTTTTATTTTTATTTATTTTTTTTTTGCCATGGCGTTTTCAGCTTTTAATCGACTTATGATTTTGAATATCCCTTTGGTATATTTCGCCTCTCTTTTACTATTGAAATATAATGAACATATCATTTCATGTAAGAAACAGATACTGCAGGGGGATAAAACGCTAAGTCGAAAAAAAAAAAAACGCACAATACCTGGGCAAAAAAAAAACAATCAAAACAACATTACACAAGATACTGTACAAAAAACCGAAGAATAAGTAACAAGAACCCGACAAATAACCGAAAATAAATCATAAACTCGGGCTTGGAATATCTTATCAGTTAGGAGATATCAGTTAAACGATATAACAGGTGAGTATTCTAATACTGTAGTTTATAAATGAATGTTTTATAAAAGTTTTGTCGGTCGATCTCGTAATGTTTTTCAAACTTAGCATACAGTTTCCCACAACAAAGTTCAACTTAAGTTGTTTTGGCTAATCGTTTTGGCACCATATGCATGTGGTATTTATAGTTTCTATATATTTATACATGATTATACTTTGATTTATCTAATTGTTTTTTCTGAGCCTTCTTGATGAAGTAAGATCCATGATAAAAATTTCGATCGTAGCAATTTTAATTTATTTGTGCTTGTGGACTTTTTGTTCCCGAGCACTTATCTGTCTTGTAATAATATGATACTATATGGATGTTATTAATTGAGCAATTAAAAAATTACCACATTCAATATATGACTTGTTTTGTAGTGTGTTTATCTATTTTTAACGGAGTTTGCTGGTAACATTTTCAATGATAACCATGTTTTCTTAAAACCGCCAGCTCCTACCTTGATCTATCCAATTCGTATGAAAATTGTGCCGGCAACTACCCTATTTTTCAATATATTTCAAAAGCATACATTTTGATATTACATTTTTTTTTAATTCTAGTTCATTTTTTTACATGCGTGTCATGTGCAAATTCCAAAGGTACCATTTTCAAGCCAAAACATAAATTTTTCAAATGCTCCGAAAAACACTCGCCAATCTTTATTTTTCGATATTTTTTTTCATACAATAGATCATCTTTTTAAATATATTTTTATTTATGAAAGTTTATTGATTTTACAAGTCCAGTAGTACAGGTTTTTGTGGCATCTTTTGGTTTGATTTGTTTTAATTAATTTATAAATTTTGTAATTATCATAAAAGAAAGTTCAAAGTGTTTTGTGCAAATTTGAAACAATCTTATTATGTGGCATTCTTTTGAAAGAAAATGCAAAAAGAGGTTTCTAACGCAACAATATCAGAAGATCGATTTTGATTTATTCTTAATCAAACTTTGCTACGTTTGTAAACTGTTAGTTGATTGTTGTGGGTATTATTATCCAACTTTTAAGTAGCTTACAATATTATCAACCTACAATCCTAGCTCTGACTCTATATGCGACTTTCATACAAGTGAGATGTTTAGCTAGCTTTAAAACCCGGTTTTATCCACCTTTTCGACATATGGAAATGCCTGTACTAAGTCAGAAATATGACAGTTGTTTTCCATTCGTTTGATGTGTTTTAGCTTTTGATTTTGCCATTTGATAATGGACTTTCCGTTTTGAATTTTCCTTGGACTTCAGTATTTTGTTATTTTACTCTTCTGTAATGGTAATTTAAATACATATCAGTGAGTTCTTTGTTGATATACAAGTGTTCTGAAATTTTACAGACTTAAAAAGTTTCAATTTGTGAGTAAAATCTGACCTTAGATTTATACGTGTTTGCATGCCTTAAAGTCTTCATATGGAACAATACTAGTCAGCGCTTCGGCATTTTGGGGTCGGTTCATTTTGATGAATCATTTTATAACATTTGTTTTATTACTTAAACTTATAACGATGATCTATAGTTGATTAAACCTATGCCATATGGTTTCTGGCGGATACTCGTTATATTGGCAATCATACCCCATTACCTTATTTTATATTAAACCAATTTTAAACTGAGACTGGAAAAGTACTTTTGAGTAAGACGCCATCAACATGTCTAAAATGACATAACGTATATATATTATATTTATTTTTCCTTTCTTGTCTTTCTGAAGATATATAGATTATGTTTCATATGAATACAAGCACAAACTGTAAGATGGGAATGCATAAAAGGTACCAATTTGAATAACGTCCATTGAAATATTAAATTTTAAGGGGAGCCGATTGATATTTTCTTCGTTGATAATTATTAGAAAAATATTAGAACAGATTTATGATTTACCAAACGAGGTTGAAGATCTTTAAATTAGTATTTCATTTGGCTTTTTTCGAGCTTTCGAGTCTTTGTAGTCAACACGCGCGTCCGACGTACAAAACTTCATACTGTTTAAGAAGCAACATTAGTTTAACGATGATCTTATTTCGTAAATTCATAGAATATAACAATGAAGAGAAAACATCTGAAGGAATCGCATGCACTCCAAAAGGGGCGAGACATTTAACGTCACGGTGGTCTTAGGCTCTTGCTATTTGTGCATCAGCAGTCATTCAAATGCAGACAAAATGTCATGATAGGGAATAGGACTCAATTGGACATTTTTTGTATTCTTGTCTTTCATTTTTGCTTGTATGCAAATTTGTCTATATGCCATTCTGTTTCTCTTTGTAGACATATTTGTTTGTTTTTATAGTTATTTAGATTATAACACAGTGTTAACTGCTGTACCCCTGTTTTTGACATTTTTACCTATTATATCTGTTTGTTTTGTTCACACATTGTTGTCAATATAATGGAATTTTATGCGACTGTCATACAAGTGAGAGGTTTTGCTAGCTATAAAACCAGGTTTAATCCATTATTTTCTACATTAGGAAATGCCTGTACAAAGTGAGGAATATCACAGTTCTTTTCCATTCGTCTGATGTGTTTGAGCTTTTGATTTTCCATTTGATAACGGACTTTCCTATTTGAATTTTCCTCTGAGTTCGGTATTTTTGTTATTTTTACTTTTTGGAAATATTTTAGATTAGACGATTTTTTTCAAATCACGTAAACATGTATTAATTCGACCTGTTGATACTATTTGTAATACTTTTTTGTTATTTTATATTAATATGGATCTTGTCTGTATACCAGCTTTGATTATTTGGAATATCTACTAATTTTCACTTCTTAATACTACATTTGTATGAACATCAAGATTATTCTCCTTAAATCTGTACAGGGAAGTGTTATTATTGATATTCACCCCTTATGTATTTAGTGTTAAATTAGGTATTTATATGACAGACCTTTCTTGGTATTCCTAATTATTGGAAGATTTTATATAGACAGAAGTAGTATACCTAAAACGACAAAGTTATTTTTCATTTACCTGTATATATTATGAAAACCGTTTTTTTCAAAAGAGATTATTTTCTAAGGGTTAAGTATTTCGCGGTGGTGTCTTGCCATGGCTTTGTTTTGACTTGTTTGTTTGCTTTTTGGCCTTGAATGTTTGTCCCTAATATTTTATTAACTATGTATTTACTTTCAGGTATCACAGATCGAATTTATTCGTTCATTGTGTGTTAATTTACGTTTTTTGATTGAGTTAAGCCTTCCAATTGATATTTTATCGTGTGTTTTTCTATGTTGTGATGTTATATTATTGTTTCAGAAAAAGGGAGAAGGTTTGGTACCATTAAAACGTTTAATCCCGCTGCAAATGTTTGCACCTGTCCTAAGTCAGGAATCTGATGTACAGTAGTTGTCATTTGTTTATGTAATTTATACGTGTTTCTCGTTTCTCGTTTTTTATATAGACTAGACCGTTGGTTTTCCCGTTTGAATGGTTTTACACTAGTAATTTTGGGGCCCTTTATAGCTTGTTGATCGGTGTGAGCCAAGGCTCCGTGTTGAAGGCCGTACATTGACCTATAATGGTTTATTCTTATAAATTGTTATTTGGATGGAGAGTTGTCTCATTGGCACTCACACCACATCTTCCTTTATCTATGACACAGACTCATCATGTGTCGGTTAATCAATTTGTGATGGTGACTGAAAATCTGGTGTAATGATCAATTCAGTCGTTCTTTCTTAAGGAGTTTTTGTATTATAAGATCATCCTTATTAATGAGGTATGTATAATGTAAGTATGCATGCTGACTATAATTGAGATCCAGCATCCAAAATAGGCCCATTCACCGTTAGTGCAGCCATGTTGAATGGGGGCAGGTTTTCATAATGGAGGTAAAAACGGTTTAAAAAATATGGAAAAACATCATTAAAACAGAACAGTTGCTTGGAAACATAGGATTTCCCGTACTGTCATACTATTTCCACCTCTATCAAAAAAATCTGCCCCCTTTTCAATATGGCCGAACTAAATGTGACGTAGCCTATTGTATAAACATACATTTTAGATATTCAACATAACTACATTAAATAATCAAAACACACTTACAATTAAATCTAACAAAGACGCCAACGAATAAATATGTAATCTAGTATAATGCCATATACACACCTTCCCGATACAGTATGAACTGAGTTGGATATAAATACGAGGTTACACAAAATGAAAACAAAACTATCAAACTATCAAACGTCCGAAGCGACACTCAATCATCACCAGGAACGTCCATAGCCAACAACCAGGTTCCACAAATACCAAAACCGCGTCAAAAGTCATACGATCAAAAGGGAGATAAAAGTACAAAGACAAATAAAACACAGCCTGCAAAAGTTGATTAAATTGGCATTACAGGAGCGCTTGTTCCCTCTGTCGTCGTCCAAATATACGTACCTTAGTTCTAAACAAGTATGTAAATTCCGAAAAATTGTGTCAAATACGGTTCAGAAACTCAAAAAATAGGTCCAAAAACGATGAAATTCCTAAATTTGCAAAACATTTCTCACTGTTCGTTAGACTGTATACTTTTTTCTTTTCTTTAGATTTGTCTTGTGCATTTTGCATCATACTTTTTCTCTATGATGACGATGAAAAAAAAAAAAACACAGATGAAAAAGACACAATTGTCTAACTCATCAAAGATACCAGGCTTAAAATCTTTGAATAACAGACGCGCGTTAGGACTACATTCGACTCACCAGTATCGCTCGACTAAAGATAGTAAGCAGTTGTAGAGCTGTCAAATCCGAAAATTCCGAAAAGTTGCGCCAAATACGACTACGGCAATCTAAACCTAGGGGTAGACAAACTCTAGTGTTTCGAAAAAAATCAACATGTTTACATACAGTAAATTACAGAAAAATGAACATATCAACGAATATCTGAAAATTTCCGCTCTCTTGCGGTATTCATTTGACTGCAAATTTGACTATACGCACACACCCCACTGCCCATTTAAATGCATAAGACAAGACCATGGAGCAAATAATGTACACGGTGAAAGTTAACCGGTAATCTAAGTCCAAACCGCGTCGAAAGATATAAACAAAATACAGGAAACACAAAAAACATGAAAAAGATACATAAATAGAATAATAAACAAAGCATACACAGAGTAACCGAAATCTCAACTGAGCTAGCTTTACGCTCGAATTGTGAACTTTAAAAATCAACATGTAATGCACGATTCAAGTTATTATTTGTTTTATTGTAAATTTGGAACAATACGAAATATGAATATTTTTTTTCAAGGAAATTGTCATTATTTAAGATAATGAATTATCCTTTTGAAATGGACAATTCATAATACGATCACTTTCGCACAGAAATCATGTATTGTGTTCAAGGACGACTTCTTTCTACATACTTAATTAAACATAACAAAAGTATCGTGTACATTACATAAAAAACGATTTTTCTATTGAATAATTTTGTTCAAAATATAATCCTATTTGTTTTTATTACTATTTAATGGTTGATTTATTTGAAGGAGGTGAAATGTTTTTATGACAGGTATATTTCTTTTAAGGATTAGTCTGATTCTTAAAAAATGATGACGTTACCTATACTAGACCTGCAGATTTATATTTTAAGATCAAAACATATTTTCCGCCTACTCCATAGAATTTTCTGCATATAAGAATCTGATTATTTTACAAATACCGAAGCTCTCGATTTATTTTCACATCTTTATCATATACAATTAACGGCTCTGAGCAACACTGTCGAAGCAAATCTCAATAAATCAAGTGCTTTAGAGAATCATATCAAAGAAAACACATAGTTGATGCGTCTGAAACGATTTTTATTTGCTAAATACCAACTCCGAGTGTGGGTCAGCTATATGTTTGGAGATCCAAATATGTATATGCATATTTGAAAAATATTTCAGAAATCGGAAGGTAGCTGTGCTCTTTAAAAGGTCAACTTTTAAAAGTCAAAGTTTTGGGAGGAATTGTATTCACATATATCAAACCATAGATGTTCGTTATTGCGATATAGTCATAATTCAATTTTCCAACAGGAAAATACAAAGTGTATGAACTGGCTTTATATATAATAGACATAGAAATTAAACATCGGGAGGCTTCGTTAAATACTCTTTGCAGTGTAAACGTTATGTCAATTTTCCCTTTTGCTAATCAACAGAAAGAAGAACAACAACAATCAAGTAGTACAATGTTATTAATTTTTGTAATTTAAAATGACTTCTGAAATACGTAATAACTGAGATTACACGCTATATTAGTAACTTGATTTGTTCGTTTGATTTTGCATACCCAGACCCAATTAAATTTATTTATATTTCAGTTCTCAATATTTCAAGGTACATGGATACAAGAATTCCTCTAACAATAGTTTGAAAAAGAACTGCTTTTCCGGATCATCATAATAAACCATTGGTTATGACTGGGTTTTTGTTTTTCAATCTTTTTTTTTGTGTTGTTTTTTTATGGACTTTTATTTGGCTGATGATATTTTTCTTTTGGCCTTCTTGTTGTCGGGTTTTCTTCGGCTTGCTGTTTTTGGTTATAGTTGTTTTTTTTTGGTAATTTTTCTTGATTTTTGATGATGTGGCCTGTTTTCATTCAGCTTTTTTTAGTTTTTGATTCACCCCATTGGTTTTTCCCCCTCATTATTCCCTTAGCAGACAAAATATGTCAATATCTAGCACAATAGAGAAATTGGTCTCCGCACCTTGATGTATTCTCAATATATATATATACTAGTTGATATCATTAATTTCATTCACCTAAGGACGTGTGTCATTGTACTGGATCTAAGCGGATATAAACGTATAGACATTGTATAAGACTAAAAAATGTATAATAGCCATATTATATAAAATAAAACGCAAAATGCACACAAACATCAAACAATTGTTTGTTTTATCAGGACTAAGATGAAAATAGAAAGATAATATCGAACTTTAAGGAGTATGAAATAAAATAAGATTTGTTATTCAATAACAGGTTATGATCATTAACATATACGACTACGAGTTCATAAAGTAACACCAAATACAAATCCGCAATGAAAGATTTAAAGGAAAGATGGAAAATACAATAACAAGATGGAAATGTTGATGTAAGCGTATGCAAATGTAACTAACGTTTTCAAACACGCTTTATGAAGGTATTATTGGAAGCCGTTGTTATAAAACAAACGTTTAGCTAAACGGATTTTTTAGTTATATAAATATTAAAACTGCTTTAAAATAGACCGACATGTTTAGCTTGATTTCAACATAGCTGACTTTATTACTCTTATAGAAAGACAAGTCATCCAATTCGGACGGATTTATTTGACTCCTTTGCATGCATGTCTTTATCTTACTCCCTAAATGCAGTTTACAAAGTTGGATGGCATAATTTACAATTCTAAAATTACTGACCGGACTCGTTCTGGCATCTTAATCACAAACCCCGTTTTTTAAGCGGACATGAAATAAACTCATCATAAATACCAAGCTTAACATATTGTACGCCAGACGCGCGTTTCGCCCTCACGCGGCAAAAATACGAGTAAAAGGAAACAGAATGTGTTTTATATTGAACAATATAAATGGCTTGATTTTTTTCCAATTGGCTTATAAACCGTAGTTTAAAAACGTATAATAGATTTTTCTAAAACGTACAAAGTTTTGTTTTGGTAAACGTGATCGTCTACCTGCAATTAACATATATTCTTAAACTTACTACAACCAAATCTTCTTTAGCTCATGCTTACGGTATTAACATTGCAATAAACTGGAGAAAAACGAATATCCTGTTAATGGTGAGTCTTATATAGACGAAACGCGCTTATGGCATACCAAATTATTACAAGCCTGGTATATAAGATAACAATTTACAACCAATGGGTCGATACCACTGCTGGTGGATGTTTTATTTCAGAGAGTATCACCAGCCCAGTTATCAATACTTTCGTGTTGACATGAAATATCATTGATATGTTCATTTTATGAAAATTTGCTTTGATAAAAGTTGAATTGTTCGGAAAGCTAAGGTTTACTCTACCACAGGCTTAGTTTGCTTTAGCCATTTTAGGCACAACTTTTCGGGATTTTTGGTTTTAAATTCTTTCTAACATCTTATTTGATATGACCTTCCAATTGTTTTGATTAGTGCGTCACTGATAAAGAAAGAAGATGAAATGTAGTTCAAGAAAAACTGACAATACCAAGGCAAAAAATTTTTGCCTCCCTACTGTTTTGATTCAAGCGTCACTTATAAGTCTTAAACGAAACACACGTCTGGCGTAAAAAATATGAGCCTAGGATCATCTTTGATGAGTTTATCCCAATGATTAGTCATATCTAGGTACTACACAATCATTTTTTTCGTATTTATGGCCCTGATAAAGATAACAGATGTGCATGTAGGAGTATACATAGATTCTTCAAGAAAGATTTGATCTGCAAAATATTTTTTTCCTTTCAAACTAGCCCATGCATTTTTATTTATAAAGACTTTACAGTTGAGTTCTCGAACTCAAGTGCATTTTTTTGCATTTGTTTATACCTATCGATATAAGTAAAAGTTAAATTTCATATGTATTTGTGAGATAAAAGACAGTTTGAATGTTTTTCTTCAGAAACTCAAAAATAAATGCATGTATTTCGTTCCTTCGTCTTCTCCATACAGACAAGTCTTCATTATATAAACTTTGACCTTTCATTGAGAGTGAGTGAATAGTTAGACTGCCAATGGTGTTTCATATCAAATAAAAAAGAGGTACCAATCGTTATACCCATCATCACTCAAGTTATTCTATAATATCGTCTAACAAGAAGAGTACCGTGTCTAGACTATTGATCTCCACATGTAAAGCAGGATCTGCTTACAGTTTCGGATCTCCTGAGATCACCCTCAGTTTTTGATGGGGTTCGTATTTCTCAGTCTTTAGTTTTCTATGTTGTGTTTTGTGTACTGTTGTTCGTCTTTTCGTGTTTTTGTCATGGCGTTGTCAGTTTGTTTTTTTACTTATGAGTTTGAATATTCCTTTTCTATTTTTCGCCTCTTTTTATTCTTTTCAAACGAAAAGTGCAAAATTCATATAACTTTGTTGACAGTTTATATAGCTTAAACTGTAGACGTGACTAGACACTTCTTACAATAATCTTTTGTTTTTGTATAATGCATATGTCAGAAACATGTGCATTCTGTAATGTTGAATGTCCTAAACCCATCACACAAATAAGACTAAATATTACATAAGAATGCGATTACATAAATCGATGCAAAGCGAATAGGAAAGTAAAAACGAAAGATTTTATACAATTTTTGACAGTATTTGTTAGAGTTTTTTATATATGTTATCTTAATTTATATTTGTTGATATTACTTCACAACTGTGTTCTGAATTGTAGCGTAATAGACATATAGAAAAGAATTCCGCTCAAACTGGTGCTAGTGACCGTCTTTAACTTGTAGTTAGGTGAGAATTGTTGAATACTTCACTAAAACTTTGGGTTGAAGAACAGCAATAAAAGCGCTGTTCCTCTGCTTTTTGGTTTAACCATTTGAATATAAAGTTTTTGTCACGAATTGGTTGCATTCTAAATTTTTGGCTGCGATGTTTTTTCTATGTTACGCACACAAAAATCCAATCATATCACATATATTCTTATTTCGTTGGGTCGGTAATTCTGATGGTGAACTATTTGTCCCCGAAATTTCTATCAACCCAGTAGCAAATGATTTAATAATAATAATAATAATAAATTCTTCATTTAAAGAGGGTAAACCCAATTAGTTACAACAAACTAATCTTCCCTGAGGCCCTCGCATACAAATTACAATTCAATCAAAAACAGATATTTACACAAAGTTAATTTACAGTCAAGTAGTTCAATGTATTATTATAAACATGATTGGATATAGAACTGTTCAAGAGGTACATGTAGTAAAAATTCAACAACAAAAAATAAAATCAAAATAAAACATTGTAGAAAATAGAATCTTATCAAGACTGTGTCAAGTACTCCTTGCTACTTTGTTTGAAAGTAAAAGTGTTTTGGGCTTTACGCATTTTGTGTGGTAGTCCATTCTATAACACTGATTCAGAATAAACAAAAGTTCTTTAAACAGCTTAGCTTTTGACTTAGGAACTATCAGATGACCTTGAAAACACCTCTCAAGGAGTAAGGATTATTATCTGATTTCAGTTTAAACTTTTGAACTAGGTACATTGGTGCTTCCATATGCACACATTTATATAGAAGTAAGTATTTGTGGTATTTAATTCTATTTTCAACTGTCATCCACCCAAGTTCTTTGATGATATTGACATGAATAAATCAAGTATATACTAGTAGTCTATGTGCATTATGTTGTTCAGCTTAAACTCAGATTAAAACTTCCTCAGGCATTGGTGACCTCAACGGTATTCGCTGTTCTGTTGTTACGCCTTTTTGGTATTGGTCACGGCGGCACCTGATGATGGTTACGTACCTGATTAAGTGATACCACAGAAAAAAGTGTTATACACACAGGAATCAAATCCTAATATTTCCTATGTATCAAAATTGTAGGTTATGTACCTTTTTGATTTCAAATATCATTAGTCCAGGTACAAAGATATACATTTGGCATCAGTTTTAATCTCGATTAAATCTGTCAGGAAATCTAGAACAGTTCTTTTGGCACCTTGAGAATATTTTTTGACAGAATTATTCTTCCCCAGAACAGTTTTGGACATTTATACCCTACAAACGACCCTGCCGCTTCTTCTCTGGAACAGTTTTGAACAGTTCTACCCAGAAAAAAATTCTTAAGGTTTTATCATAGAACAAAAGTAAAAACGAGGAAAAGACATACAGCGATAAAAAATACACATAATAAGATCAAATTTCAAAAAGAAGGAAATACATTTTGAAGTCAAATTATCAATTTCATAGAAACTAAAGTTCCAAGTCCCCCAGACAAAGAGATCTTAGTTGGATTAGGCTATTATTTTTAGGGCACTTCTGGTGACGTAGCTTTCACGTGTTTTTGGTATTTGGCTGTCAATTAAGAATCGAATGCTTCTATTTGTAATTGTATTGGGGTGTAAAAGCTTTGATCTAAACACTTTTTGTATGAAGCACTCCATGCTTATGATAACATTTATATGCTACAGCTAGGAATTTACGAGTTAAATCAAGATGTTCGTTTGTTTTCCATGCATTATAGTGACGTTGTCATGAGAAGCACATGCAGTCAGGAATGTTGACTTTTATTGAGAAATGCAATTTGATATTGGAATGCCTGGCGATTGCTTTCAGCCAATCAAAGTACGGATCCTCATGAAACATACATGCAATGTAATTATATATCTATATTTGGCTTTGAGCATTAATGAGGGAAAGTAATTCCAGAAAAGGGCTTCGGACGCATAAAATTTATAAAATATTATTTTCAAAATATTTTGTAGAAACAAAAAACTTTCTTTAAAATTGATTTTGGTCCAAACTTGTTTTTTGCGTTTTGTAAAGCTAGTTATCTTTCATGTATAGCCAAAACATTAGGTTAATGAAAAGTGATCGAGGTGTTTATCCACCTTAGAAAACTTTTGAGTCAACTAATGCTGATTTAGTACAGGCACTACTTAAGCAAGGCCGATGTAAATATTTACCTTTTAATAACTTAGTTATCGCCTCAGCAAGCACTATTGATTTCAACAGCTGATAATTTTGAAATTACGTGTTGCAATGTACTTAATTAAAAGTTATAAAGACACAAGGCTTATGAGTCACTACAAAAAACTTTCCAGTGGCAATTGAATCAATGTCAGGGTAAATAAGTTACAAGGCTAAAGAGCATTGAAAACCAAATTATGCCATGCGTTATGCCATCTCCGCTTAGGCTATTTGTGCTTGGGGTAACACTCTTTCTGTTATCATGGCCAGAAAATTTTATGACCGTAATTGACCGCATCAATAACATTTCTTGTCAGTGGAACACTGCTGTCTTAAAAAAATAAAACATTTTTTACAAAATAGATAAATATAGTTTATTTTGGTTTTCCAAGTTTAAGTCTGCTTTGTATTCTGTTTTTAAATGGTTCAAATTCCCTGTTTTTGGCTTTCCGGAAGCATATAAAATTATGTGACGCCTACCCTGTCGACTCGTCTGGTCTCGGTTCTTTTGAAGTTCATGCGATATCCACAGCGTTTGCTTGTCATCTTGATTTATATCCTTTTAATCGATGTATGCAAATTGAACATCGGTATACTACTATTGCCTAAATTTATGATGTTGAGTTTAATCGTAAACACCATATGAGACTTACGAAAATTTACTTCGCATCAAATATTGGAAATTAAAAACTTGAAAAACTTGAAAAGCTATAAATCCAACATAACACCAAACAGGATGCAAAAAACGACGAAGGAACAAACATGCATCCGTAGTAATAAAACCAATTTAAATTATTTGTTTACTTAATTTACTGGTATCGATATCAATTTAATACTATGCAATTTAAAAAGTCCTGTCCATAGGCTGTTGATACCCTTTGGTACTTACAGTTAACCACCAGTTGCTCCGTTGTAAGAACACAACGAAGTAACATATCACCAATTTCGATGCTAGAAATCATATATTTCGTGACTGTCACAGTAAATAAAATAATTTAATATCTGTAATATGCAATTAATAAGTAATTTTTTGTACCTGAAATGTATTGCTTCTCACACTATTTTAAGTTTGGTAATAAACATGATAAACTAATTTTAAATCTGCTATTTCTTTGCTGAATTGCAAAAATAATATTTGCTGTGCTTGGGGTTTTAGTCGTAGGTTAGTTTGCATAAGAAAAAATTTAGTTAAAAAAGTTAGTTTACTTATATGATATATCAGTATTGTTTATACAAACAGCCATTCAACCTTACACTAAATAATGATCATCCTGACATGTTGGAAAGATTTAATTAACAAATACAGAAGACTTGTTGTCTACAGGTTAATTTGCCTGGCATTTGACTCTCTGAGGTTGCAAGTAGTATAAAATTAAGGAGATGAGGTATGATTGCCAATGAGACATATCCACCAAAGTTCAAATAAAGTGGATGTAAGCAATTATAGACAACCGTACGGCCTTCAACAATGAGAAAAACCCATACCGTATAGTCGGCTATAAAAGGCCCCGACATGAAAAGTACGAAACAATTCAACTAAGAAAATTAACGGCCTTATTTATTACAAAACAATTTACGAAATCCTCATGTATTGACTACCTTCGCCGTATTTCACACAACTTTTTTTAACCTTTTGTATTTACCTTTTTTTCCTTGAAAGTTAGAAATAACTTAGGCTATGCAATCAGTTTGTTGAATAGATGTTATCATAATTATTCAATCTTGTTTTCCATCTGAAGTAACAGACAATACTAAACCTTTCTGTTTCATTGTTTGGTCAGCACCCTTTTGCACTGTTAAACTAACACGTTGTAGATAGAAAATCTAACAAATTCATTTTTAATGGATCATTTAGTGCAAGCATGTATATTATAAATAAAAGCTGATGGGATAAAAAGTGGGT
Organism: Mytilus coruscus; assembly: GCA_017311375.1. NCBI lineage: Eukaryota > Metazoa > Mollusca > Bivalvia > Mytilida > Mytilidae > Mytilus > Mytilus coruscus. Next base: position 28,453,423 of record CM029599.1, on the reverse strand, counting down.
TGTTGCGTAAGTAATGTAAGATGTAAATGTCAGGTTTGAATTCTGTATTATGATTATTTTAAGTTGTATTGAAATAATTTTATCGTTTTTTTTTTTTAAATCTACTTATTTCAATAAAGACATTTCATTTTCATCATGTCATAGGTAGACATGGTAACAAAAGATCCTCTAATGACATTATCTTGTTTTAAATTAGTTCCTTAAATTTTATTTTATAAGAAAACAATGATTTTAAGAAAAATATCAACTAGATATTTTAGGGTTTTGTTTCATCTTTCTAATAATCAATATGATAAAAATAAAGCAAAAGATAAAAAAAAAAAAGAACAATCGGCTGAACGGTGCAGAATGATTACGGAAATAATGTTATATGAGCAAGACAAGAATATGGAACGCACAACAATAATTATGTGTCAAAAGTCAATAATTCTAGCAGGTAAGCCATGTTATTCAAATTTTTCAATTTTGGCGAATATTTTACCAATGCTGTAATAATAAGATGTTCAAACATAAAAACTCACACATTGTCAAATTTTTCTCACAGTATAAATAGAAACAAGGGAACCCAATTTTAATTTAAGGTTTCATTGTGAAAAAAATGAAAGATCCAATTAAATTTATATTGGCTTCCAATTATTTTTTTCTCCATTTTATGTGGTGATGGTCAAACTGTACTAAAATTGAAATGGTTTTTGAAGGAAAATGATTTATTGAATAACCAGTGTAGATAAAATTGAACATTGAAAAAAAAAAAAAAAATCAAAATAAGATCAGAGGCCATTAACATGTCCTGATCTATCATATTCAAGTTGTGCGGACTCTCATAATAATTAGGTCAATCATATTTGTTGTACTGTCACATTGGTTTGATGAATGATTCACGTTTTACAAACATGGCAACTATATATTTAATTATTTATAAGAAAATTTTGGACAAACAATTGCATAATATATTAACGCGTACTTTTCATATGTTAAAAATGATAAATATTTTTTTTTTCGAGCAAGCAATTATCTTCTATGCTTTATTTCATCGATATCATGATGTACCTGAGTGTTCGATGACTGATTGATATGACAAAATATGGTACAAATGCTTTTCTTGATTAACCATCACCAGTAAAGCTCAAAATAAAACAATAAAAGCCAATGATGTATGGATACTTGAGGAGCTTTATACCAGAGGGTCAATAAAGGCTAACCAAAATCATCTACAGACAACTTTACCTGACGAAGTCGTAATTGTAGTTTCTCAAAAGTTTCTGTATTTATCAACAACTCATTTAAGACATGTAAATCTTAAATTTTGCCAGAAGCGAACGGCAAACAATACCCTCTTAAACTGGCACGGGAAAAAAGTAAAAAGATATTAAAAGGGGAAATACAACAATCAAAAGTCAAGTGTCAAATAACTGCATGTGGTGCAACTTGTATTCAAATCCAGTAAGTCATAGTTGCTGATAGGAGAAATACATTTAGAATATTTGTATCTTCTATATGGATTTATGAGATTTAAAAATCAGTAAAATACTGGTCCCTCTAATGCATGCCGTGGCTGATTGGCACGTGCCTAAATAATTGAAATTAATGAACCATTTGTACATGTTTTATTTATAAAACGTGACCGAAAGGAAAATACGAACTGCAAAAGAAATCACTATTCCAAAATGTTTGTCCTTTGCCACTTCAAGCACAAAGTAACTACCTATCACAAAGACTTATGTCAACATATGTATGTTTAAACAAAACGTATATATAAGAATCGACAATTTACAGAACATAGGTCTTTGTTTCTGTCTGAAATCATTGACTGAAACTGTTGAAATGATATCAAATATGGGAGGAATGAAGTTATCAAGTTAACATGGAGTAAAAAATATATATCGAATTCAAAATTGTGTATGCCAGACTTGCGTTTCGTCTGCAAAAGACTTATCAATGACACTCGCATTAAAAAAGTTAAAAGACAAAATTTAGTTCCAAGTTGATGAGCATTGCGGACAGAACTTTCGACAGTAAACTGTTTTAAAAACTAATAGCTTATTTAATTATAATTGGTAACACTAATCAAGTGTAAATAAAAAAAGGTCTACATTTAAATAGTATGCTTGAAAAAGTACGATTTATTTTCATTGGAGTACGATCAAAGCGTCCATGTGGATATAACATTGCCAATGTCTTGTTGATATTATTTACCTATGTTTGGTAAATATGTTTACTTTATCCTATATATTAAGAATATAATGAAGTGAAAATATTGATTTTAACAACTGTTACATAGCCTGGCTCATTATTTGTTTTCAATGAAATGCGATTAAGCATGAAAAAGAACATTTTAAATTCTGATCATCTATTATATTTCTTAACGTATACTAAATTCACTAAGAGGATTTTTCTCATGCATAGTGAATGTATATTTTATTTCCAATTGTACACTTATCATTCGATGAAAAGAAAATATTGGATGATCTGTAATCGACACCTACGGCTTGAATCTGAGTTGTATATTACTGTAAATTAACCTTTATAGATAGTTATTCAATTTTGAAAATACGCCAAAGAATCTAATACATTTCAAAAATGCTGCCATAAGCAGACAAAATATTAATCGGATGAGTAAAAGTTATATCTTGGTATAACAATACATAAAATGCTGCAATTGCTGTCTACTCTTCTCAATTTTTATTGAATTATCTAAGATATTTCTTTTAGAAATTTGGTTTTAAACTTAAACTACCATTTCAGTCTGGATTTTATTTCAATTGAAAAAAAAAAAAAAAATTGGTAACCAAAAAATTTTAAAAAGTGTGCAAAATCTGGCTAGCGCCGTAAGAATAGTAAACAATGCATCTTAAAAATAGTAACCAAATGAGCCAAAGACAGTTGTTGAAACCAGATTCGTATATATTAAAACATAACACTAGTATATGCATCCAGTTTTTCTCTTGTTTTTTTAGATTCGAACAAATCTGATTAGTCAAATCAAAATAATCAAATAGAAAACCCCGCCACATTCTTTATATGCTAGTCCCTAATCAAGAGCCCCTTATTCAGTGGCAGTTGTTTGTTTCTGTCTGTCATATTAGTTTTTCGTTTATTGTTTGATTATAAATCGTTTTCTCGAACGTTTGAGTTTTTCACTTTTAGTCAGGTCGGCCTTTTATAGCTGACTATACAATATGAGTTTCACTTTATGTTGAATTCCGTACGAAGACCTATAGTTGCTTACATCCACGGCATTTGGACACTGATGTACAGTAGTCTCATTTGCAATCAAATCACATCTTCTTTTTTTATATGATTCACATTACTCATTGAAAATTAGAGAAGCCATCAGATATTATCAGATGATAAATTACTGGGCTATGAGTACTTATTTATATTGAATACTGTGTTCAAGCTCAAGGGATATTTTTCGAGTTATAATTTAACATAAAGGCATGAAGAACCGCAATAAAAGCGCTGTTCCTCTGCTTTTTTTGTGTTTTTGCCGTGCATGTACTGATTTTGTATCATGAATGGATACCCCATATCCTTTGTTTTTCTATTATATATCTCTCGTGCTGTGTGGAGACCATAGAAAGGTTTCCCCATGCTTGAAGTGTTATCTTCAATATGTTTAAAGTTATGGTGTATTTATTCTTGAGATACATGTAACATCTCTTATATGTGTCACATCATTTTCTCAATTTTAGGCCAGTTTTGTATTAAATTTTCGATAAGACGAACACCACCTATTCTTGGCCCCATTACTATCCATGTTAAATTTTTCGCTTTCAAACATTTATGGGGTGGGATCAATACCGTTATTCACACATCAGACCATATTGGTTACCGGACCTATGAGTACACCAAACCAGATACTTCATATCTGAGAAACAGGCAATAAATTCCATCAATTTTAGCATTCACACATTTTTGTATTATTCAACATTATCAGTCAATATGTGTTCTACAAGGATCACCAGTCTTTGACCTTTCATTTGATACCTCAACTACTAAAATATTTTCTACATAGTTTGATATTTACACCTATGCGTACGCACTATTTCGTTTTAAATATGTACTACCCTCCAGTATTTTATTTTTTGACGGGCCCTATTTGGTGATGTTACATCTTACAAAGTCTATCCGAATCATTTTGCAAAGAATTCCGCTCGAACCGGTGCTAGGGGCCGTCTACAACTTGCAGTGAGGTGAAAGTGTTTTTTCTCCGTGTTGAAGGCCTCACTGTTACTTTGAGACGAAGAACAACAATAAAAGCGCTGTTCCTCTGCTTTTTGTGTGTTTTTGGCCGTGCATGTACTGCTTTTGTGTCATGGATGGATACCCATATCCTTTTCTATTCGATGTCATTAAGTCTCTGGTGGAGAGTTGTCTCATTGGCGATCATACCACATCTACTTATTTTTTTATTTGAACCCACTTTTTGAAAAGAAAACATTATTACATGAGCACAATAATACGTACAAATAGGAGGTAATATAAAAACATGAGTAAAATAAATACCAATAACCTAATGACTTGAAGAACAGCGACAAACAAACAGGATCAGCTCGGACGCTCCAACAGGATTAACAGTTCCTACTTTATTAAATGATATAAAAGAATTATCTAAACTAAAACGTCCGAAATAAACATTTTCTGTAAAAAGTTTGAACCTTAGCTTCTAGATATTCAAAATAATCGATTAAAAACGTTCTATTCCAAAGCAATAACTACGCGGTGGATTAAATATGCTGGACGTTACAATCCATTAGCAGCCGCGTCGACCCAGTGGTGGTAAATCGAAACCAAACATTCAAAATAGTCAGCGTCCAAAACACTTGCCTATAATGGCATTCGTTTGTAACTGTCATAAATAGAGGTATTGAAAGCCAATGATGTAAATAGAAATAGGGATCTACAAACGTAACTGAGATAGATTATCGATGATTCAAAAACATTCACTTACTATCCTTTAAATTGTGTATACATAAACTTACAAAGGACACTCCAATCATAAAACAATACTGAAAGATTTTTCAATTTGAAGTTATGTAATAGAGTTTTTGTCATTTAGTCTTCAGAATGTATAAGTTAAATCTGTGCACTCAAGTTTATCTGGGGGAAAATAGTCAGTTTAATGTATTATTCGGAATGGCGTTAAAAAACTCATCAATAATACCAGGCTTATTATTTGATACGCCAGATGCACAATTCAACAGTTGCAAAGCCAAATCAAATATTACAAAGTTAAGGAGCATTAATAGCCGAAAATTCTGAAACGCTGTGTCAAATACGGCTAAGACAATCTATACCTTGCTATAGAAAAACCTAAGGGTGTTGAATATTTTAATATTTTGTAAACATCAAATTCACAGAAAATTAACATACTTATGATATTGTGATATCAACAAAAATGAATTATTTCCTTATGCGTAAAATGAGTAATCATGAAAGGTCATAGGCTGTTCTTTGTTCTAAGTTGTGCATAATTTACAATAAGATTTTTATGAAATGATCTTGGGTCGATATTTATTGCTGGTGGAGTACCAGTCCCCGATGGTATCATCAGCTCAGTAGTCAGTACTTTATAAATAACCTTCCTGAAATTGTCCGTTTTGAACTTATAAAGAAACTAAGGTTTCAACTCCCTCAGGCAAAGTTGACCTGAGATGGATTTGGCTATTGTTTAGGTATTTTTTTGTCATATAGCTCTTCAACTGTTTCGGTTCTTATATATTCGCGGCTTTCAAATATTCGGCTTTGAGCGTTCCTGATGAAGCTAAATCCAGAAAAGCGCTTCGGACGCATGAAATTATTTAACGTGTTGTTTTCATTCTCTACATTTAGAACAATATACAGATAAAAAATGACCTTAACGAGAGTACATTTATCTAATACGGTCATGAACAACTGCTGATTGATTCTGCATTTGTAAATACTTATGAAAAATATGAACAAACATTCCTTTGTTTTGATCTCTTATTTTATATTGATATGTGACATTTGTTTCAAAACTACTTATAGTTCATTAACCCAAACATAACGTGTCAGTATAAAAAGATCTAAAAACGCTTTGAAATAATTTCGTTTAAGAGGGTAGACTTGGGGGTATGGGAGACAACTCTTACAAATGTATTGGAAGGAACTTGTGCGTTTTAATCTAGCTGTAATTGAAACAATGATCAAGCATTAATGTTGTTTACATTTGATTTTGAGAATGATGCACGAGCATCTTAGAAAATTGGACAAGTTTGACTACACCAAGCATTAAAATTCAAGAAATACATGTTTGTTTTTAAAGATTCAAAAGTCAAAAGCTGTAAAGGTAGAAAATTAACAGTCATACATGAAATGCTTTAAAAAAAATATGTACTTTTTGGAATAACTCTTGACATCATTCAGATACAATCTTGGAAGGTTTGGTAAAATTCAGGGTTGGCAAAGTATAACCCGGGTCCCGGTTTTCCCGGGCTGAGCAATACTCCCAGAAATGGGAAATACTGAGCAATACTGGGTAATATGATTTTTCAAGCTTAATTTTACACAAAATAGGAAAGACTTGCTATGTTTAATAGTATTAAAGGTAAGTATATACATTTTATACAGATAGCCATTGAGAGTCATTCCTAAAGATTGAAAATTCAATTTTCCTTTTCTCCACCAATTATATGTAGGCAGAATACAAGTTTTGCACACTTCAGGATACCTTGTTAATTTCCAAGCTTTGTTTCAATAATGCAAACTTTTAAAAAATGCATTTTATTGCAGTGTTTAATAGAATTGTAAATTTGAATTGCTATCCAATCATATTGCTTAATAAACACCCGAAGAGGACAGGCCACGAACACTTAAAGAAATCAAGAGGCTGACTTTTGTTATATAAACAAATCTGTGTTATAATCTGAATAATTACTTACTGATTAATGATGTACATAAACATATGATAAAACTTAGTAACAATACAAAAAATGTTTAAAAGTAATTTTCCTTAATATAATTGATAATTTTTAATATAATATAAGTTATATTTATTAAAAAAAAAAAAAAACAAATTTAATTCTTCGACTTTAAGTCAACACTTTGACCAATCTAGACAAAATGGCGATTAGATAGATTTTTAGGAGGATTATTAAGAAAAGCTTTATGTCTTATGTGTCTTCATGTACACTTGTGTTAGAGTTGCTGGACCATTAATATTTTCTCAGATTTATACACTTTATATTAAGAGTCTCAAACAAGTGAACTTATAAATTAAAATACTATATCTTATTTTTATAAAAATCTTTTAATGTATTGCATTTGTGATTAATCCTCTTTAAAATCCAGACCAGTATTTCATATTACCTAGTATTGCCCAGTATTACCCGATAAAACCCAGTAAAACCCGGGTTTTACCAGTATTTCCCACTTGGCTGGGTATGACTCATAAAACCCGGGTTTTTGCCAACCCTGGTAAAATATGAATTGGAAAAAATAGATTAAGTAATGAAGTTATAAGGTTTTAGTGTTAAAGTATTGGTTGATAAGGCTGTACTTAACAGTATATCTTGATTTTCATAAACAAACAGAAATATTCTTGAAGAAATGATCTGAACATCCATCTATTTACAAGCTAATGCTAACAGATAACCTACATTAGCGCTTCGGACGCATGAAATTTATATCGTGTTGTTTTCATTTTATTAGCGCAAAGATATTGACAGACTAGCGTCTGTCGGCTCATCTACAGGCGGATTTTGTAGTCTTGGGGAGGGAAACCAACGTTACTGATTATGATGTTGTTATGCCAATCCTTTACATCGTTCCATACTGTATATTTCTGTTTTCTCTATGAACCTGACAACAGTTATTATCGGGACAATATAATTTTCACTGAAGCACACAAGAATAACACAAAGAGAGACATAAAGGTTTTGTAGGGAAAAAAATGAATTTTGTCAAAAAGTTTCTTTTTTTCTTATGTCAGTCAGCCAAATTTTTGGAAGATTTCGTAAATTTTAAATGGTCAAATTCAATAATAGTTTGTAATTTTCAAGGTTAATAAACAATAATTGTTTTTGCATTATTTTGTGGGAATTAAAGTATATTTTTTTTTCTGGCAAAGTGTGTAAAAATGTGGTACCTTAGATTGCCCGAATTTTTTACTTCAATAATTTTAAATATTCTTAATGAGAACATGTGCAAACACAAATACTTCTATTGTTTTCGACCGTTGTTTAGGATATCCCAAAACTGATCATATTTAATATACCCTAACATAAAATGCAACGGCGAATTTCAAAATTTTTTTTTTTATTGTTGATATTCACCCCATATGTACCAAGTGTTAGATTAGTTTTATTGATATTAAAGAAATTTCTTGGTATTCCTAAACGGAAGGTTTTATACACACAGAAGAAGAAGTATACTTAACAACAAAATTATTTTCATTTACCTGTGTATAATATGACACAGGTTTCTTCAAAAGTGATGATTTTCTATAAATAGTTTGAAATTTCACAGTGATATCATACTCTAACTTTGTTTAAACCTGTTTAGTTACTTTTGACTTTAATTATTTATCCCTTGTAATTTTTTATTAACTGTGTATTTGCAGGTGTCACAGGTCAAATTTATTCGTTCATTGTGTGTTAATTTACGTTTTTTGATTGAGTTAAGCCTTCCAATTGATATTTTATAGTGTTTTTCTATGTTGTGATGTTATACTATTGTTTCAGAAAAGGGAGAAGGTTTGGTACCATTAAAACGTTTAATCCCGCTGCAAATGTTTGCACCTGTCCTAAGTCAGGAATCTGATGTACAGTAGTTGTCGTCTGTTTATGTAGTTCATACGTGTTTCTCGTTTCTCGTTTTTATATAGATTAGACCGTTGGTTTTTCCGTTTGAATGGTTTTACACTAGTAATTTTTGGGGCCCTTTATAGCTTGCTGTTCGGTGTGAGCCAATGCTCCGTGTTGAAGGCCGTACCTTGACCTATAATGGTTTACTTTTATAAATTGTAACTTGGATGGAGAGTTGTCTCATTGGCACTCATACCACATCTTTCTATATCTATTTAGCAGATGATCCATGGACCCTATCCTTAAAATGATAAAAATGTGAGAAAAATTTAACGGGAGGAAACACATTTCAAACGCGCTTTAATCAGAAAGGTTTTTTTATATGTTAATAGATATCTCTAAAGCTAGTAAAAATCAGTTTTTCCTTTTCTTTACCTAGGATACCTCTATTCAAGTTATAATGTGTTAATACAATTTCATAGCTCTTCATTGTTCAAAACTAATGAGCTATTAAATTCGGCCTAAATGTTATGAACTTTTGTGAATTTCAGACAGTTATGCTAATAGTGTTATAATATATATGAATAAATTCAAGGTCATTTTGGGTAAAATTCTACAGTTAAGTATATAATAATCATTTACATATACACATTATAAAAATAAAGTCGCAGCGTAGACAAGTCAACTATACAGATGTACGCAATTCGTTTTTGTGGTATTCATAAACATTTTTTGTTCGTACCGTACCTCGTTTATTTTTCCAAAAATCTGTTTTGTATGCATTTTTGTTAGTAGTATATATGTGTAAACGAATATAATGAAAACATGGCAATCAACAATCATCAGTAAATCAAAACGAACACCGACGGTCCCAAAAAGGTCGAGATACTGACAACGCCATGGCAAAAACACCCAGAAAGACGACGAAAGATAAACCAGTGCACGAAACACTATACAGAAAACTAAAGACTGAGCAACACGAACCCCACACTAAACCTGGGGTGATCTGTGGTGCTGCTGAATGGTTAGTAGAATTGCAGAACCCGTCATTATCATTTAAAGAATAAATTCTTTTAAACAGACCGCTTTGACAATTTCCTAATACGCTGAATGCAAAAATACATTGAATGTAGTTATTTGTGTTTTAATTTTCGTTGTTTTACTGAAAAATTCGTACTATATGCTTAGATGTTATTATTCTCAAGTTTTTTCTGTTCCCTTTCCTAATGTATGTTTTATCAGTTTATGATTTCATTCATATTCTCCTAAATAAAAACGCTTAATTTGTTTTGCTTTACATGATGGCTCTTTCTGCTTTTATTTTAACAGACGGATCTCGTTAACCTTACAAACAATGTATATTGTAACATATAATAAGAACTCTTCAGTAAACAACAACAGTAAAAAACACAAATATAACTATATTCAATATATTGCGTATTAAGCATATTAGGAAATGCTACTAGTTGGCTGGCTTAAATGATTTATATATATTCAAATAATAATATTAATAATTTACGAAGGGATTGTTTAGGAATACACAGATACTGTGGGGGCTAAGTGATTTTGTAGCTGCAAAATTTATAAATAGGTTTAAGCTTTTTGTTGTTCTCAATATAATTTTATTTGATATAATGAATGAATGTAAATAATGTATTGGTTTAAAGTCCATTGATATCATTATTTTTTCATTGACATTGACAATAGCAGAGATAAATAAAAAAAAAAATACCAATTTCTGTGGGCATGACGCATAATTCTTAAATCTGGCAAACATAGGTACGCAAAATACTAAAATTTTAGAAAATATTTGTATACAGTAACGTGCCAGAAAAAGATTTTTTGCATTTCACAATTTTGTGGAATTTCGGCAAAATTCACAAAAGACATAATTTATATCGATATTACTCAATCAAACAGCTATCATCGAACTATAGGATAAAAAACAATGATTTAACTCTGAATGCTATGATAACAAAAACAACAACCATAACTTCTAATATTTGTTATTTTCATTACTTCTGCTTATTATAAAACGTAGTTTATGCTAGATGGCGTTCAGAGTGTCGTGGGCACTGGGATTGGTTTAATTTTCTTACATTACTAACACAAAGTCAACACCTCTTCTGGTTTGCTGTCATCACCGAGTACGTTTTCCCATTATCCAGTGCTCAGGTATTTGCATGATTTGAATGATAAATTGTGATTGGAAATGGTTAGATTATAACATACCATACTTAAAGTAAGATTAAAACTGCCTCAGGCAAAATTTACATTTAAAAGTGTTGGTTTCTCTTCATACACTTTTTAGGTTATTGGTCGTTTTTTATTTGCCGTCTAAGCTTTAGGTCAAAATAATGAGTTTTTCTGAAACGCGTGTCCTGCAAGGCAAAATTGATATCATAAGTTAAATTAATAATTCTTAAGTGTTTGTGGATTATAGTTTTCCCGTTTTGTTATCCATTAGCGTAATAATACTGTTTTCAAAGTATTGTTTGAAGTTTATAATTGTCCCACTGGCGTCTTCAAACTGTTCCACATGCAGTTTCATTCTTACATGATTTCATGATTTCCTTGATAGAGGATTGCTGCTCACAAGGAAGCTATTAAACCAAGAGTTCCAAATGGTGAAGTTGAAATCATCCTTCGTAAATTTTACGGACGCCATCACGAGTTGGTTGACCGTTATGGAATAAAGAGGACGAAAGATACCAGAGGACAGTCAAACTCATAGATTGAAAATAAACTGACAACGCCATGGCTAAAAATAAAAGACAAACAGACAAATAATAGTACATAGAAAACTAAAGACTAAGCAACACAAACCCACGAAAACTGGGGTGATCTCAGGTTCTCCGGAAGGGTAAGCAGATCCTGCTCCACATGTGGCACCCGTCGTGTTGCTTATGTTATTACAAATCCGGTAAATAGTCTAATTCGGTGATCACATTCGTGAAAAGAAGGTATTGTAGTTACGACATAAGGAACATATCCGATATCATCTGTGAAACGGTTATTCCATAACGGTCAACCAACTCGTGATGGCGTCCATAAAATATACGAAGGATGATTTCAACTTCACCATTTGGAACTCTTGGTTTAATAGCTTCATTGTGAGCAGCAATCCTCTATCAAGGAAATTATGATAGGAAATACAAGCCTTGGAATATCGTATCAATTGGGAGATATATACTCCGTATGCAGGCGCTGCTGGAATGTTGCTACATAGAAATGGAAAGTTCGCAATTGGGAAGCTGAAATCATCTCTTTGTCGTAAAGTTTTGTTTTCAACCGACCCTCATTGTCAATTTCTAGATGTAAGTCAAGATATGAGGCAGACTTATCTGTATCACAGATGATATCGGATATGTTCCTTATGTCCTAACTACAATACACGAATGTGACCTACCGAATTAGACTATTTACCGGATTTGTAATAACATAAGCAACACGACGGGTGCCACATGTGGAGCAGGATCTGCTTACCCTTCCGGAGCACCTGAGATCACCCCCAGTTTTTAGTGGGGTTCGTGTTGCTTAGTCTTTAGTTTTTTATGTTGTGTCATCTGTACTATTATTTGTCTGTTTGTCTTTATATTTTTGGCCATGGCGTTGTCAGTTTGTTTTCGATCTATGAGTTTGACTGTCCCTCTGGTATCTTTCGTCCCTCTTTTACAACAAGCCAAGTAGCAAAAAAAATATTAAAAAACTGGAATCCAGCGGATATTACAAGATTGAGGCAAATCAAAAGCAATTGTAACAAGTGTTTTCATTACGAAGAAAATAATGCTTTGTTCAAAAACACTAAAGACTAAATTTTGAACAACACGCTGCATAACAGGAACAGCTTACTATTGCAGAGGACTTGCGTTCGTACCGTTTTTTTTAGATTCGTATTACTCAGATTGTAGTTTTCTGATTAGCAATTTAGTCACGAGAGGTATCACCACTTCCAGGAGCCAGTACTTCAGTACTTGCATAAAGAATACGAATATTGTTTTATTGAAATTAACAGTTATAAATATCAAAACAGATTTAAATTAGGGAATGCATCTCCCTCATGAATAGCTCTAATTCAGTATCCAAATTGACTTTACCATTTGATCACTTTTGGTTTTTTGAGCTCTTCAAAATTACCGAAGAATAATTGTCTAAAATCGCATCAGGTTCAGTAGAATTGGTGCTGTTAACGTTATTAAGAACCGTTGTTTGTCTATTTATGTAAGTTGCGAAAGTAGACTAGAAATTACCTTATTGCATGCGACACATGGTTAACTTGATAATGAAGCTAAAAATTAATAACATTTGTCATGTTTAGTTGTTTATGAAATTTACTTATTGTATAATTTACCATGTAGTTTGAACTGTTCATTAAACAACAACAATTAAAACACAAATCTGTCAAACTATACATTTAATTTATTTCGTATTAAGCATGTTCTTGGTCTTGCTAGAATAAAAATACAATTTAGAATACAAGGAGACCGACAAATACCTTTTTTCAAGGTGAGTAGTAGTGTAAGCACCCATTATATCCATGTTTTATAGATACGTAATAAAATATAAAACATGTCAATTGTTTATGCGTTCATAGTTCATTTTTTTCTGTTAGGTAATTTTATTTGTAATTCTAAGTAGAATAAAAATAAATAAAAAAAAAAAACTTTGTAACTCCATCTCCTTGTAGAAATTGTCATTTTTTGCATTCAAGCAAGATAAAGACATTTTACAGCATGTTGTGTTTCTACAACAGGTAGACAGATAATATTTTTGGTCGTTAACCGATTTATACTGGATAGCGCAGAAATATTCAAGTTTGCTACCAAAATTGATTTCAGACCGTATAATTACCACATAATAAGATCATTTACCTAGGATTGCCGTACAAATGAATTAATCGAAGAAAATCGAATGACTTTGACGACCCTTTATAATAAGAGAGACTGGCAACTACTTATATTAAAGTACTATTACCATTGTGTAAACACAAAGATTAGTGTTTGTCCTTCAACATAATGAGTTATTCAGAAACAACACCTGAACACCTGAAATAAGAATTATTTCAGTTTTCATTGTAAAGAAATATCATAACGTAGGAAGTTCACATGAACTACAATACAAATCATAGTACAAAAACCTATATCACAATGAACTAATTATGAATGTCTTATAATGGCGACCGATGTTTTAGAGGCGTTAGTTAAATAGCTCTAAATCAAAAATCAATTCCTAATAAAATAAGAATATAAAAATCGCTTAAACGAAAAGAAAATGATGTCACATGATCTGACGAAAAAGTGAATTAGACAAACAATATCAAAAACATATAAACATAATCATAGTGTAAGCAACCTTAAAAGTATCTGTTGAACAAAAGTCTACCTTACTGCAAAATTACAATATAATAAATAACACTTTTTTAATTTTGTGCATCTGAAACGCTTTTCATCAGGAAAATTCAAACTTATACATTTTGAAAGCCAAAGATGTATAACACTTAAACACGTGAAGAGCTACATTGTATATGCACTTGTCCATTCTTTGAATGTTGCCATTTTGTACCTTCTTGCCTTGTTCATATTAAGGCTTGATATTAGGATATATTTTGAAATTTCTTTCAATTAGTTAATCGATAGATTTTGAAAGCTAAAAATCCTTTTAAACGATCTAAAGTGATGATTAAAAGTATTGAGAGTATGCATACTCATCATTCGTAAATATAAATCAACATGCAGATATCTTATACGTTCAGTTATTTCACATCCAATCTTTCATGGTAATATTTTATACAAAACACAAAAATGTCGGCATTCACCTCAGAAGCTAACCAAACCTTTAAACAGACTTATTCAGAAGGGATATAGTTATGATACTGTTGTCAGGTCATTAAAGATGGCATATTTTGGTATTAATATTGATTCACTCGTAGGGTCTTTCCATCGGAAATAAACACATTTATTCTAAAACCAGTTGTTGGCATGATACGGGTTATGTTCTTCTCATATATTTTATGATGGTACGATGATAAACCCCTAACGGGAGGGATTATACTTGATTTTCATATGATGAAGGCATAATCTTTCAATCAGTTTAATTGAGGTCTGGAGCTGGCATGTCAGTAACTGCAAGAAGTCTTTTGTTAATTTATGTATCATTGTCATTTATCTTAGTTTTTTTTGTTACCTATTCTGACATCGGACTCGGACTTCTTTTAAACTGAGTTTTACTGTGCGTATTGCTGTGTGTTTGTTTATTCTACATTGGCTAAAAGTATAGGGGAGGATTGAAATCTGACAAAACATGTTTAACCCCGCCGCATTTTTGCGCCTATCCTAAGTCAGGAGCCTCTGACCTTTGTTAGTCTGTATGTTTTTTAATTTTAATTCATTTATATGTTTTGGGGTTTAGTGTGACGTCCATTTTCACTGAACTAGTACACATTTTTTGTTTAGGGGCCAGCTGAAGCCCGCCTCCGGCTGCGGGATTTTCTCGCTGTGTTGAAGACCCATTGGTGGCATTCGACTGTTTTCTGCTCTTTGATCGGGTTGTTGTCTCTTTGGCACATTCCCCATTTCCATTTTCAATTTCATACTTGCTCATTAGAAAACAAAACAGTTTTAATTTTTAGGTTAAGTTTGAAACAGATCACTAGTCAAAACCTTTTGCAAATGAAATTATTATACTTTTTATACGGTGGCTATTTTTCCTAATAGTTTTAATCAGAAAAAAAACATTTATTAGAAAATTATCGATGATCGTACATTGTATCAGAGCGAATCACAATTAATCAATTGTCAAAGATATCTTAGCAAAACAAAAAACCTACTTATGTTTTATGATAACACAAACGTATTTTTCTTGTGAAAAATTAAGAAAAATTTCTTAAATACATTTTTTTTTTTGCACAAAAATAAATGATGCAAAAAGGTCTTGAAAAGATTCTTTGGATTTGGATAAAAAACTTCCTAAATTTCCTTTTAAATACAAAAGCTCTGATAACCAGTGTATATCATCATTTTTGCTTTAAACTCTAGCTTATCTGTGTTCTTACTGTCTATATCACACTGCTCAGCTCTTCATAAAATTGCATATCACGGCTTTGTGGCATCAAATACGTTAACCTAGCCTAAATAACTTTGACCCGGACATATCATCGACGTCATACTGAATGATTGTTTGATCCGAACTTATTCAATCATCTTCCGGTTTGCTGTGAAACAAACTAAAAACAAAAACACGTGTTTCTATCAAGCAAAATACACAAATACAATCCAATAAATCGATTATCAGATTTTCATCATATTTATATTGTAAAATATCAATACGCAGACAAAAAATGAAAACAACATGTTAAATAATTTCATGGTGAGAAACGCTTTTTTGGATTTACCTTCATCAGGAACGCTGAAAGCCGATGATGTATAAGAACCGAAACAGTTGAAAAACTATATGACAAAAAATACCAAAATCCATCTAAGGTCAACTTTGCCTGAGGGAGTTGAAACCATACTTCCTTTATAATTTCAAAATTTATGAACAGACAATTTTAGAAAGGTATGTTATAAATCACATGATGATCTACATCCACTTGAATTTAAAAAGCAAAATCTTTTTCATCATCTGAATGATTCATTGATGTTGTTTTCTAATGAAAGAGATTGATGTTTTCTAAGAAGAGGGTTGATTTGTTTCTTATGAAAAAGAATGTTATATCGTAGTGAAGTGTCTTTTTTACTTTTATTATACATTTCCCTGTTTATCCCCCATTGCTGTCTAAAATTAAAATCAAACAAACTAGTTTACATTTATCATTCTGGGTTTTCTTTATGAAAATCATTCTGAAATGCACACTGGTATGTTGAAATAGAAATTACTACCACTAGTTTAATCCACAAACATGTTGACCGTTAGTCCATGATAATGTCGTTCGCCAAAAAGAGTAGGCTACCCATTATTACGTCCGTTTTAACGGTCAACATGTCAGAA
Source organism: Mytilus coruscus (assembly GCA_017311375.1). NCBI lineage: Eukaryota > Metazoa > Mollusca > Bivalvia > Mytilida > Mytilidae > Mytilus > Mytilus coruscus. The sequence continues at coordinate 28,436,669 of CM029599.1, read as the reverse complement.
CAGTATTTCTGTAATAACAATAAAGAGGGTGATCTCAACCTGATCCAGAAATACCTTTCAGGCTGAAACGGTTGATTTGTACGTGATAAATACTGTTCTGGCATGTATTTGAAAACATAGCTTATATATAAGTTGAACGAGCCTTCAGTTGCTGCTAGTACTCGTAGGTCGTTACTTTATGTTTTTTTTGTGTTATTTTTTGGCGCTAAGTAATGATATGATGAGTCAAGCATTTCCACATGATTTTAACATTTCCTTCTTGTACTGCACTGGTCGGAGTTCGGTATTTTTGTTATTTACTTTCTTCTGTTATATCCCTGTCCAGAGTAATGGGGTTTAAGCGCTATAAAACATTTGTTAAAGGACTTGTAGTTGTTTACATTATCATCCTTTGGTCTCTGGTGGATAATGGCCTCACCGGCGGTCATACCAAATCTCCTTATTTTTATATTAACCCCGATATATTCTTGTTGTGTTTGTCCGAAACCTGGAACCTTAGATTAAGTGGTTGACGCAGGTTCCTGTCTGACATTATAATGTTTGATTATTGATAAAGTTTTACTCAGGCCATTGTTTTTTTTTTCTTTCTTTCAAATTGTTCACAGTTGTCTTTCTAAGGTTTTTCTTTAGCTTACTAAACGGTATGAGATTTGTTCATTGTTAAAGACAAAACGGTTGCCTTCAGTTAATCATATCCTTGTCCTTTACTTTTTGGTGGATAATGTCTCATTGGTTATCCTCTACATTTCCTTTTTGTAATGTTTCGTATTATTTATATTAACGATGTGTCATATAAATTTCTCATTACCTTCTCTTTGTTATATCATTGCGCTAAATGATTATTGTACGAAAAGAATTCCCCTCTTTCAACAGTATATTGGTTTGATGCTATACTTTAGATTGCAAAGAGATTAAATTATGCAACAAAAAATCAAAACACTTGAAACAAACATATAATTTTATGAACTAATGACAAAGTAATAATTAGGCAGATATGCAGTCTTCGATATTGAAATTACAATACACCATGCAAAATCTGTCTATCTTATTGAGCTCGTTATAGATTTGTATTCTGCGAGATTAATTATATGTTTTTCATTAAAAAAATTAAGTTGAAAAAAGATTGATTAAAAAATAGCGATGAAAAGGTCAAGGCATCAATCATATAAGGCACTAAAATAAGGACAAAACCACTACTACAAAGAAGAAAATAAATGTAAACTATGGGATTGGGATGTTTAATTTATTTCAAAACTTAGATTGATATTAGTTTTTAACAAGATTTATCCATTACACAACATGTAAAGTTTACTAGATGGTTTTTGATTATTTATATGAATAAACATCACAAATACTTAATCAAGAAATTACGCAATATGTTTGTGTTATAAATGTTTGAAGTATATTTAAAAGCAGCCCATTTGAACACCATGTATAGATCATCAATTCATTGCATATATCGTAGTCATTAACCTTTCACTGTTTGCAAATGCTGAGTTGCATTGAATAATAGAATGTAAATTTTATTAAGGAGACTAAAAAAACTAAACTCATTCTGGAGCGTGTAGATTTTTCTTGTTTCTGTTCTCAACGTTTCAACAAATTATAATCACTAATGTGATGTCTCGTCTATTTTTTTAAGAAATTCAATAGCATGTTTCAGTGTAAATGATAATATAACACGGTCTTAATAAATCTGTGAGAGCTGCTCTCTTATATTTTTTCTTAACAGCGATCAATTTGGTCAATTTTACATTTTCGTTTCCTCAGCTTCCATATAGATGCAGTATTATTTAGAAGTTAAAATATGTGATAGATTTCGTTCTTTATATGCAAACTATGAATACAGTATGAAAAACTATATTTGCGGTATGAGCAGATATGATACGAGAGTCATAGTTTTGACCATCAGTAGCAAACTACTTAAGACTCCTTAAATTCAGCAACTGAAATTGTTAGCAAAAACATTTGGCATGTCACATGTGAGTTCGAACATACAATATTGATAGATAAAATTAAAAGTTGAAATAGAATTTTTTTTTCGTTCTTTCTTCGGTTCTTGTTTATGAATTAGAAATAGATTTTCAATGTTCTTCACTCCTCATGAGTAGTGGATCAGTAACTGCTTACTTTTCCGTGTGTACCTAACTAAATAAGTTCTAGATTGGCCTTCTAAATACATTTTTAATTTACATGCCAAATTTTCTTGCTATATTTTCTGAATATTTAAAGAAAATATTTTGATTTACAAAACTTCAAGTCGATCATAGAGTGTCGTTTTAGTTATATGGTATAAAAATGCTGCAATTTAGTACTTCCTTGATTTTTTTTTCATATGAAGACATTGGAATATAAGAAACTTTTATTCGGTCAACAACTGGTATATTTCAACCTCTAGTTCAACTAGTTAATTGGCATATGTAAAACTGAAAATCTTTCAAATGATCTAAAGTGAGAATTAAAGTATTATCAGTTTGCCAAATTGCTCATTAGAAAAAAAATGTTTTGGGTTCAACTTAAGTTTGTAACACCAGGGCAAACACCTATGCAAAAAAAGTCTTTACAGATTGTAAAAGAAAGAAGGCACAAAAACCAATGTATTAAAATCATTCACTAATTATTCAGTTGTAGAAAGAATAGAAAGTGTGGATTCGGAAATTTAAATAATAACTCAGCATGGATGCAATATTCGTAACTTTCAAATATATAAGATATATATAACTTAACATGTATGATAGTAAAATAAGAAATAACTGTTTTTAAATATTACTATGCATGCATGACTCGTACATAATTTTTCTATTTATTGTTCACATAAAATTCCCTTTTTAATGTCTTTGTAAACTACGAGAATTTCTTTATAAAAGCGTAATCAATCAGAAAAACTACTGCAGACAGTTATCAAGTTCTCTGGTCAAATTGACAAGTTTATCTAATTTGGTCAATGTAACCCTGTTCGTCTCCGCTGGTTTCATACTGGTGCATTGATTTTCAGATGTCACAATTTAAGGCTTTAATAAGATTGTTTTACAGAGGAGTCAAGAAAACTGGGGCCAGATAAGTAGACGAACCTGAACCAGTTTAAAAGTATGACCAACAACTGGAATGGCAACTCATGCAGATGTGACTCCTACAGATCTTAATGTTTTGAATTTTTATGTTTAGTTTTTATGCATCTTGTAGAACTAGTTTTGCTTTATTTATTTCATCTGCTTTGCATGTTTCTAGTTAAGTGCTTTGTTAGTTTGTGCTATAATGTATATATATGAACATTTTGCTTATGAAGTATAGCTGTCTTACCATGTATGTCTAATGTGTATGTTTTATGTCTTAGTATTGTATGTAAAATTGAGAATGGAAATGGGGAATGTGTCAAAGAGACAACAACCCGACCAAAGAGCAGAAAACAGCCGAAGGCCACCAATGGGTCTTCAATACAGCGAGAAAATCCCGCACCCGGAGTCGTGCTTCAGCTGGCCACTAAACAAAAATATGTACTAGTTCAGTGATAATGAACGTCATTCTAAACTCCGAAATATATAAAAGAAACTAAAATTAGAAATCATACAAGACTAGCAAAGGCCAGAGGTTCCTGACTTGGGACAGGCCCAAAAATGCGGCGGGGTTAAACATGCTTTTGATATCTAAAACCTCCAGCCAATGTAGAAAAAACAAACACACAGCAATACGCACAGTAGAACTCAGTTTAAAAGAAGTCCGAGTCTGATGTAAGAATAGGTAATAAAAGAAACTGAACAAAATGACAATGATACATAAATTAACAAAGGACTACTAGCAGTTACTGACATGCCAGCTCCAGACCTCAATTAAACTGATTAAAAGATTATGTCTTCATCATATGAATATCAATCACAATCCCTCCCGTTAGGGGTCTAGTATCATATCATCATAAATATATGAGAAAAACATAACCCGTATCATGCCAACAACTGGTTTTAGAATACATGTGTTTATTTCCGATACAAAGACCCTATAAGTGAATCAATATTAAAGCCAAAATATGCCATCTTTAATGACCTGACAATAGTATCGTAACTATATCCCTTCTTAATAAGTCTGTTTAAAGGTTTTGTTAGCTTTTGAGGTAAATGCCGACATTTTTGTGCTTTGTAAAGAATATTACCATAAAAAGATTGGATGTGAAATACCTGAACGTATAAGATGTCTGAATGTTGATTTATATTTACGAATGATGTCCTTGTATCGATGATAAAATTTAGTAAATGTTTTGACTAGTTTGTGATATCGAAAACCCTGGTGTAATAATTTTTCAGTAATACTTAGATTTCTTTCGTTAAAATCTAATACGTTGTTACATACACGAGCGAATCGTACAAGTTGAGATATATAAACACCATAAGATGGTGACAAGGGAACGTCACCATCTTAAAATGGATAATTAACAATAGGAAATGAAAAATAATCTCTTTTATCCTAAGTTTTGGTATTAAGCTTCCCGTAAATGATATAGATATCAAGATCCAGGAAAGGGCAGTGTTCATTGTTAGTATTAGCTTTATTTAAAGTTAGTTCAACAGGATAAATCTCTTTAGTGTTACATACTGAAGTCGTCATTATTGAGAGTTAATATATCATCCAAATATCTAAAAGTATTATTAAATTTTTGTATCAGATGTTGTTTCGATGGGTCTTTGCTGATTTTAGTCATAAATTGTAACGTAGATACAAGTATCTTGTCTTGGGGAGGGATAAATCCTACTTTGTAAAGAATCACTCTGATTCAAACAAAAAATTCTCTGAAACTGACATTATCAAGATGCTTGATTTCTTGATTGACAACATATTTGCTACGTTTGGAGGACGTGTTTTTCAACAGACTGTCGGAATTCCAATGGGAACCAATTGTGCCCCTCTTCTTGCCGACTTGTTTCTTTATTATTATGAGGCTGACTTCATACAGGAACTTCTTAGGAAGAAAGATAAGAAGTTAGCAATATCCTTTAACTCTACGTTCCGCTATATAGATGATGTTCTCTCACTAAATAATACAAAATTTGGTGACTATGTTGAACGAATCTATCCCATCGAACTAGCGATAAAGGATACTACAGATACAGTTAAGTCGGCCTCATATCTTGACTTACATCTAGAAATTGACAATGAGGGTCGGTTGAAAACAAAACTTTACGACAAAAGAGATGATTTCAGCTTCCCAATTGTGAACTTTCCATAATACAAAATTTGGTGACTATGTTGAACGAATCTATCCCATCGAACTAGCGATAAAGGATACTACAGATACAGTTAAGTCGGCCTCATATCTTGACTTACATCTAGAAATTGACAATGAGGGTCGGTTGAAAACAAAACTTTACGACAAAAGAGATGATTTCAGCTTCCCAATTGTGAACTTTCCATTTCTATGTAGCAACATTCCAGCAGCGCCTGCATACGGAGTATATATCTCCCAATTGATACGATATTCCCGGGCTTGTGTTTCCTATCATGATTTCCTTGATAGAGGATTGCTGCTCACAAGGAAGCTATTAAACCAAGAGTTCCAAATGGTGAAGTTGAAATCATCCCTTCGTAAATTTTACGGACGCCATCACGAGTTGGTTGACCGTTATGGAATAACCGTTTCACAGATGATATCGGATATGTTCCTTATGTCGTAACTACAATACCCTTCCCTTTTCACGAATGTGACTTACCAAATTAGACTATTTACCGGATTTGTAATAACATAAGCAACACGACGGGTGCCACATGTGGAGCAGGATCTGCTTACCCTTCCGGAGAACCTGAGATCACCCCCAGTTTTCGGTGGGGTTCGTGTTGCTTAGTCTTTAGTTTTCTATGTTGTGTCATCTGTACTATTATTTGTCTGTTTGTCTTTTAATTTTTGGCCATGGCGTTGTCAGTTTGTTTTCGATCTATGAGTTTGACTGTCCCTCTGGTATCTTTCGTCCCTCTTTTGTAACTCATAACAATACAGAAACAGGTCCGCAATAAGTGGTGAACAGTTAGTCCCCATTGGAATTCCGATAACTTGACGATATATGGAATCTCCAAAGCGAACAAAAATGTTATCTAGTAAAAACTCAAGGGCAGTTATAGTATCAAAGCATGTCCAAATTGACATAGTTCTTTTGTTTGTTGTTACTAAAAAATGACCTAAAAGAGTTTAAACATATATATTCGCATTCTGACTTTTTAAATGCCATTTAATTAGGTGTGTGAATTTTTTATTAATAAGAATATGAGGCAAAGTGGTATATAGGGTAGAAAAATCAAAACTTAGAACAGATTCAAAATCACCAATATAAGCATGCAATTTATCAAGTACTTCCAACGAATTTTTGACACTCCAAAAGTAATTAATGCCACTATTTTCAAAGGCCTTATTTGAACAATTTATTATCAGGTTTTTGATTGTACCAAGTGTACTAGTAAGTAAAATAGACAGTTTAGTAGAGATTCAATGGCAAGAAGACGAAATAAATCTATATTTGTAAGGTGTTTTGTGAAGCTTCGGAAGCCAGTGCATAGTTGAAACTTTCATTGTATTTGGTTCTGCTTGTAAAGAAGTAGCTAAAAGTTTATGTTTGTTACAGATGTTATTCTAAGTAATGTCGGCAAAAAGCTCCACAGAGCTTTTATTTGTAATGGTTCATTTAAAAAGTTAAATCACAAAAATACTGAACTCCGAGGAAAATTCAAAAAGGAAAGTCCCTAATCAAATGGCAAAATCAAAAGCTCAAACACATCAAACGAATGGATAACAACTGTCATATTCCTGACTTGGTATAGGCATTTTCTTATGTAGAAAATGGTGGATTAAACCTGGTTCTAAAGCTAGCTAAACCTCTCACTTGTATGACATTTAAACCCGACTTAAAATTAAATTTTCTATTCTATTCCATTCTATTCTAAAATTATAGTCCAGTCTAAGTAGGACAGCCATCATTGTAAAATGGGGAAAAAATCAGGGGGAAAGGAAGAAAAGACTGAGAAAAAAGAACCAAATAAAAAACTAGGACACATTCATGTTCTCAGAGGGAGTCGGTGGTTGTTGGACCATTCCGCTCGCTCATAACAAGTACGTGTCCGCTGATCATTGTTACGTCATAAACGAGTAAATTGAAGGTATAACACTATGTCAAATTAATAGCTCACAAATGCAGGCATTAAACAGACACTCATATCAAGTAATCGGGACAGCGCCACTACAATTGAAGAGATACAAGGTATGATAGGTCGACAAGATAAGTATTTCCTGCAATGTATATATCACGGAAAATGTGACAGACCAATCTGAATAACTTTGACGTGACACTTTAGATTTGGACATCTAGAAAAGCAAAAAAAAACGGTTCAGTTCTTCATTTTTGGGATAGATTCCAAAAGAACATAGAACTGATGTAAAAGTGAGACAGAAGATACAAAAGGGGTATTCAAACTCATATATAGAAGACAAACTGACAAAGCTATATTCAAACACAAAAAGTAAGTGTCATTTGGCGTTTTGGTTTTTCATGTGAATTGTCACTATCTGATTCCTTTATCAAATTGATATTGTCGGGAGCCTCAACTAAGGGACAATGGCATATCTGTCATGAAGGGGTTCACGTTGTTGAATCTTAAATTCTTAAAATCTATGAATAATCTGAAAAAAAATTCCAGATCAGCTCACCTCTATCTCAGTTTTTTAAACGAATATCAGTTATCAAATTGAATTGCATATTATATAAGTCTTGAAATGTTGAGTAAACATATATGTAATAAATATACAATAGTAAGTATAATTTAATGCAATTTGTTGAATTTACTACATTTAATCAGAAATAAATCTCCCATTTATATTAATTCCATCTACTGATATGCGTCTACGTGCAAAGTGATCATGACTTTGAAAGTATAATTAATGGCTCCAGATTATACCAACTGTTTTGATTGATGTCAACAAGACTTTTGATTGTTATAAGCTAGTGTGAATGCTGATGTAGCAGCAATGGTGTCAAGGCAAACGATTCAGCGATATTTCATTCATCATTCTTTCCTTTGTAATGCATACATTATTTTTAATCACTAACACAAGTGCTTAAGTACTGACATGATTTATTACATACCTTTTTTTACCCCTGTCATAGATGGCATAAGCCGGATTAGGCACAATATTTTCAGCGTTTGGTTTTATATCCATTTCAACACCGTTATTGGTTTTGTTTTTCAACTGTTTTGATTTGACCGCCATTAGTGAATTATAAAGACGAGACGTGCGTCTGGCGTACTAAATCATAATACAAATAAGGGGGAGTGGGATGATTGCTAATGAGATAATTTTCCATAAAGACAAAAGAACAAAGATGTCAATAGTAACAGGTCATCACAGTACGACCTTCAACAATAAGCAAAACCCATAACATAGATATATCAATTCAAAAGAGAAAACCACCGTCCTGATTTATCCTACAACAATGAACGAAAAACAAATATAACAAACGGCAACCAACGACAGCCACTAGATTACAAGTGCCTAGCTCAAAACAGGAGGCAAATAAAAAAGTTACAGATATTAACATGTTTGTGAACACTACACTACTACCGTTACACCGTCCTGCAAAACTGGAACAGCAAAGTAAAAAAAAACAAACTATTAAATCAGTTGGAAAGGGATTGACTCGTCAGCCTTATTTGGAGGGTATCACCAACCCAGTAGCCAGTTCTTCGGTACTGGCATGAAAATACGGATTTATTGTTATTGAAATTTGCTGTTACAAAATTTTGGAAATTATTTTAATTTTAGGAATGTATCTCCCTCATGAAAAGCTCTGATTCCTTGCCCGGCTTTGGCTACACTTTTTTGTCCTTTTTGGTTTATAGCTCTTCACTTTTTAAAAAGCTTTGGATTTTCAAATATGTTGGCCTCGAGCATCACTGAAGAGACATTGATTGTTGAAATGCGCATCTGGTGCAGAAAAATTGGTACCGTTTATGTTATTGGACTATGGTGGATATTTATGACATATCTCCTTATTTTATATTAAAATGACGAAGTGATGAATTGACCTTTTGGTGCACCCAAATGTAAGTAGTGATCGACATATTCAAATGCTTAGCTTCCTTTGACTTTGCTGATTTGACTTTTTGATTTACATGCCATCAGTGTATTATATTTGTAGTGAGATTTGTAACCATTGACTTCGAGTGTACATGTCATTAAACTACTCGTTGATAGGTACCTCAATTTTAATAATAGTTGAACTAGACTGAGAAGAGAAAGTTATCAAGTTGTATTTTCTTTAAATTATGTTATTTTAGCTTATAATCAATAATTTATAATGAATGCTTCTAACAATTAAATTTAAAATCAATTACTAGTATACAAAGTTTAGAACTGCTAAAAATAAAATGTATAATGAATCAACTTTGTCTGTTAAATATGTTCTTCAATTCCTTTATTTATTTCCCTTTCACTTCTATCAAGCTAAAATATAAAGGAAGGTAAAAGTAATGGTATTGACATATTTGTGGAGAAGGTTGTTCATAAAAATATATGATTGTAAGGAAACACTTAACATTAGATGAAATATTCGACGGTCATGAAACAATAAGATTTATTCATTTATCATCATAATAATATATTTGCACCACATTTAAAAGAAGAAAATGCACATTATACTTAACATTAAAAAGTTAATCTTCGTAGATATTCAATATAAGGGCAGAAAATGCATATTAATCATATGTATAGTAGAAGATGTGGGTTAAATAGTTTTAAGTAAACCATCCCCTGAAATACATGATGAAATTTTACTTATGCACATTAAACTTAATGCACGTGGTGACATGTTCAAATCTTAACATATGCTACTATTGAATATTAATCTTGGTTCCTGTTCAGGATCCTTATCGTCAGTAGATTTACATTAGATACAGTATTATTGGGTACATACCTGCAACATCATTTAAGAAAAGGACGTAGTATCAGGATTGTGTTTTCGTGGCAATTCAAACATTCTCAATGTACATATGGGGAAAGGGGGTGTCTCTTGCTTTTTGCTTTCCGAATCGAGTACGGAAAGCCTAGTTTCTTGTTTTGTAGGTAAAACGCTCAAATTATGGACCTTTCAGCAAACTGAATTAGCCAATAGTGCTGAATTCTTTTTATGTTTCAAATAAAATTTAAATCTGAACTTTGTCTCGTTTTCCAAACTGGTGTTTTTTTTTTTTTTTTTTTTTTTTTTTTTATCAATCATTTATGCCACTATAATCAATGTATTGCTTGTGCTTCGGAAGTCGTGACATACACCACAAAACAAACATTTGATACACCCACTTATATACGAATGTTTCACCATTTACTAATTGGATAGTAAACATACTTGAATATCATTGCATTTCTTTATAACGTTACAGTCGAATAATGTTAAATATCTTTCTCGGAATTATCTTTTTTGATTGCTTTCAGGTATCTCAAATTTTTTTCTGACTTACTCAAACCAACTTTGCTGTAAACCATTTAAAGCAATATCGCTTTTAAAATTACCAGGAATGATTTAATTTTTAATGAATATATTAACATTTGGTAGTTTATCAACTTAATCTTAAGTTTGATTTAAAACGGATTGAATGCAACTAGAAATAAAGAATGTGGTTTCCTAAAGCTGTATTTGCAGCAGACACTAACTGTAAGTCTTTTTGATAACTTCTACTATAAGGTTGTCCTGAGAGTGCTTTATTCCCCAATGTGGAGCATGAACTGCATACCATTCCGTAGCACATGAGATCACTCCTGGTTTTTGATGGGGGTTCGTGTTGCTCGGTCTTGGTTTTCTATTGTGTGTTTTATGTACTGTGATTAGTCTTTTTATTGTTTTGTCTTTTTTTTTTTTGCTATGAAATGTTTTGTTTTCGACTAATGAGATTGAATGTCCTTTTGGCATCAATTGCCTTTCTTTTAAAGAAAATCTGCTGGTACGAAGTATTTGGTTCTCAAACGCTTAATTGTGTACATTTTGAAATATCAAAATGCCGTATTTCAAAAAAGGCTAAATCCATATCATGTTTCTCTTTTGTCCCTAAACTTATAGTAGATGTTTTCTCAAAGGAAATTAATGACATCGGTCTGCTGAGGATAAAGAATATGATGAATTTTACTAAATCTAGAATTAACCATCTGTAGGCATTTCTAACACTTGTTTGATCGTTGATTCTTGAATGTGATTAGATTGATGCATGTTTTTTCTAGATCATTTTTCTATACGTTATGTCCTCATTGGTTTTAACTGCTCTATAACGTTTGTAGAAGGTTTTGGATTTTTACATATTTTGGTCTCAATCATCACTGAGAGAAATTATTTATCGAAAAGCGCGTCTGGTACAGTAAAATTTGTACGATTTGTGTTTTTACCTCATGAAATAGTAATTGTAGGAATTTCCTTGCGACTTGTAATTTTTGGGAATGTTCGAGGACACCTGTGTCTTGTTTCCTACATCCCTACTTAAGTGAAGCATTTCTTTTGATCTATTATGGTTTGGACAAAGTCGAACGTTCAGTCTCGTTTATTTGAAGCAGCAAAAGGAATATGTTAATTTTTTTTCGTTGTGAACTGAAATCATACTGTAGCAATGTGCTATTATGGGTAAAATTTCATAGTGAGTATAAATAAGGGCTATCTCCGTTGATTTCATACGGAAAAAACAGAAGACATGATTGTTGTGTTTATCTTTTCGAGTCTCAGTTAGCAATATGTTTCGCGGTCTTAAACCTTTGAATACCTTTATAGTTTTCTGATCTGTATTTTCACCAATTGAGACATTTTGATTGAGTGTTGATTCGCATAGCGGGAGACATTTACACTGTCGACGCATCCCGGTCTCGCTCCTTATAGATTCCCTCAGTTTTCTTTTTTGTTTCCTTGAATTGTCCATCTTAATCGTTTTACGAGATTTGAACAGTGGCTATTTGATAAACTACTGTCTCCATAATTCATGGCTAAATTTCGACAAAAATAATTATGATATTAATTTAATTTCTTTAGTTAAATCATTAAGTATTTAGATAACATATGCTTCTTTAATTTATCATTTTTAATTACACGTATTAATGTATTCACTTAAACTTTCTACAAATGAAAAGAAAAGATATGGTTATCATTTTCCTTGTCTTTGCTTTAGATTATAAAAGTTTCTTCATAAATCTTCATGAACTTAAGTAAAGAACATGATGGCTTTATTCAACTGTTGTGGTTTTATCTTTCATAATGGGGATATTCCGTAAACACCCTTCTTATTTCGTATATGCATTTCTCAGTTTGTTGGATATGCATCTGATCGCAGTTGCTGTTTTGAATATGAATGAATGTTATACCTTTATTACATAAAACTTCTCAAAAACAGACAATACTGGATTTCGATATCCTTAATTGTTAAATGAATTTGTTTAATGTAGTGTGTTAAATGGAAGTATGATTCCATTGGTAGGTTTGATAACGATGATATTTCCTAGCGAGCATTATGTAGCATTGTCGTTAATTAATGACACTCATCCAATCAGAAGGAAACCATTTGCTTCGACAAAGTAAGAATTTGAAGCTATTCATACGATTTCAAAAAGTCCAGACAATCGCCTTAAGCACAATGCAGCAAAGTTGGTTAATTCATATCTGTTTCAAGGATCAATGTAGTTGGTACATGTGTATGTTAAACTTCGATTCATTTATAAATCCAGCAAAGTTGGCATGTTAAACTTCTATCTAATCAATCACAGCAAAGTTGGTATGTTAAACATCGATTCGTTCATCAATGCTGCAAAGTCAGTATGTTCAACTTAGATTTATTGATCAATGCAGTAAAGTTTGTATGTTAAACTTCGAGTTATTGATCACTGCAGCAAAGCTGGTAGTTAAATAAACTCATCATAGATACCAGGATTAAAATTTTGTACGCCAGACTAAGATTTATTGATTAATTTAGCAAAGATATCATGTTAAACTTAGATTTATTGATCACTGCAGTAAACTTAGTATGTTAAACTTAGATTTATTGATCAATGCAGCACATTTGGTATGTTAAACTTAGGTTTATTTATCAATGCAGAAAATTTGGTATGTTAAACTTCGATTTATTGATCAATGCAGCAATGCTGGTAGTTTAAATTAGATTTATTGATCAATGCAGCAATGCTAGTATGTTAAACTTAGATTTATTGATCAATGCAGCAAAGTATAATGTTAAAATCAATACAGCACAATTGGTATGTTCAGCTTCGATTCGTTTATCAATGCAGCAAAGTTGTTATGTTAAACTTAGATTTATTGATCATTTTGACAGATCTTTAACCGTTCAAAGATATTTAAGATGACCAAATAGATTGCATTTGAACAAAATAGAAATAACAAATTCTATTTAATTTTATGTGAAGTACAATGAAACATCTTTAAAACTTCTTTTCTAGTTAAATTTGTACAGAAAATTATACTTTTACTAGTACAATCAACTCTCATGTCATAATTTAGTTCTCACTTTTTTCTATTACATATAACTTATAGATATAAAACACACAAAAAAAGTTTTCGTCATTGATCTTATCTTTGCTCAATTTAAATGAATTTTAAATTGAAAAATATAGAAATCCAAAAAGCTCTCTTTTGGACTTTGTCTCGAAAATTTGACTACTGACTTATATTCTAAATGACTATAACAGATACGCTTAGTATTTCCAAATTTAACTGAATCAAAACATGTACTATAATTTTAAATCGTCAGTTTGTAATGTTTAGAAATCATTAGAAACATAGAAGATGCAAATAGGTAAACCAAAATCTTAAGTCGGAGATTGACGAACACCTTCATAGCCAAACGAGCAACGGAAATACAAAAAAAAAAAAAAAAAAAAAAAACACTCGCCAAAATCTACACATAAAACTCACTGTAAAGAACAGCAATATAAAAGAAATTGTACAGAATTCAGCTCTTTCATATAACTCGCAAGCCCCTTCCAACGCGAACCATTTGTAACGTTCCGTACTTTATCTGTATTTGCAAAGCAGCATTAATAATCAAAAATGATTTACAGAAGTGATCTGAATACACAGTAAATAAAATAATAATTATTAGAAAAAAGACACTTAGCAAATTTTGAAGCAACGGCACTTCCGCGCTTCTTGCTAAATGCGGTAATCACTTTTTGGCATTTAGTTTAAAAATTAAAGAAAATCTAAATCAATTACCTTTAAAGTAAACGTTTGACTACAAACAATGTTTGTCTGTTTTACGTATTATTTCACTCCGACCAAAATTCTTGTTGACCACTTTTCCCTTCATATACTACACTACATTTTCTTTCTAATGCATACAACGGATTTTATTTATCCAGGTTGTAGTTAATTTTTTTGTCATCTCAAACACCGTTGATAAGAAAATAACTGTATGCTATTTAATCTCACAAAGAGATAAGTAGTTATGTCCCTGTCTGGGTATACAACAGCTAAAAGTGTAAAATTTAAAAAATCTTTTCTAACATTGACCATTAGCTTGTTTTCTGACGAGTTTCCACGAAGTAGCCGCTCAGGCTTTTGTTGTTTGCGTCACTGATTTCGATTCTTGTTCTGTTGTGTTCTGTCTCTTCTTAATGATAATAAAGACAATCCCATTTAGAACACCACCAAGATTAGAGAAGGTTGTGACTGCCTGAAATAGCAACTGTGGAACATCCTCGACCAATTGCCATGCTCCATATATTGCCATGGCCCACCATTGAATGAAGAACGCTGTTACGAACAGCGACATGGTTTTCGCCGCTTTGTGTGCCCCTTTAACAGACGCTGCATTGTCGCCAACGGTATCTTTTAGACGTTTACCTTCTTGGTGAATACGAAAATACGTCAGCCCATAGAACACACTGTTGAGGAACAATACTGCCAGCAATGGAACAGTTGTAAAGAACACACCCATCTGCTTTCCATTCACACCATCAAAATAGCAGCTAGATAAAAGAAAAATAAAAAATAGCATGACGCTTTCTAAAGCAGAGTGTATAGTTTTATGTATATTCAAGATCTTCTGATATCGTCTATGAGGTCAAACGCGTAACAATTAGAGAGTATACATGGGCTTAAACATAAATAAAAGTATATATTATAGTGAGACAGCAACATAAAAAGACAATCGACCAAAAGAAATTTAGAAGTCAATTAGACAGATTTCTATTCAGTATGTCAATTTTAAATCAATTTATTGTAAATTCGAAATTTCTTGTGATGTTTTATTATTCCGAAAAATGCGACAGGGTTGTAATCGCAATAATTTAAACTCGCATTTTGGATTTTTTTATATGAATGAAGCGGGACTTTTTTCTCAATGTCGCAAAACTAATAATCGCATTTTGGTCTAAAATCATAAAATCACAATAATAAATGCAAGCAATAATTTCTGAATTTACAGAAAATAAAAACAAATCTGTGATTTCGCTCTGCTTATAACAGCGACAATAGAACAAGTCAAGATAAATCTGACTTTTTATCGGATTTATTTTAGTCACCTCTAGTCTAAAGACATATTACTTAAGTAAAAGAGAAACCATATTTGTACAAACTAAATATGAATTAGTTATAGAACAATAGATTTATGATATGTATATCTTAATTATGCAAATAAATGTGCACCTTAAATGGCTCCAGCTAAACATGTAAAATGTTGATTAAATCTTATTTACCTCTTCCGCACACTGTAAGGACGATATTTTTGTATAAGTTGCCAAAAATATAATTTTAAAATGACGCGCGGAGGTAAAGACAAATTTAAAATGTATTTGTAAGTGTAAAACACCTCATTTTTTGTTTCACAATTTCATTATTGTATATCTTTATTTTTTAACAACTACAGATGTTAGTCAGCTACATTTTTTTTATTCTTGTGTTTGTTTAGTTTAACTACAGTAGAGTAACACACTTTGAGTGTAAAACAATATTAGTTTACTCATTTTAAAGTTTATTGTAACTTTCCTTAACCAAATCCTTTACGAAATTAGTTTTCAGTAAGAATGAGTATAACCATTTGCAACATTCGAAGAAAGAAATGGAAACGAAAAAACTACAAAAACATCTAAAGTCTACAGGTTGACAGCTTTATTATTTAGTTTCACAACAGACACAAAATTAATACAATTTTCAATAAAAAGATTCGAAAAAATCCCCGAAAAATTAGTAAAACTTTATTTTCAACTCATTTTTTTATAGACTTAATCATATCCTTGTAATCTATTGATTTTAAAACGATTTTTTTTGTTAAAAACCAGGCATATGCGTTATGTATTATTTATTTTGGTTTAGCTACTGTGTTAGCACAAATATGTTATGTATATCAAATGTATTATAAATTCTTAGTGACGTTAAACTTACAAAGAGCCATTTGGTCCCATCTGATCAAGAGCTATCCCGATAATTCCTCCAACTGTAGGAACTGCAAATATGTATGTTAATAGTCTCCAATCATTTTTCCCAAAATTAATCTGCTTGCGAAAAAAGATCAACATAAAGGCGTTGATGGCCACGATGTTGACCATTAAAGTTTGTGCTGTTATAAACACGGCAAGCATGAACCCGTAAAAAATACAGATGCCTTTTGGATGTGGGTGATCCTTTGTGATAGCAATATGCATGTGATCCATCGTATGAGCAACGTTAAACAGACAGTCGCAAATCGCCATATAAACTACGAATCTTTCGCTTCTTGACCACGAGAAAAATGTTTTGTAACTCTTTTTCTTGAATGATACTACTATTACACAAATAGCTGATATAAAGCTCAAAAATATACATGTTAATGCTGGGACATGTATAATATAGAACTGGCCATTGTCCAAACCGGCCAGATCCAAACTGTAACCATCTTTGCCGCCCATTGTGTATCTTGAGAAAGAAAAAAATATAACTGTGCAACAGTATCTTGAACAATATGTAGGATATTATCTATGTCTCCATGCCGACATATATACATATGAATATTTGCCAATCAATGTTAACCTTCATACCAACGGAAGCCGTAGCCAAAGCAAATTACTTTCCCGTTAAAAGCATTGAAGTAATCTTGGAACTGGTACACAACATCACGAGTCAATATACTAGTTCTTATTTTGATTAGCAGCATTACGCGTGATTTTCAAATAGACCTTACTAGACGTTCTCGGTGCAAACATTTGGAAGGCAAAGTGCATACTAATATATGAATAGTCATAGGGAATGGAAGCCTAAACTGTAGAGTGAAAACCGTCTATAGAAGGATATGAACTTTATTTGTATCAAATAATCTTATAAATTTAAACTTTTAATTGAAATAATAATAAATATTGCTAAATCCATGCAAAATAACCGTCAGTTTGACTGTTTGCCAATGATGTCATGCAACAAACATAGTAACCCTGTTACATAGTCTCTCTTTATACAAAACTTCTTTCAAAAGTGATAAAATTAAGAATTATTTCAAACGCCTCGCATTATTTTTATTTAGTAGAGTACAGATTATGCATTATGATTTTTCAGTGAATACTATTGCTGTGATTCCAGCTGATTTGTTCTCATCATTATGTAAACTTTAGTTTTCCGTTTAGGGTTCGTAGTTTGTTGTTTGTCTTTTCTTCTTTTTTTCTCTTTTGATCATGGTGCACTCTTTCTTTCTTCGACTCGTAGTTCTATCAAGATAATATTACTATTGGGAGTACGAGTACCGCTTACGAAGCCTTAAACTTCCAGAGTATAACATTGATAGGAACAACGTATTTTAGGTTAGAGTTAATTATTGTTTACAGTTTCATTTTAAATGTTCTCTGTTTGTATTCATTCCCCTCTTCTTCTATTTTCCTGTCTGGTTTTTTTAATTTGCTTGTGTATTGTCATGTAAAGTAATGAATAATTATCTTTCTTTAACTGCATTAATTAGAATAACACATAAGGATTAATTTTGGAAAAAATACTTATTCTATTGTCTGTGATTTATGTACATGGAATTTTATTGACTTTGCACGGGGAGAAACTGGAAATCAAGTTAGTAATGAAGGACCACACATTCGTTGCATACAAATTTTACAATCGCTTGCATGTGTCTAGGTAAAGTTATTTTGAATGATTACCATAACTTTAATAGGATCGATACATTAGGGATAGAGCATATATATATATATAGTCAATACGTACACTTTATTGTATATCATTTGATGCAAAAAAGGATAAAAAAAAGGTCGTCGTATCTTTGAACTTTCCCGAGTCTTCCGGAAGATTGCCGAGTTTACTAGCTTCGATCCTTGCTTGGAAGTTGAAGGGAAAACAAAACTAACCTTAAAGAACGGGAATCATACGATCGTTTGATTTCACAATATATCCTTGCAGATAATCGATTTAATGATTTTTTAAAATTTTCATCTGTAAAATCGAATCATTACTGAATAGATTTTAACTTGAAGTTATTTCTGCTAACAATAATCAATCATATTGATAAGACATTCAAACCATCAATGAACTTATATCTAAAAAAAAAAAAGTATAATATTGATCAAAAACTATACGATCACTTTTGGATGACCTACTAGCTTGATTTTTATACAGACCTAGCAACGGATTTGCTGACACGTTTAAATTCATCAAAATCATAACAACATCATAACCATTAAATGCAAGCACACGCTTTAGAATATTTGTGAAATCATTTCTTACCCAACATACACATAGTTCATACTTACACTGACTTCCGGTGCCTGACTTTCTAACAAGTTTTTAAATATCTGAATTCGGAAAGATAAATACCCGTTTAATCCAGATTTAAATTGGAATACACGTGAAGGCCAACCTTATTTGAAATAAAGAGCAATCTGAATTTCTTATCAGCAGGTTAAGTATTTTATTTTAGCTTGCTTTTGATCACCAGTAGCATTCTTTTATTCAGTATGTTGAAGATAAACAGACACAACGATGGCAAAAAAGAATAATAAACAAAAAGAAAAAAAACAACCAACCAGAGATTGAGCAACACGAACCCAACCAAAAGCCGGTGGTTATCTCATCCAGGTACTCCGAAAATGTAAGCATTTCTTGCTCCATTAGTGTCACTCGTCGTGTTGTTTATGACAAGTAAGATCTAAAAGAAAAAAGTTTAACTCATCTACATTTTCATATGTATGTTCCTAGTCTAGAACCTGGTCAGTAGTTGTCATATTTAATATTTATGTTTGTTGTTATTTGGAGAATTTAGTTTTAATGGTCGATCTTTAATTTTTAAATCTTTTCTGCTATTTTTATCACTTGTTTAAAGTCAATAGACTTGGGACGCTCCAGAGCTTGACATAACGTGTAAACACCCGTTTATTGTTGAATTCTACAAGTTGACCTCTATAGGTATCATTTTGCTTTTTTGTGTCGTTGGGTTACTGTCCCATTGACGTATTACCTATGTCTAATTTTATTCATATTAGATTTGATAATCTGAATCTAAAAGATACATTGTTGTTTATGACAGGACATGTATGATACTCTGTTTATGAAAAGTTTTGTTAAGTTCAAGGTTGTTGTTCGACTAAATTTGTGAGTGTTTGACGGTCTTTGGGCAATAATTTGGTGTAGGTCTATATTTTCTGTTGAATTCATTCACAACTTATCGGGGTACAGGGCAAGTTTAACATTGACTCTGAAGACCGTATTTAAAACTAAGGAGATGATGTATGATTTCCATTGATACAACTGTACACCCTAGACCAAAGGAAGAGAATGTATACAACTAAAGAGCACTGTACCGCTTTCAACAATGAGCAAATCTCGTACCGTATAGATAGCTATAAAAAATGTGAATAAAATCAAAAGATAAAACCAGTGGTGTTATAATTAGCAAACGAAAAACAAAAATGGCAGACCACAATCACGGACAACCACTGAGTTACAGGCTCCTGGCTTGGAATAGACACTTAAAGAATATGGCGGGATTAATGCTGAAGTTTCATTTTCTATGTCTCGGTGGGTGGCTGTCCATTGGCTTTTATTTAAGATATCAGTGCTAAATTCATGCGAACGTCAAACATTATATATGAAAAGCAGTTTCTTGTGAATTTATGTAAAGAAATATAATGGATAAACTGCAAAATAAAGCGAGGTAAATTTGTTTTTGTAATCAACATTAAAAAATTGACACTAACCTGTCAATGAAAAAATAGACTTGATATATTTTGGTTAAGGAACTTTATAGGTTATCAATAACGTAAACCTGTATAGTTACAGTTACCAGTTAGTGTAACTACTGTACCATCTGAAGTAAAAAAAAAAAAAAAACCAAAACAACAGGGTTTTCATCATTTGTTTAGGCAAGACACAGGTTAACCACCTTATCTTATATACTCACTTGAGATCTTTATCAAGAGATGGAATATAAAACTATTTCCCATTTTTCATAGTTTACTAGTAGAATGTTTTCAACCTTTGCTCAACGTTTGACTCATGATATAAAAGCACATACTTTATGTTCCCTAAAACGACGATAAATGGGGAATCAAAGTTTTTTTTATAACCCAAAAGATTAAGAATTGTACTTATTAATTAGAATTTGAATCAACATTTAAAGTATTTACATGCAAAGGTGACATAGTCGTGTTGTTTTAATCAATATTTCAGCTTACAAAGTATGCATGACTAAAACCTTTTTTTCTATATCTAAGAGTTTGTATATCCGAACGGAATCTAACAAACTGATGGCCCAGTTTACTAAATCATACGATCAGAAAAGTTTATAGATTCAAATTTCAATCACACGCAATATCCGTCTGTGCTTTGCCCCAACTAATTTGTGTTAAAATATAGGCTCATTTGAAAAGTCAAGAACGTGGGAAAAGTCAATAAACTAAATACATTTTTTATTTCAAAACGATTTATGTATTTACAAAATTTGAAAATAAATGAATCAATCGAATAAACAAGTAAAAACAAACATCTAAGACTTTACTATACTTCTTATATTGGAAGCGGAAGTGATTTTAGATTTGAGATGAGATTAATAAAAAAAAAAAAAAAAAAAAAAACAAAAGCAATAGCAAAATAACCACCACCCCCAAAAAAATAAAATATAAAGAAACAACCAATGAAAAACAACAAAAAGCCAATAAAATCCGAAAAATTATTCCACCTATACCGGTATTCGAAATTTTGGTTACAAGTCATATTTATAGGGTCTTAAGCTTTTCAAGCATCTTTGTAAAAGATTTGATGGAAATGTATGTGTGTGCGGTGTCTGTGTGCGTGGTGTGTTGTGCGTGGTGTCATGGCGGAGACGGTGTCGATACCTCGGTTGCCACCAATTCCTGTTATGCCGCCTATAGCATCATCTTTTCTTATTTTATATTATCATATAAGCTTCACTGTTTATTAAAATTGTCCGTTGGATTAAACTAGAGATTAAACGAGCACTGTCCTTTTGGGTTTTGTCTATTCTTCTTCGTGTATATAAACAATATACATATATTGCCGGAAAGGTCTAAAATTCATTTGTACGATATCAGAAACAAGAACAATTTCTTTATTCTTTATAAGTATAGTAAAATGTAAGACAGCAGTATTCTATCTTTTTTACATATATCATGTTCTACTGGTACTGAAACTGAATTCGAATATGGTTAAAGAATCCAGTCTTCCAAGGATCTTCCAAGAAAGTTTTGGTCATATTCTTTTAAGACATAAAAAGCACAAAATTTTATTTGATCGTTGTTCGCTCAACTGTCAGTGGTAAAAATATCATGCATATTAACGTGGGGCACAAAGAATAGCAATAAATATATGGTTTAGGTCGAAAACTTATTAATCTAAGAAAGGAAAGAATAATTTCTTGGTCAGGTAGGTTGACTATGATAAACTTGAATAATGATGAATAACTGTTTAACGCCTAGTGACAAATAGTGTATGCACACCTGGACGATATCTTGAAAATGCCTAAACCCTGATTTGTACTACATCGACGTGTTTGGTCGGATTTTCAACTCTTCTTCTTGTAGTGACGGTCCGCAAGAAGACATGTTATCCTACCCGGACACATTATTCTGACTGCGAGTTGATTAGTCTTGTTATAACTTCTAAATGCCGTGTGTTTGTTGGAAATTCAGCAAACATCAATTTCAAATATTTGTTTTGACTTTGTTAGGGATCTGACCCACATCTTTTCACTCTCGAGGTTATGACGCTTCCGCTAGATAACAGAGGCAGATCATTGGAGCTTACAATTACGTTTGTAACAAATGATAAACAAGTGCACTTATGAATTGGTATGTTCGTTTATAACCTTTAATTTTTTTTTAAAGAATGTATACAATATATAAAAATTATGGAATTATATGAATGGATTATTATTCTTGCTTTGGATAGTATATTAGCTTTTTAAAATTCGTATTTTTTAAGTGGAAAAGGAAGTCTTTGGGTTTTTCAATGAACTGTTTTGAAAGAAATAAATTCTCTTTACTGAAAGAAAAAGGAATCGAAATTGAAATATTCTGAAAATCATTTGTTTGAAATATTATTCTGATTTTTTAGATTAATTGATGAGTATGATTTAACAAATACTGAAAAATCAAAAGGCTACTGACCGAAATAAATCTTGAGAATCTAAAATAAAGAAGTTTCTCCTTCCTAGCGCAGTTTTTTGAATGAAATAAACGAGGTGCTTATATAGGAATTATCGGTTTTATATGTCCTTTGAGAATAAAAAAAAAAAAAAAAAAACTGGAACAGAACCATGAATGTAAACCAAAAAATAAATATGATCAAAATAAGGAGATGTGGTATGATTGCCAATGAGACAACTATCCACCAAAGTTCAAATAAAGTTGATGTAAGCAATTATAGGCAACCGTACGGCATTCAACAATGAGAAAAACCCATACCGTGTGGTCGGACCCTGCATTTTGAAGTAGTCGAATGTTGATTGTTAGTGAGGTCTGTTGTAATGTCCAATATTTTTTTGTGTCAAAATAATAGAATATTACGTATTAAACTTTTAAATGACATCGCAATAGATAATCCTATATTCCCAACTCTGTCTGATACTGAAACAATATAAACCAAGTGAAAAGAAAAACAGGTTCCTTTATAAAACAATCCTAACAATAAAGAATTATTATATATGTTACCTGTAAACCTTATATATTTTTCAGTTACTAAACCGTAAAAAAATCCATGCTGTTGCTTTATTCAATGCCTAATACAATATATATTTACTCATCACATATATCAGGCTTAAACCTTGGTACGCCATACTCGCGTTTCGTCTACAAAAGACTCGCCAGTTTTTCCTCATTTTTACGGAAATGTTGTTAACCGTGCCCGGAAATTTAGAAATGATCCTTGTAAACTTATCGCTCCTTTAAATAAACTTATTCTAAAAGATTACCAATTCAACACTGTAATAAGATCATTGAATATTGTTTTTATTGGTATAAATATTGATTTTGTTATCAGTAAATTAAAAGCAAACTAAATATTACTAGTATGTTTTATACATATACACATTCATGGATCTACAATCTGTCGATACCTGTATCTTGGCATTGCACAAGATCATGTTTTCTCTGACTGTTTATGACGTCTTTACACTAAATCCATTGGATGTTGGATGTGTACGGATTGATAATTTAGTCTTAGATGCATGATTTTTTATCAGTTGTTAGTGGCTTTGAACTAGCTGTCAGATAACTGCGAGTACTCTCAGATCTGTTCCTAGTGTCTTTTGTTGTTTGGATGTACAAGTACCCTGCCACGTCCACTTGTATTTTGTCCATCTGATGAGTTAAGCCTTTTTCAACTGATTTTATAGTTCGTTCTTATGTTGTACTGTTATATCACTGTCCCAGGTTAGGGGAGGGTTGGGATCCCTAACATGTTTAACCCCGCCACATTCTATATGTGGCGGGCCCAAGTCAGGAGCCTGTAATTGAGTGGTTGTTGCTGTTGATTATGTACGTTATTTGTTTATTGTTTTGTACCGTTTCTTGTAGTGTCCTGTTGCACCACTGACCCAGGATTAGGGGAGGTTGGGATCCCTAACATGTTTAACCCCGCCACATTATGTATGTATGTGCCTGTCCCAAGTCAGGAGCCTGTAGTTCAGTGGTTGTCGTTTGTTTATGTGTTACATATTTGTTTTCGTTCATTTTTGTACATAAATAAGGCCGTTAGTTTTCTCGTTTGAATTGTTTTACATTGTCATTTCGGGGCCTTTTATAGCTGACTATGCGGTATGGGCTTTGCTCATTGTTGAAGGCCGTACGGTGACCTATAGTTGTTAATTTCTATGTCATTTTGGTCTCTTGTGGACAGTTGTCTCATTGGCAATCATACCACATCTTCTTTTTTTTATATATATCGCCAGTGACGCTTGAATCAAAAAAATTAAACAGGCCAAATAAAGTACGAAGTTGAAGAGCATTGAGGTATCGAATCGATAAAATTACTTTTGTAACGTAACATAACTACCAATGTTCTCAATAATCTTTATTTTCGTTTTTGGTATATTGAGGACTGAAAAAAAATCTGCCATGATATGCAACGTTTTTTTTTTTTTTCAATGAAACAATAAGGATAAAAATATTCATAATTATAAATAGAGAATATCATATGGCTTTTTCAATATCACATCCGTATCAACCCGAGACACCAATATAATCCCAAGAGCTCTGCTCGAGGGATTATATACACCTTGTCGCTATTTGTCCGCCATTACTGGATATCACACAGGTTCCCGTAAAATTTTGACGTCATAAAACAAAATATCAGACGCCACAATGGAAAAGTGATTGTTGTATGCGTAAAAAGTTCAAGCGGCCGGGTCAGCCGGGATTAGCGATAAGGTGTATTGGTTGAGGGTTGATACGGTGTGTGATATTGAAAAAAGCCATATCATATACACTTTATTATATACATATACCTCACGTAGATGTTTTTTATGTGACATAACGTCATACAGGTAAGGAGGTTTGAAATGACGTCATACAGATTATAGGTTTGATATGACGTCATATAGATTAGGGGTTTGATAAAGCCTTTGCAACAGTGACTGCAATCGATGACGTGACGTCATACAGATTAAAGGTGTGATAAAGCCTTTGCAACCGTGCTGATATCGATATCATCACGGGTGGCTGATACAGCACGCTTGCCAATGATTGTATTACACATACAATTTATCTGTATTTACTACTAAGTATATAATAAAATAAAATATCGTGCAGATAAGCTATCTTTTTTATAATGTGTTTACAGAATTTGATGTTCTGCAAGATATTTAAAAATGACTGATGTCATCGATTCTTCTTCAGACTGACGGGATTTGTAGCACAAATCGCTATTTGAGCATTGCTTTTAATTTTTTTTAAGTACACAAACATGGATTAATACATTGCACTCTTTTGGATAAAAAAAAAATCGCAACCATCTTTAGAGGATAAATATACTGTCCTCCGGGGAGTGGATAACGGCTTTATATATATATACGTTTTCGTTCACCTCTATCTTCCTTATAATCTTGTAAACAGCCGATTGAACTTCTCATAATTTTGCAATTCATTTGGCTTTTTTTTCTGAATGATATACATTTGACCACTTCATGGTTTTTGTTATTATGACCTTCAAGCTTTCAGATTTTTTGTTATAACTTAGGGCCTTATATGAACCCAGACTTGATAAACACTTCATAGTTTTCACTCCGTCCTTATATGACCTTATAAAAAAAATGTACAAATCTTGACAAAGGCCTTTTAGGAAGAAACTTAGCTTTTATTGTTTAGTGGTTATAAAATAAAATACGGAGATGTGGTATGCTTGCCTATGAGAGATTAAATGACGTAGATGTAAATAACAATTAAAGTCACCGTACGGCCTTCAACAATTAGCAAAACACATTATGATACAGTATAGTAGGCTATAAAAGGCCAAAGGCATGACCAAAAGTATCACAATTCAAACGATAAAACAAACGGCCTGTTATATGCGTAAACCATCAACGAAATATTATTATGACATACATGAAAAAAAAGAGAGGAAGAAAAAAAAAAAAAAAACAAGAACTACTGAATTACAGGCTCTTAAAACTCGAGAATGGCACATACAGAATGTAACGGGGTTAAACAATGTTTGCGAGAACCGTTTATGTGTTTCTTTCCTACTTTTTAAAATTTAAAAAATCAGTATGATGTAATGTGTAAATTTAATAAAAGGTCAATAAGAAAAGCTCTTCTTAATATTTATAGTTTGAAGTAGATTGGACGGAAATAAACAACTTTATCGTTTTGGTATTTTTCTTTATCATTATCAATCTGAAACACGTGATTGACAATCCAGAAAACTAGAAACATTTGGTATTTGAAAACATATAGTTTATTAAAGAGAGTTCTAATGTATAAGGGGAAACAATTCCACTGATTTCATGATCACCTATCGATGTATTATTTTCAGTGAATATATTAGTTTGTGTAAAGTGTAATTTTAGTTTTAAGATTAAAAAAAAAAAAAAAAAGTCGGAATATGCCAAGGGGGCGTTCAAAACCAATGAGTCGAAAGGAAAACTGCAATAACTGAAGTATATGACACAACCTCAATATTAAGCACATATAGTGCAGAGGCGAAATATTAAAATGCGCTCAATTAAGGAGTTTAATGCACCAAAAGAACGCACGCCTGGAAATGTTTTAAAATGAAAGAACGGATGGCAATCGTATTGGTTAAACATGCCTTAAGAAAATCGTATGGTATGGCTTTTTAGTGTTATGCAGTTTATACAACTAAAATCACCGATACACTAAAGTGATTACCTTTTTCTACGAATCACAAGATCCATGCTAAATTTGAACATGCAAATGTAGGAATAAGTAATTTATTGTAAAAGGCATGACATCCAAACAATTAAGAACAGCCAATTATACTTTTGATAATTGCGAGATAAAAGAGACAAGGTTTAAACTTATGATTCCTATTTTATTTACGGACGCGGCTTGTTTCTTTTTAACTAATTTAGGAAATTTTCAAACCGAAAATGTATCATTGAAATCATGCCATACCGGACAAATTATCACTACGCGGCTGGTACCGCCTATTCTACCGGCATTGATACAAACCAGAGAAAATATTAACGAATAATGATGAACGATGTGTTTTATATTCTCCATCAAGTTTTTTGAATACCGACATTCGGGGGATCCGAAATACATTGAAGCATTTTCAACATGATATATTGAAATTAATTCAGGTAAAATTAAATAAACTGAAAGGTTAATACGTTTTAGATATCTTTCTTATTGTACAGACACTTGCACAATGTGTGGAACACTTAATGACGACAAGGGTTTCACTTTTCGGTTGTGTCATTATTTTTTTACTGTTTACAGGAAATGAACCAAACAAAAACAAAAATGAAAAACGCATATTTGTTCTTTCACACTTGAAGTTGCCGTGACAATTAAACCACATATGGTGAATAACATTTATTGTTATTGTAAATGATGATAAAAAAGATGTAAATTACTTTGATGTTCATATAGGGTTCCTTCCGCCGGATAATTGTCTTTTTTACGATGATAATATTAAGTGAAAAAATCAGTTACGTAGAAAGAATGTCCAACATGACAAGCTTTTTCGTTGAGAATTCTACAAGACCCTCTATTGGGGAAGTTAAAGCACTAGTTGATGGTTATGATATAGCCGTGTACGGAATAGCAGAGGAACATTTTATAACATTCATGTGCCAGCGCTGATATGTATTTGCATCAGTTTTATATGCGCATTGACAATTATTGGATATTCTTTCTATCATCAACATTATTCAACTTTTTCCAGTGGACAAAAAGCGAGAGATTTGTAGTATACATGGCGCTGTGTGACGCTCTTTTTAACGTTGCACATTTTACTGACCATTTGCACATTGCTGTCACAAAAACATTACCAAGACCAAAATCGCTTTGTGCATTTTATGGATTCATGCTGACTGAGTTTATAACAGCACAAAATTTGATGGTGAATATTGTCGCCATTAACGTTTTTATATTAGTTTTCTACCGTAAGCATTTATATTTTGGAAAATGCGACTACCGACTGTTGGTCTACATATTTGGTGCCCCAGCTTTAGGGGACTAATTGCAGGTGCTCTTGGACAGCTTGGACCTAATGGATCATTGTATGTATTTTCTTAATTTTACCGAATCAGTCACACGTATCTTTTGCTGCGTTTGGATCGCTTTTATGAATAAAAAAATATTATTCTTAAAATTATCTGAAAACAAATATTCTAATTTGAATGACGTTAAAGATTTATATTATTACACAATTTCATCTTAAAGAGATCTTCAGTAATATTAATGGAATACATAAACTTAAATACTTTCATATCCAATGAAGAGAACATGTGAGACAGAAATTAGTTAATGGGTGTATGCGAAACAATAAAATGGTTGATTTATGTTCGTTGTGAACCGATAAAAAGTTGCTTTTTTCGTTCTGCCACAATTAACACCAATATATTAATTTATCGGTTGCCAAACACCAATAAGCAATGTTTCAGTTCGCATTTCGTACATGGACCTACAATCTGCAATGTTATGATTCCGTTTGTTTAAAAATGTATAATAAAAAAAATATTTTCTTTTTCTTTTTAGCTGTTATTTTGATGGAGTTAAGGGAAAATGGACGGGTGTTTTCTTCACAACAGTACCTCTTTTGCTGGTTTTGGTCATAAACACGATTCTTTACATTTTAAGTTGGTTAAGGATCTACAAAGAAGCCAAAGAAATTAAAGATTCACTCGGAAAGTCCTCTAGAGTTTTAAGAGCTTCACATAAAGCTGCGAAAACAATGTCATTATTTGTCACAGCATTCTTTGTTCAATGGTGGGCAATGGCGTTATATGGCGTTTGGCAGTTGGTTGCTGATGTTCCATTTCTTTTATTCAATTTTGTGACAACATTTTCCAACGTGGGTGGTATTTTGAATGGAATAGTTTTATCATCATAATGCGCAGAAAACGTGAGAAGGAAGAACCAAGTACTAAGGCCTCCGACGACAAAGTGGGATCTGGACATACCGCAACTACACCAATGCACTCAATCGTACATTCAAACGGTCATTCTGCAAATGTTGTTTAAAGCAATAACGACACAAAACATATTTTATTTCTT
Source organism: Mytilus coruscus (assembly GCA_017311375.1). Taxonomy (NCBI): domain Eukaryota; kingdom Metazoa; phylum Mollusca; class Bivalvia; order Mytilida; family Mytilidae; genus Mytilus; species Mytilus coruscus. The sequence goes on along the minus strand of CM029599.1, from coordinate 28,407,505 downwards.
TTTGATACTATTATTGAAATACACTGGAAATTGTTATTGCCATGTATAAATAAGAGTGCTAATAATTCGTAAATTTTTGTTTTAACTTTGATTATGGGTGTGCGCATTTATTTGTGTCTGATATGAAAGATAGATTACATTTTGAACATGTAACGACACCTTATACAACGGAGTAATTCTATACTATGGTACATGTATGCACTTAAGAGAACGACAATCATATTTTAATATTTTAAATGTCAAATGCACGAATTGATAATGATTGATTCAGTAAATAAATTCAGTCAATCTTCAACTAAAAATGTAATTTCTGCTTTTAATTTGGTTTAAAAGTAAGCCACATCTTCAGAAAGGGATGCAGGCGTACTACCACAGAAGCATTAATTGGCCAATCCGATAGATAAGTACTAAATAAAAACCATTTTAAATATGTAACACGCAACTCAACCTTGTGCAAAACGAACTTCAGTTAATAAACTGCTCCGGGAGCGTACTTATGTCCCCTAAAGCATGTATCGTCAGTCAAATTGCCTCGTTGTAAATGCTGGTTATTGTCAAATGCAGAACAAAGTGAAAAAAGGGGCATTGAAAAATCTAAAGCCAAGGAAGGACAGATAAATATATGGAAAATGATAAAAGGATAAACAGCAAATCACAAATCTCAAATAACTATACAAATAAAAAAAAACAAAAAAAAACCAAAAAAACAAACTAATAACTGAGAGTAAAATAAGGTGCTCCGGAAGAGTAAACAATTTCTGTCCTCTACTAGTTTTACCCGTCGTGTTGACAAGTGAAAATTCGATGACGAATCGTATTTGATTTTAGATCATAAATGAGGGAAGGTGAATGGGATTGTTGCTTAGGTGAATACAGATTTTCCTTCAAGGTCAAATTTATCGCGAGGGTCCATAAATGGAGGTGACTCAATTTTTACTATTAAGAACCATTGATTACGTAGCTTGTTTATAAACAGTTATTCTCTACCAGAAAAATCCTTATAGGGAACACGAATTTGGTTGCACTTTATCAACTATGAGATTTATACTGCAATCGTTATATTTGAGCAGTCAAAATGCGTTGTATAAATTTATGTTATATACAGTCACTGAACTTATAAAGCACTAAACCACAATTACCGCTATTGTTCGTACAGTACATACTTCCGCGAGGTGGTCACCGTTTCCTACAAAAAATGAGCAAAAATGTTGTTCTTGTTCTTATTTGTAAATAAAATTGTATAAATTATTACGTTTTTTCCTTATGGTATATATTTTATTCTGTAATCAGGGACAATCATTATTCTGACTGATTTGAACAAGATACATGTTGAGTTTGACTCCAGCAAAGTAAGAGGGAAAATTTTAAAGGTAGTTTAAAAAAAAAAAGAACCAAAACAACTTAATTGGTATAAAAAGGTATAACAATAATGCCGAAGGTAAATTCAAAAAAGGGAGAAAGTCCATAAAAACTCACAATATCAAACGTTAGACTTTATCAACCAACGGAACGAATGGAAACAACTGTCATTTTACGCCATAACGAGTTGGTTGACCGTTATGGAATAACCGTTTCACAAATGATATCGGATATGTTCCTTATGTCGTAACTACAATACCCTTCCCTTTTCACGAATTTGACCTACCAAATTAGACTATTTACCGGATTTGTAATAACATAAGCAACACGACGGGTGCCACATGTGGAGCAGGATCTGCTTACCCTTCCGGAGCACCTGAGATCACCCCAGTTTTTGATGGGGTTCGTATTGCTTAGTCTTTAGTTTTCTATGTTGTATCTTCTGTACTATTATTTGTCTGTTTGTCTTTTTATTTTTAGCCATGGGGTTGTCAGTTTATTTTCAATCTATGAGTTTGACTGTCCCTCTGGTATCTTTCGTCCCTCTTTTTTGACTTAGTACAGGCATTTTCGAAGAAAATGGTGGCTTAAACCTGGTTTTATAGCTACCTAAAACTCTTATGACACTTGTTCATAGTTCCGTTATATTGACAAAATTTGGTGAGCAACCAAAACAGATATAATAGGTTAATGTGACATAACATTTGTTTCAGATTGCAGTATAGTGGGAACATTGTGTTTTGTAAGAAACTAATTGTATTGGTTACATCATGATAACAATACATGGATTCGGCACGAAACAGATGAAATCTCGACAGAGCCTTGCATTTACCCCGTTTCTTAGCCTTATTCTTATATCATTGATTTGTCAATTCAGTATCTTTCAATTGTCTATATATTTTCACTATGCGGTTTTGCCTGGTTTCTACATAAAAAAGGCGAGTTCATAATGAAAACATTAAAGTTATCAGCCTGGTAGCAAAGTTTTGTTTTGAACCGACACTCACACTGTGGTGACAAATGATCTCCTTTTGAAATGGAAATTGTCAGCGTTTGTACATCCTCTGCTAAGACACTGTCGATTATAAATTCAGTAGAAAATGTTTTGGTAATAGCAAAAATGAAAAAAAACAAAAATACAAACCATGAAACCATAAAATATCATCATTATTGTTTTAACATGTCACACTTTGACATCATCATAATATGTCACAAACATGAATGTACAGGGACTTTTTTTACCACTTTTATTTCCCTCGGATTTAGTATGTAACCCCGATTTGTTTTCTCTTAACCGATTTATGACTTTTGAACAGCGGTATACTATTGTTGCCTTTATTTATTAGAACTCATCAAATAAATCGAAAAGTTGGTAGTTACATGTGCAATAATTTAGACCTTCACTTATGATTGTTGAAAAAAGATGCATTAATTTTTGAAATGATAGTTTTTTTTAACGTTTGGTTTTATTAACCCGAACACATAGAACTTTACATTGTAATATTTACACAATAAGCTCATAAGACAGTTTCTTTGCCACGGTTGTATTCAAATTTTTCCAGATATTTTAAATCGAAGCTGCAAAACAAATATAAGATAAAGAAAAGTAATTCTATGCAATTTTAATCAGATATCACGAAACTAATGCACTGTTTTATTCATAATTTCGAAAGTAATGCAATGTACATCTGCAGGTAAGTATACTTCAAGTTACACAGTTAAACAGATATCTGAAGATTAAACAATTGTTTTTGACTGCTCTTTTATCCTTCAAATACACTTACAATGCATAAATTGTGCCAATAGATGAACTTTGCAACTCGTTGTATGCATAGTTATAATTAGCGAGGATAACAAGTTTCTCTCTAGGAAAGAAGTAGATTATGAACAAACTAAATTTAGAAAGTATAATCTCTAAAAATAACCTTCAACCATAATAAGAACAGGGTGAAAGGATAAACGGATTACCTAATATGGATTAAAGGTAAATTTCTCATTTCCAAAATAGTTTAGGATATTTGTCTTTTATTCTATAAGAAAAGAGGAAATCATATACTTATGATTAGCATGGATAACAATTTTCTCTCTAGGAAAGCCGTAGTTTATAAAAAAGCTAAATTTAGAGAGTATAATCTCCAAAAGAACCTTCAATTTAAATAAGAACACGGTGAAAGGATAAAGGGTTACCAAATAAGGATTAAAGGTAAATTTCTCATATCCAAAATAGTTAAGAATATTTGTCTTTTATTCTATAAGAATATACTTATGATTGATTTTATTTAAAACCAATTTCTACAACAATCAGATTGTTTACGTTTGGAACATATGGTGTCGTCATTCAAAGGCGTTGTATTTTTTTAATTCGGAAATAGTATTTAAACTAAACATATAATAAGAATTGAAGAACGACCCTTAGGGTTCCTGTATTATCTATTTACCTTGATTTATTAAGAAGGGTGTAAACTTTGATATGTACGAAGATGATATCTTAAATTGGTAGCGAAATCAGTTGAAGGTTAATTATCGAGAAATTAGTGGGAGAAGGTGATGGTTCCTATTTTAGTACCAATATATTTTTTTAAAGTCTGAGAAAAAACAATAATATACCCAAGATTATGTCCGTCATGAAGCTAAAAAGATGAATGGTACACGGAACTCCATACTTGAAAACAAATGAAAAATGGCAAGTTCTTTTTTTTTATTTTAAAGATTTGAATAATGAAGTCCAAAAATTCATTTCATATTGCCAATAATGTTTATTTTCTGCTTCTTAAGTCACATAGGATAACATCTTAGTTGTTTTTTTTTTTTTCACATATTTGGTCAGATGATCGCTTTATTTAAAATGATCTCATGAAAACTTGGACAGAAATTTCCTATGTACGAACTTCAATGTTTTTTTCAATTAATTTTGACTCCCCTTTCTACTGCAAAGTTTGTTCCACCAATTCAAGATCTTTGTATATTTTTTCCTGAATGGAATTTGATGATATGTACGGACATACTCAAGTTCACCTGTATAAACGAAAATTAATACACAGTTACACTTTTATCTTGAGCATCTACAAAGAAAGTTTGATGTGTTTGAGCTTTTGATCAATATTTCCGATTTGAATTTTCCTTGTTTTGCAATAAAATTATTAACTTATAAACAAGTTTCTTATTCCATTACAAATGATTGGTTTCCTTGTCAAATATGTGCAATAAAATTTGGAAGGTAAACAAAGTAGCAAATTATGACAGTGTTTGAAATTGAATATCAAGATGCACTTTATTAAGAGACGCTTGTGAAAGCAAACAAGGGCAAACACATGGACATTATTTAACCACTAAAACAATGGATACGTGTCAGCGATCAACACCATTAAAGGAGTACTTTGGAAACGTGTTGTTTTTCACTCGTCCCCTTGGTTGATAAAGTTTGATTTTATCAGTTTTTATGGACTTTCCCGTTTTGAATTTACCTTGGAGTTCGGTATTTTTGTTATAATTTTTTTGATAGAATTACCTCCAGTCTATAACAAGAATTTCATCAAAACAGTGTAAACTGGCGAGAATCATCTCTGTTTTATATAATATGTTTCTGATTTTTTTTCTAGAACAAACGTTTATTCATGCAAACTAAGCTATTTAATATTGAAAATTGTAAGGGTACTTTTCATGCTTAAAACTTTTCAAAGCGTAACACATCGGGGTTATAAACAAAGAACCTAAACAACGTGATAACCTTCGCTATGACCGAACGGAAGGATACGATTGACATTTATTTGTAGCAAATTTATTATCTTGAACAATTTCTTGTCGATCTACATGTAAACTTTTCTGGCAAAAATAATTTTCTAAGGAAATAGACATTGCTTTACGTTGTAGGAAAAACATGTTCATTAATGATATAAAAATCTGAACAAGCAAATAAATTAAGGATAATTTTTCAAAACTGGTTTCGCAAATTTCAAAAAGTTAATATAAATCGTAAGGATAATAGCAACAATAATAGTAAAAGTAATAGTAAATAGAAATTCGCTCAATTTTTAGTTTTCAATGTTGTGTTTTGTATACTGTTGTTTGTCATTTGGTCTTTTTCCTTTTTTTGGCATGGTGTTGTCAATTTATTTTCAATTTTTGAGTTTGAATGTCCCTTTGGTATCTTTCGCCTCTCAATTACAAGAGGAGATTTACCGAAATCCGTCTGTATCAATGACATAAATTTATCAAAGATAAAATTCATTCCAATTAATGAAAGGACAATTAATGTTACAAATTTTCATAAAACGTTGCTCTTGAATTTGTTTATAGACAATTATCATCGGATTAAGAAACTAAAACAAAAATGAAACTATTCATTTTATATTTAAAAGTATTTGATATTTGTGGTATTCCGTGTTTTGCTTATTAATTTTTCACCATAAAATATGTTATTAATTTTTTTCATTTTTGGTATCCTTTCTCAATAAATTAATTAATTTGGTAGATGACAATTTTCACCCGTTAGGAAGCCTACTAATTGGAATTTAAACAGCCGATTATCTATGTATTTTGAAATTATTAAAGCATTAAGGTTTCAACACCCTCAGGTAAAGTTGACTTTATATGGATTTGGCTGCCATTTTTAGGTTTTTTTGTTATATATAACACATCACGTAATTCGGTACTGAAACAACTTTGGCTATTAAGGTAGCAGGTCTGGTAACCACTCAACTCCGTCCGTCATTCCGTCTTTCCGTCTTTTCGTCATTTCGTCCATTCGACTATAAGTAGTAAACTTTCGTCAAATTTTTCTTGGCTTCTATGAAAGCAAATGGTTTTATATCTGGTATTCAGCTTGATAATGTTGTGTTGTAACATGCAAGTCAATTTCACATCTGCCGTGCTGCCACTTCCTGTTTGCCGATAGGTATATTATCATATATTATGGGTAAATGCACTCATTATATAAGGCATATTTTGTCAAACTTTTTTTAGCATTTATACAAGGCAAATGATTTTATATTTGGTGTGCAGCTTGATAATATAAAATTAAGGAGATGTGGTATGATTGCCAATGAGACAACTATCCACCAAAGTTAAAATGAAGTGGATCTAAGCAATTAGAGGCAACCGTACAGCCTTTAACAATGAGAAAAACTGATACGTATAGTCGGTTATAAAAGGCCCCACATGAAAAATACGAAATAGTTCAGTGTTGACTTGTAGCGTGTGAGTAAGTTTTACATCTGCCCTGCAGCCGCTTTCAGTTTTCTGAAATTTTACAACCCTCATTGTATGAGGTAAATTTGCGTCAAAGTTTTCTTTGCTTCAATTTAAGGGGCTGATAATTTAAGGTAAGTCAAGAAAAGTGCTTCGAAACAAAACATCTATAAAGTGCTATTTTCATTTCCCCTCATACTCAAACAATCGGTAAATTGATAAAGCTTGTCATTTTTTATTTTCTGTTTGAAATAGCTATATTTGTTTTATTCATGGGACATTCTTACTGATTTGATTATGCTCTTGAGTTTCAAACTTTTAAACTACTTGATTTGCCTTTTGGAATTTTTCTTCGGAGACTGCATGTATAGTACGATACGGTAACTCTGTCAACGTACCAAGTCTCACTGCATGCGTTGCATCAAATTTCTGTATTGTCCACTCCCCTGCTTGTATTTTTATAACTTGACTTGAAATATTTGAAATGACAACTGTTTACAATCTTCATATTGTTTACTAAGAAGTGTTGACAACTTTTGTGGTTGTAACTTGCAAAACTGTGGCGAATTGTAAAAATATTATTCAATCCTTACTTATTTGCAAAATTGGACATGCACATTTAAGAGGGAGATTCTTTAAGTTTGTTATTGTGATGTAGCAGTATGTTTTGCCTAGCATGTAATAACTTTATTTGCAGAAAATACGCCATAGTTTTCTATGATTCATTAATAATTTCCTCCTTATATACGTATCTTGACAAAATAGTTGTTATCAAATTATTGCAAAACATGACCCAACTGGTCGTTTTTATCCTGATGAAAAGCACCATATCGAAGACTTTCTAACCTATTCCCTTTTCTATCATCTATTTTATTGTCAAAAGTTGGTCTAATAGTGATACAAATAATACAATTATTTTCACTAAAACCAGATTTAATTGCAACACTGATAACATAAGGAACGATCGTATTTTCTCGGCGATAGGCAAAATTGTATTCTTTTTAGAGTTTTCACAACTTTCAAACAAGAACCAAGAACCAACACACATTGAAGAATACTATAACATTCATGTGAAACGAAGACTGTCAGCGCTAAACGGCCTTTCAACATGCAATAAAACATGATTTCAAAAGAAATTTAAAAAATCCTTTAACTTGGAAGAATATGTTCACACGATGATGTTATTTTTGTCCAATCAAAGTATTATTCTATATTGACCTAGTAATGTACACAAAAAGCGACCTGGTACCCAGAAAAAAAAATGAAAAACTATGGTGTCACCTTTCACGTTACCATTTCATCGCGTAAGCATGTGGTGTCTTTAAGACATACGATATTCTGGAAATTGTACTGTTGTAGCAGAAAGTGCATAATAGTATGTACTAAAATCACACAATTTACTATAGTATACGAATACAAAGGAAACTATACCTTAGCCTATTCTTATGAAATCATATCTGTTAGGAAGTGTTGTATGTGTTTTAGAATATTTAATGTCAAATATCATATAAATATACATATTATAAATGTCAATGTCAAGCAAAATAGTGTGTGTGCGTATATATATAGGATAACTTAATGTGAACTTTTTAGAAAAATAGATTCATCAAATATGTCTTATGTTAGTACAACTTCCAATGGTAATGTTATTACAAGACAAGACAGACAAGAGGTTCGCCTTGTTGACGGTTATGATTTACCTGTTTATGGAATTAATGATGGAACTTTTTTCATAGTTCACGTCCAAGTTATAGCAAGTATATGTATAAGTTTCATATGTACAGTATCAGTAATTAGTTCTCTCTGTCACCAAAGCTGTTCTACGTTCTTCCAATGGACTAAAAGTGAAAGAATTGTTGTGTACATGGCGATCTGTGATGCTTTGTTTAACATTTCACTTATTTGTGATCACACACATTGTTGTTACAAAAGCATTTCCAAGGCCGAAATCTCTGTGTGCTTTTTACGGATTCATACTAGCAGAATTCGTAATAGCTCAAAATTTAATGGTCAATATTGTTGCAATAAATGTGCTTGTATTAATATATTTTCAAAAACAGATAGACTTCGGTCAATGGGACTATCGACTTTTGGTATATATTTACGGTGTTCCTGCAGTAGGAACTACGATTGCAGCTACGGTAGGAAATATTTGGCCCAAGCGAAGCATTGTAAGTGTTGTTTTTTTTTTTTTGCAATTATTTCAAAATAGTATTTCAAATGAGAACCACGCAATTTAACATTTGTTAGATATAATGGTAAACGTTCCTTTTCCGCTCTTTGGTCGGGTTGTTGTCTCTTTGAAACATTCCCCATTTCCATTCTCAATTTTACTTTATAAATTATTTTTGATTTGCAAATTTTAATTATCAAAAAACGTAATCCCTCATTAGAATAGAATAAGTAAAAGTTATACAAAAATTCAGTTCATTGAAAAATCTAGTCAATTCAGTATGAACGGCCTATGTGAGCTAAGGAAATAAAAATTTGACAAAGGAAATAATAATGTCATTGCAATGAAGTTGTTATATACCATTGAAGAATATCGACCAAATCATAAACATTAAAGTGACACTAGTTCATAAAACTGTTTTCTTCGATTTTTAAAGTATTATTTACAATGTTTATTTTTGTTCTAGTTGTTACATCGACGCAGTAAAATGGCAAATGACATATATTTTCTTCTTAAGAGTACCTTTATTACTCATATTAGTGAAAATATAAAAATTCAAAACATCTTTAATAGGACTGCTCTGCAAATTGGGTCGACCAAATGCCACATCTATGTATGTCAGTTAACATGTCTGTGAAGTTTCATTAAGTTTGGAGCATTTTGAAATTTTTGACAATTTTGCTATTTCCATGGCAACTGTTGCAAAAGTAAAAAATCCTTGCATCTTTGAATAAACAGTAGCTGTGAATATTTAACATTCACAAAAACCAAAGATGTGCACTCGTATTCAGTTAAACACTTATAGTGTTTATGTCAGAACACTTTTGCCATTTTGCATTATTTAAAACTTATTCCACTAATATGAGTATAATATATCTTTCTAATATTATCCGTTGATAAATAATGGTTCCATCTTTCTAAGGCTTTGTTGCCATTATATTGATTTGGTTATTATTCTATTTAGGTCCCCTTATCTTAAAAAGCGCTTTCGAACTCACCTAATAAACTAATTGTTATTTTTGTTGTAATATGTTGCTTTTTGGCTTTTAGGGAAGAGAAATTTTACGTTTTCAAAAACATTTTCAAGAACTCAAAACTCAAAACAGGGATAATTATCTGAGAAATTGAGACAATTTATTGTGTATATTTTTCTTCAGTCATTTCTAGTAATAAATGATTTTTCACACTTGCGTAATAGAAGCGTAAATTTTAGATTTTAAAATTTTTATTAATTTATTAATGTGTATACCTAGGACTAATATTGGTCCCTTGTATATTTATATATAATGCATTTAATAAATTCAAAAGTATGTAATAACTTATCATAAAACATGTTAGATAAATATTTACCGTTGACAATTTAGAGTCAAAGTCTAAAGTTGAGACATTTAAGAAAGTGATCTCAAAAGTATAAATTTAATTATTGATTTACTCGACACACCAATATCTTTTCTGACACTGCTTCCATTAAATATCAAAGCATTGTGAGTGACAGTCCTTCCAACTTAACTAACATGATAATTAGTTGGTTGGTTGGTCGATAAAATGTTTGCATAACATCATAAAGATTGGTAGGTTTGAATATTTCATATTGATTAATTAATTGATCCAGTGACAAATTTGAAAATGGTCCCCTTCCTCGAAATAAAGAGATAGGCCTGAATTCAGCTCAGTGATGAATAAAGAGGGCTGGGTTTCTAGGAACAAAACGAAAGAGGTAGGGTCTGAATGCCCTTACATTACACTCTTCGGTTTGGTGCAGCATGTTTTATATTTGTATCCAAATCATGGCATTTCTATGAACATATATGCGAGTCTAAAATTACTGTTATTTTCTTTTTGCTTGTTCCTAGAGACCCATACCCGTTTATTTAATCTCGGAAGTTTTCCATGTCCTGTCTCGTTTTTTATAGTAGGGGGGTGGTCATTTATCTTATTTTTCTGAGTAAAGATGTTTTTAAAAAATTGGTCACTGGACCTTACACATACAATCAAGTGCACAAGCAAATATTTGAAAGCCATTAATGTTTAAGAACCGAAGCATGTGAAGAGAAGATATATATGCCAAAACGGACCTAAAATAATATTCAAATCATTCTAAATTCGACTTTGCCTGATGAAGTTGGAACCTTAGTTTCTGAATAATTTTAAACTTCTAAATTAACAGACAATTTGAGACAAATGCGTTATAAATCATGCGAGTACCGAAGAAGAGATTACTGTGCTGACGTTATCCTCAGGAGGTCTCTATACATCAGATGTAGAAGTGAATAATCATTTTGGAATATAATTTACTTTTATAATGAAAAATGCCATTTAACATTATGATTTTCAATTCTGGTAGAAATTCTTGATCTAAGAAACAACATACTATACATAAAAGAGTAATCATTACTTGAAAAAAATCAAAATAGTTCATTTTTGATTTTTTGTATTCTTTTTCATCAAATATTTATCGAGTACTTTTATTTCTGTGATGTTAAAACAATTCCGACATCAATTTATTTAGTATTTTGTTAAATTTGATTTGATTTTGGTGTTTTAACGCCACTCTTAAGCACCACTTTTGGGCTATTTCGTGGCGGCCAGTTTTATTGGTGGAGGAAGCCGGAGTGCCCGGAGAAACCAACGACCTTCGATAGGAAAACTGACAATCCTAGTCAATTAAGATTGAGTCGAGTGCACCCGCAATAGCGGGGTTCGAACTCACAACCTTAGTGTTGACTGGCTAGTGATTACAGTAGTAACTACTTAGACCACTCGGCCACCGAGGCCCCGTATTTTGTTAAAAGTTATATCATTGTGTTTTACAATTCTAAATTACCAAATTAAAGGACAATCAAACTCATAAGTATATGAATATGACATTTCTTAATTTTTCCGTGTATTTTGACCTTAATTATATCGATTAAATGGTAACGTATGGTGGCAAAATATGACAATGAAACTTCCATTTATTCTTTTAAAAACGTTCCCAAAATTAACATTGATATCAAGCATCAAATTCTTGAGCCAATTTCATCTATACTTTGAAATTATTCTCAGAAAATAAAGAAATGATAACGTTTTTCTGTTATGGATAATCTTAAAATATGTTGGCCTATAAATGGGTTTTTTTTTGCGCTGTCCGGTTGTTGTTTCATTGACGGTATACTTCACATTTCCTTTAAAATATACATTTCCCCCGCTTTTGTTTGTTTTTTTTTTACTTGCATCTGTATAATCGAATTATTAGGCCTGAACATTGGTTAACTACTGTTGCCTTATAACTGGTGTATTTATTGGATTTATGTCTCAATGAAGTACCGTTTTAATCATAAACATAAATCTTTTCCCGTTCAAATAGAAATAAGATTACATTTGTTTATTTTTCGTGTGACATTTATAGCTAATGATTTTTGAAAATTCAATACAATTAAGTAGTGTAAATAGATTATTTCCCATGGTACTGCTTATAAGTACAGCCTTGTATTTCATATGTAACTCAGTTCCCAAAATGCACCTTCACAACAACATTCCTTTCTAAATCAAAAGTGAAACAAAGTGCAGTAAATATTTTTTTTTTAATTTCAAAGCAAGACAATTCATCATCAATAGTAAACGTTACACCTAATGATGATGTTACAACCCATGCATAACAATTGAAAATTTGAGGACTGCATGCAATATTAGGTATGCGTCTTAGACACCATTTTATAAGTTTTCATTTTCATTTTTAATTGTTTACTCATTATGTAAATTTAATATTTCATTTCTTACGGGAATATGTAGGAACTTAAGACAATTGTATTGCAGGGTCGACAAAAAATATATTTTTTGCGTAAGGAGTTCTTGCTTTTAGTATCTATAAGGGACTAATAAACAAGTGCGGAAGGGTGTAACTTGGATTTCATATCAATTCAAATCGACAAATTCAAAATTGATTGTTTGTTGTTTGACTCCAAGTGGTATACACTATGTTTATTTAGGAGCAAATTTGATATCAGTAATAAATTAAGAATATATGTTCTTAACCATGTGCCGACCTAGATGAAGAATCAAAATTTTGAATCGGCACTGAAAAGGGATATAAGACTTGCAAACCGGTGAACGAAACATTTCCCTGCAAACATTTCGCCTACATATATCATAGTTTCATGCTCTTGAATGGTATGATAAAATGAAGTTCTTTTATATGCAGGAAGTTTCAACTAAATTGATATCATAGACTATTATGTCAATATAATACTACATATATGTAAATTAAAAGTTTCAAAACAAAATCTTAAAGTTTTGCTTTCGGTACATGGTATTGTCTTCTTTTCTTGGTCGTTTTGTAGCTGCTTAAATCTACGTCTTCTGAAACAAAGTTACCTATTAAAATTATATTTGATTTTGCATATTGTACTTTGCTAAGTGAAGTGTATTAAATTCGACCTTTATATACTATTAAACATTCAAAAATGGGGTGATATATAATATACACATTTTTATATTTCTACTTTACAGATGAATATATATCAATGAAGATGTGAGAGTTGTGTCGATGAGAAAGCAAACATCAAACACAAATAAGAACAAGACATTTAGAGGTCAACAGTCTTTTTTGCGGATTATAAAATATAAATAGTCACTAAATTGATATCATTTAACATCATGTCAATATCATACTTCATAATGTGCAAATTTAAAATTTAAAAACAAAATCTTAAAGTTTTGCTTTCGGAACATGGCATTGTCTTGTTTTCTTGAACTTTCTGTTTTTGATTGTCCCCTTTGTATCTTTTCATTATTTTCATAGATGTAAGTTAAAAGTTCTAACATACTAAACGGGAAAATAACTCTATCGATATAATATCGCTTCATGACGGATACGAAAAAAATATCCATTACGACATTAAAGCTGTTTTTTCGGAGAAAAAGAGTTATATCAGAATAGGAAATTAAAATGTATTACATTGTGAACTCCTACGTAAATGCGATGAGTAAAACAATAAAGAGTTATGATTGTCACAGAGACAACCATCTATCAAAAACCAGATGAAAGTTCTGTCGCTTGTAAATAAGCAGATTGATTAAATAACAAACATTAATGTGAGATTATTAATGCAATGAAGGTGGCTGGGGTGTCTTCCTCCATCTTGGATTTTAAAGTAGAAGATAACAATTGGTCTAGATCTTTAATGAAATATGCAAATTTTGAGAGTAGTATGTAATTAATGTGTAAGACTTTTCGTGTTAATATAGAAAATTATGTGTTTTATCATATTTACGGCTGTATTTTCTAAAAATATTTTTGTTTTATTCATTTTTTTCAACTTTGCCACATAAGGGAGATATTTTTATAATAGAAAGTGTTGATAATTTACCTTTTTAATATGTAGCAAGAAAAAAGTCCGGTGACCCCATTTTTCTTTTTCTTATCTGAAAGTATGTTATAAGAGCTATCTTCTCACATTTCATTTTAAAATTATATGGTGTATTTTCCTTTTATCACACAAAATTGGATTTTCCATGTATAATCTATACAAAATCTGACAATTTTGCACAACCTGTAGCGTGAAAAAGTCCGGTGACCCATACTTTTTATTATATTTTGGAAAAAAGCATGATAAAAACTACATTTTGACAAATTATTAAAAAATTATATGGATTTTAATGAAGACCCCCATCCACCTTAAAGGATTTATATCATGTATTGTGATTTAGTTTTATTTCATTTGTTTTATCTATACAGTGAAAGAGCAAATTGGATATATTTTTTCACAACATATTTTTCCAAATAAACTTCCAATAAAGTTATTTATGTTGTAAGTGTTTGAGAGCGTTAAAACAAAAATAACCAAAGTACAACTGCCAAAACAGTTTGAGGAATACCACGCTAATTTTAAACGGAATTACACAATAATGAATTGGAGATTTGTTCAGAGCTCGTGAGGCCACATTCAATTTATTGCTTATTCTGAATTAATGACTAAATTGCAAATGCCTTATAAAAGCTCAACTGTTATTCGGTTTGACTTTGACAGATTTTGAGTATTTATAGAAAAAAAAAAGATAGAAGGATATTCTAAATGGAGAACAAATAAATTAGGAATTAATTTTCTGCATTGTCTTTCAGTCTTGATTTGTTGTTTTTTTTTTTTCGCGTTCGATGCAACATTTTATAAATTATGTAAAATATGCAATAGTATGCAAAAATTATCTTCAAAAGAAAATGTACACTGATAAAATATTTTATAAATCTTATATTCATTTTATTTAAAGATATCATATCATATCATATAAACTATTTGAGATTAAAAGATTTATTTCTTCTGACAACTTCCTTATTTTACTGTTAATGGACGAATGGAGTGTATCACCAATCCCGTGGCCAGCACACCTATGTTGACATAGAATATCCTTTATGCGGTCATTTTCTGTAAATTTACTTTTTATAAAATGTTGAATTATACGAAACACAAGCAGTTTTATACTACTACATGGCATAGTTGACCTAAGCCATGAGCAACCTTTCGGAATATTTGGTGTTTATTGTTTGCTACTTAATTTTTTGTTTAAATTGGATTCTAACTGTTTTGGTTCGAGATCAAAAGATGTCTTGTTTGAACGAAACGCGTGTCAGGTATACCAAATTATAAGCCATGTATCTTTGATAAGTTATTACTCCTATGATTTACAGTTTAATATTTTTCTATATCATTTTTAGAAGATGTACACCTTTCAACTCTAGTACTTGTAAGTGTTGTAAAATATGTTTTTTTCTAGACATCATATTGTTTAGAGAAATTTTATTAGCAGAATGAGAGGTTGTTAATATATTCAATGTGAATAAACTGAATAATTGATTCAAAAAAGGAGAACTAAATACACAGAGCAGATCGCGCCTATATTATCAAATGAAATATAAAAATTATAAAATAACTGTCACTGAAATTTCTAATGTATTACCAAAATCAATGCGAAGAATCGAAATAAGCAATTCAATATACAGACAGCTGAGAAACTTTTATGAATATCTCATCAAAGACATATTTAGCTTTTTTGATACTCAACGACTTGAAACTTCCGCTTGTGAATTAAATACTTATTTTACATAAAAATCTTATTCATATATTTATTTTTCGTAAAACCTTTTTAGATTTACGAGATTAAGATTTCGCAATGTCTTTAACTAAACACCAATGGAACTTATATCAGTGAAACTGAAGTAAAATTGACAATTTTGTTTTAAAAGTAAACCGAATGAAAAAACATTCCCATAACAGATAACAGATCTACGAACAAGGAAGTACTTAATACTACCTGATTTATATCGATAGTACCATAAGTAAGAACAATATACATCTATATTCGTAACGGTAAACTGATAATGATTTTTTCGTGATAACGAAAACAATTGTGCTGTTTGAAAAGGAACAAACATGACGAACATTTCTTATAATGTGGTCAATTATGTAATTTCAACCTCAAAGGAACTAAATGATGGTTATGATTTACCTGTATATGGACTTGCTAATGGCACGTTTTACAACCTCCACGTGCCAGCACTGGTTTGCATATTGTTAAGTTTAATTAGCGCTGTGTCGGTCATTAGTTACTCATTTTACCATCAGCGTA
Source organism: Mytilus coruscus (assembly GCA_017311375.1). Taxonomy (NCBI): domain Eukaryota; kingdom Metazoa; phylum Mollusca; class Bivalvia; order Mytilida; family Mytilidae; genus Mytilus; species Mytilus coruscus. The sequence continues at coordinate 28,391,184 of CM029599.1, read as the reverse complement.
TATCTACATTCTTTGAGTGGACAAGAAGTGAAAGATTCGCTGTTTACATGGCAATATGTGATGGTCTTTTTAATATTTCTCATTTTGCTGACCATCTGCATATTGTTCTTACGAAGAGTCTACCAACTCCCAAAACTTTGTGTGCTTTCTATGGATATTTGTTGGCGGAATTCATAACAGCTCAGAACTTATTGGTCAGTAACGTTGCCATTAATGTTTTTGTATTGGTCTATTTTCGGAAAAAGCTGAACTTTGGGTACAGAGATTACCGACTTCTTTGTATCATTTTTTTAGTTCCTGCATTAGTATTTACTGTGGTTGCTGCCTTAGGACAGCTCGGTCCAAATGGAAGCTTGTAAGTATCAATACAAAACTTTTGTAAACTTTTGTAAACTTTTGACGAAGTGTCAGGGTAAAAGTATTCGAATACTTCCAAGTTTAGTTTGTTTAATAATTGTTGTTTGTTTAATTTCCAAAAGCAAATAGTTCAAGCATATTCAGGACGAGAACACATAAAACATAAACAATTTGATCGGTAAACTATGCAAATTAGATCGAACGAAATAACGATCATGTAATGTGTAATGTCACTAGAAAAAGAGGGTGTTTGATACGAACACCGCAAATAAATATTGCAGTAATTTATAATGTCAACCGAACGTAGATGCAGATTTGTACATCGCAGTCAGTCGGAAGCAACCCTCATCCCAGTAAGTTTTTTTTTGTTATACGACTGGAAGGATTTAGATAACCGTGTTTATATACCTTTGAGCCAAGTGTATTCTTATATTGATAAACAAATTGTATGATCTCACAAACTGTGTTGATGATGTTATCTAAGTATCGTTGTTCAAAATAGGGGTGGAAGATACCAAGGGAATATTCAAAAAGTCATAAGTCGATGAAAAACTGACAACGCCATGATAAAAAATTAAAATACGATGAATAAATGAACAAGTCCACAAACACTACGTAGAAAACTAAAAACAGAGTAACAGCCAACCAAAACCGGGGATAAAGTCAGTAATACCCATCGTGTCGTTTGTTAAAAGAATATTGATGTAAATTAAAACGATTTTGTCTCTTTAGGCCAATTTAGATTGGTACCGTTAATGTTATCATTTATCATGACGTATTCAGATATGTCAAGCATAACAAAAACCGTAAATCATTTCAAAAGCAAAACATGCACAAACATTTTTTACTGTTATTATTAACCTGGTCACTTACCTACAAGCTGCATTATATCTTTTTAATAAAATAAATAGGTGATCTGGTCTCTCAATACTTTACTTTGATAGGTCATAAAATCAGGAACGGTTTGTGATCCTAGTGCGTTTAAAAGCTGACTTAAATAGTATACCGATGGTTATGTGTCAAAAACGCGTTTGTTAAATACAAATAAAGATTTCCAATAAAATGACATTACTCGACATAACCAACGTATCTGAACGCATCTCGGCCTATTGCATTGAAGCATGAGGGAGGGGAGCATAGACTGCATGGATATTTGGCTCTTTGAATACACATACTTTGTTGGAAAAGATGCTATTTAAAATTACCCGAATCTGCTATTTTAATTCTTTAAATATTTTGTTATATAATTCGGGAGAATTGTATTGACAACAACTTTTGAGGAAATAATTAATGTAGTTACCGGTAATCAAATGCACCGATCATTGCTTCGTCATCTCACTTGACCCATATGATTTATTTCTAAAAGGTGAATTTTTGAAACTACTAAATCAAAATTTAGCTTGAAAAAATAAAAATAATGAAATCTGAAGCGAGATGATATTCAAGTTATTTTTCATTCGGTTACACGGTTTAATCAGGAGTTTCAAACACGCCGAAATGTAAAAGGTGTACACAACTTACTTTTTAAGCATACTTCTATAATTAATTTCAAGATACTTTTTTTTCAGAGGTAGAAATTGAGATCACTGATGTACCTAGTGCATATTAATTTTTCATCTTTCCGTAGAATATTTTCAAATGGAATTTATTAGGATTGTATCTTCAAGAAAAAACAAGATTACACTTTCCTAAATTTAATCATTTATTTTTTAATTCTTGTCTTTATTATAACGATGCATGTATTCTAGGAAGAGTCTGTAGAATTGTATGCATTCAACGGCATTGTTCACAAATTGTTTTTGTGAAATATTTGGCGTTTAACATATGCAAATATGTATGAAAAACGGAATGCATGGAATATTTGATTGCAGTATTGTTAAGAAGAATGATCCTTTTTCGCTTCATAACCAACTTATGAGACCAAGGAAATATTATATTTTCTGGTCTGTGCGTCCGTCCGTTCGTCCGTCCCATTCCAAATATAAAACCTTTGAAATTATATACCAAATTAGAGTTTGATCCGCATTTAGTGGTTCACTGAACATGGAAATGTGATAATATGAGGGGACACGGTGTATTAAGGCCACATATTCTTGTTTCAAATGTTTTGAATATACATGTATATGTATATGTGCATCTTGCATATAATAACCGCCTCTTTGGTCTTGTGGTAGCGTGCTCGCATCGACAGTAGCGTAACTTGGATTTTATTTCAAATGAGGCAAACGATTTGAATCTTGGCAGTCAAAGCCGTAAATTGGTCAAAAGATTGGAATTTCAACAGGGAGTTGACGGTTAATGGCAAATCCGAATCGCAAAATAGTTTTCAAAAAAAAAACCTAATTTCAAACAGATATAGGAAGATGTGGTGTGAGTGCCAATGAGACAACTCTCCATCCAAATAACAATTTATAAAAGTAAACCATTATAGGTCAATGTACGGCCTTCAACACGGAGCATTGGCTCACACCGAACAACAAGCTATAAAGGGTCCCAAAATTACTAGTGTAAAACCATTCAAACGGGAAAACCAACGGTCTAGTCTATATAAAAACGAGAAACGAGAAACACGTATAAATTACATAAACAAACGACAACTACTGTACATCAGATTCCTGACTTAGGACAGGTGCAAACATTTGCAGCGGGATTAAACGTTTTAATGGTACCAAACCTTCTCCTTTTTCTGAAACAATAGTATAACATCACAACATAGAAAACACACGATAAAATATCAATTGGAAGGCTTAACTCAATCAAAAACGTAAATTAACACACTATGAACGAATAAATTCGATCTGTGATACCTGAAAGTAAATACATAGTTAATAAAATATTAGGGACAAACATTCAAGGCCAAAAGCAAACAAACAAGTCCAAACAAAGTCAGGTTTGATTTATTGATTGATTGCTTGTATGACATCAAGTGACAAAAACTGCATGCATATTCAGGAAAAATAATAACAGAAAAAATCAATAATATGTAGACTTGGTCACCAGGATAACATTGTGAATTTCAACTGCAACTGGAAAATCAGAGCATGTTAAAAGGGAAGACATTTAGTCTTGTAACAGTCCCCCTATGGATCCCTGTTTTATTTGTTCTGTAACGTGTAGAGCTAATGCACGTTCCCTATATTTGATTGAACGTCCCCATTCGGACTGAAAGTGGCTGTGTATTTATACATCCAAGACAACCTAACGGACCACCTTTTTAATCATGGGTTATACTGTTGAATAGGGTCTTGTTTAAAATACATACTGGAACACCCGGCAACGCTAAACGAACCACCCGTTCACCAAAGGTGGTAGTTTAGGCGACCATACTCTTGATTGGTCACACACTGGCACAAAGATCCTGTCTATGAAAAATCCAGATTTGTGGAATTTTATCATAAAATAATAATATATTTTCCTGTGCGCATTTAATCCATACATTTCATTGAAACTGCTGGTTGATAGTTTAATTCTCAGTATTCAGTTTAAAGTTAATGTACTTCAAGGGATATACAATATTTTGCCGGAAATGTCTTTTGTATTTGGACTCCTATAGCATTCCCATTAAACAAAACTACACAGAACAATCCTTAATCGAGCACACCTTTTAAAATACAACCTTTATAGGGAATAATCTCTATACGTTTTATGATAAATAGAAAATATTTTTATTAAAAAATTAAATGGAAGCGATATTCTGACAAACGATGATTTTGACATTTCTGAAATTGTCAGAAAATTATCTTTCTAATAAATGTTTTCCACCCTCAAAAATATAAATAAATATATAGATAGATAAAGAAAGTGCATCTTATAACAAAAAAAAAAAAAAAAAAAAAAAAATAGAATAATGGAGCGTTCATCTGCAAAGTATTTGGAAAAATAATTGTAATAATCAAAACCATGACAGATAACTCAAATCGATCGTATGATAGGTAAGGGATACGTGTGTTTATACGTTATCTTATGTCAGTGGAAATTAAGGCGGGAATCTAGAGAACCACGTGATAAATAAAAATGCATGATTTCTCTCATTTTTCACCATGTTAAAATTATTTGATATAAACGAAAAATACAGAATATGATTTAAAGAGTCCAAGAATACTTTGTTTAAACTTGAGCGACGTATTTAATCCAGTTCAATGTTGGCAATAACCAGTCCCATTAGGTCCGTAAGTCGAGTTACGTACGTATGTCATTTTATTGGAAATCTCTAATAGGCGGAAAATACCAAGGAGACATTCAAAACTCATATTAAGCAAAAACATCCTGACAATAACATGGTAGAAAACGAAACACGACGAAAAGACAATAATTCCACAAAACACTAAATAGAAAACTAAAGACAAAGAAAAACGAACCCCATTAAGAACTTGATATTATCTAATGTAAGGTATCTAGGTAAGGTGAGCAGGTCCTGCAAAACTAGTGGCAACCGCCATGTTGCTTATGCTCAGTACAAATTTAGAGATAAGTCTTATTCGGTGATGTTTGAATCGAGAAAAACAGAAAAATTGTTGTTACAACAATTTTATCATATCTGTTTTACTATTAATCTGTGACACAGATATTTGTGAACGGTCAACCAACTCGTTATTGAGCTTGTAAAACTTTCGAGAGAAAATTTGAGCAACTTTCATCAATTACGTTCAAGACCAAATTAGGGAAGCAAATTTCACAAAACATTTTTTGAGTAATTTAAACACAACAGGCCTAATGCAGGTTTCACACTGTCCCGAAATTGACACCAGATGGCCATACGAATATGGAATTTTGAATTTCGCGCAAAGATGGTCCGGAACTTGTTCAAAAGCCTATCATCAGCGAAGCAAGTACGATACATACAGAAGTTCACACGATGGCACCCGAACCACACACGAAGGCAGCACAAAGATGTGAATTTTTATTACGATGTTTATATGCAGGACACACGAAGGCAAAACGATGACTATACGATGCGTTCAACTTTGGTCAGGAAGGCGTCACGAGACCTCCCGATGGTATAAAACCTTAGGCCGGCGGTGGGAAACTTAATTCAATTAACTAATTTTTTGGTCCTTTATCCTTACTTTACAAGCTATTTGAATTTCATTATCAAAGTTATTTTCAATCAAAGTTTGGAGATAAGTCTTATTCGGTCAGGAAGGCATCACGAGACCTCCCGATGGTATAAAACCTTAGGCCGGCGGTGGGAAACTTAATTCAATTAACTAATTTTTTGGTCCTTTATCCTTACTTTACAAGTTATTTGAATTTCATTGTCAAAGTTATTTTTCAGAAACTAAATTTATTACTCCATACACATTTTGCTTTAAGTTACAATGCAATATGTGAAAAAAATGTGTTCATCATCACAATGTTAGTACCTATGTATTGATTTTACTGTCACTGCATTTAGGGAATTACTACTGGAACACACTGCCCTGTCATTGCACCGAACAAACCTTTGAGGTAAAGTAGAGACCTAGGTATATTCTAATTTGCCTCCCTTCCTTTGTTCCAGTTCCACTGCACGCCTGGCTCTGGAGTGTCTATAGTTAAATATTTTCTCATAGTGCTCCATTTTTTTCTGCTGGAAAACGGGTTAAGCTGTCGTAGAGTGATGTACAGCTTTGAGACGATTGAGAGAGACTGTCTGTACCATGTGTCCTTCTTCTCTATTCTACCTTATATCCTTCACATGACCTCATTGAAGACACCTCTGGGAAGTCTTGTGTAGTTGTAGAAGGCTTTCGCATCTTCTGTCTTCAGCTGCTTTAGTAGAGTGCTGTAGTGGTCATAGCGTTCTCTTCTTTTGTCAGACAGTCATTTTCTGACCCACATAGATCTCGATTTCCTCCTTCGCCTCAGTTTGTCCCAATACTGGAATATAAAAAGCAAAACATGATAAGGACATTGTCGAATATAAGAAATGAAATAGCAAGATATGATAAAGATATGCTGTCTTCTTTTTCCTGATTGTCTCATCATTAAAGTATGCCATTCTGCAGGAACTGAATTCTGAAGAATTGTGATTGAAGCTTTGAGAGTTACACACTCCTCTGTTCTGTACAGTTGTTAACGACTGTCGGCGAAAGATGCTGTGAGACTGGCGTTGTATATGTCCACGTTACCATGACACATATGAAACGCTTGAGCTTCTCAAATTGGGTTGTCTTCGTCGACACCGTGGTCTCATCTCGATGTCATCGTACTATAAAATGATGGCTACACGACGGCATTGCGAGGGCTTCGCGTAGTCATGTGGACTTCCTCAGACAATCAGACAGATTCTTGTTTCCTTCGTATTGCCTTCGTGAGGCGAAAATACCCGATGCCACCGATGATCACACGAAGTAAAGACGGAGATGACACGATTTGACAAGAAGCCCTCACAATGACCTTGCGAAGGGCAAAATGGACATACGAATTCAACACGAAAATGAACGTTCGTAAGGTCTTTTGGACATTTTTGGCATGCCAAAGATTTTGCCACCGCTCACGAAGTTGCTGCGGGAGCCTGAAAACTTAATCGGCGGTTTAACGATGGCTTAAGATGCTCTCACGAATGGTCCGATGTTTTACGATCACACCCGATATTGGACATTTCCTTTACCGTGTGTCCATCTGGTGTCGATTTCGGGACAGTGTGACGCCTGCATAATATAACACCCACTACTTATCTACAGGTATATTATCAATCTTTTCGGTTGTCTATTAAGGGATAAACCCAGGTTAAACTAAATAACTCTTTCAATGAGTAATGTTTTTGTAATAGAAAATATCCACATTATCTGTTATGCATTCCTGTGAAACAAAGCTGAAATAATCTGTGTAACTGTGATGCTTATGATATATCAATGAAAGAGATTGACACATAAGTTATTTTTACGAATTTTGTTCCTTGACTTAGGTCTACTGTCTTCACTTTGTATCTGTTGTCATATTTCCCCAGTTTGTTTGATAGACGGTATTCCAATGGGTACTAATTGTGCACCACTACTGACTTGTTTTTGTACTCATACATAGCAATAATGATACAGAACCTTCTCAAAGACAAAAAAAAAAAAACCTAAAAAATATTTGCATTAGTTCTTAATTTCATTTTCATTTTATATTGATAATGTTCTGTCACTCAATTTCACACAATATAATGTGTGCTTGAATCTCATATATCCCGATGAACTTAAGATTAAGGATACTACCGATATTAGAAAGTTAGCTTCATATCTTGCGTTTACATATCTCAGTTAATATGTTATAATAGTTCATGTTCACACTACGGACGTCAGTAAAAGGGGTGTGCGCCTTACTGGAAAAAAAGCTCCACACTATAGAGTTATGAGGAGGAACGACTGCAATAGACACAACATAAGTTTTACTATCACCATCACAAATTGATAGATCAATACGATGTATCGTGGGTTCAACACACTAGCGACATTTTTTCGCGGTCTTTGATCTTGAAATACCAGTAAAGTCGTCTGATTTGTATTTTTACCAATTGTGACATTTCTACCATTGAATAACTTTGTGGTATTCCTATTTCAGCTGCTACTTTGATGGTGTAACTGGACAGATATCCAACATTATCTTTACAACAATATTACTTTGTTTCATTTTAATAAGCAATATAATTCTTTACGTCATGAGCTTGGTACGTATCTATAAAGAAGCGCAAGCGATCAAAAAGTCTCTTGGAAAATCTTACAAAGCTTTAGAAGCATCGCACAGAGCTGCCAAAACCATGTCTTTATTCGTTGCAGCATTTCTTGTACAGTGGTGGGCCATGGCGATGTATGGTATTTGGCAATGGATTACGGATGTCCCGCAACTTTTGTTCAATTTCGTTACAACGTTTTCAAATATTGGTGGCATACTTAATGGAATAGTATTTATTATTATTATGAGAAGGAAACGTGTTGAGCTGGGCACTTAAAGAAAAACAGGACATCAAGGAATTGACAATTAAGCATACAGTAATAATGCAACAATTAAGTAATCAAGTGTAGACCCGTCTTAACTTTCAAGATAATTAATACGTGAATAATCAAGTTTTGGAATCATATTTTTTATCATATCTTACAGTCATTAAAATCTGGGATAGTATACTATTTATATAGCATGAGTCCATGTATAAACAGACTTATAAGGTAGCGAAAGCAATCGAAATCTCATTAACTCCAAACTGGGTGAGATCATGTTTGTCGACAAAGACAGCCTTTTATAATGTGCATGCGTCGGTATGGCTATTTGTTGCAGACCGTCATGTTATTGTTCATATCTACGTCCATTGGTACTTTCGTGGATAATTGTCTCATTTTTAGTCATACTACATATCATTGATTTACATGCATCACTCATCATACGATTTTAAAAGCAACATAGGGTACCAAATGTTACAAATGGTGAAATTTGAAATAAACTTCTATCCCAATTAACTGTTTTAATACCAATTCCTTAATTTGAAGGTACGACTGATCATTATCTGCTGTTACAAACCATTTTGAATGAATGGCCCTTCTGAACAATTCTATAAAAATAGTATAAAGATACAAAAGGTCAATAAAAAAAGAAGAATTTTAAAACAAGACCATAACAAAGAGACAAAACAATAACAACAACCTATAAAGGGCCCTAAAATGACTAGTGTAAAACAATTCAAACAGGAAAACCAACGGTCTAATCTATATAAAATACGAGAAACGAGAAACACATATGAACCACACCAACAAACGACAACCAATGAACAACAGGTTCCTGACTTAGGACAAGTGCATAAAATGAAACGGGTTTAAACGTTTTAACAGACGCCTACCTTCACCCTAACCTGAGACAGTAGTGTAACATTACAACATAAAAAGACACACTATAAAAAATCAATTGAAATGGCTTAACTCGATCAAAAAGACGTTTAAACAAAAACAAGTACACATACACTGAACGAATAAGTTTGATCTATGACACAATATTAATACAATATTAAAACCTAGCTCTTATTTTTAGCTAGAATTTAATTTTTAAAAAGCATCTCGTATACTCTGTCAAGGCCGAGATAGAACTTTTCGAAATATTGTTGTGTCATTTTGCGACAAATGATTTTCCTTGAATATCTTATATCTGTTTGTCTTTTATTTTTGGCCATGGCGTTGTCAGTTTGTTTTCGATCTATGAATTTGACTGTCCCTCTGGTATCTTTCGTCCCTCTTTATTAAAATCACGTGTATTCTTTGCTCTATATTCTTAATGTTAATGTTTTAACAAGTTTTTATCGTCCATTATTGATTAACAGAAAAACACGTGATATAGCTTTCAAAACATATGTCAAATGATAACGGACAACAGAAACCTAAAATGAAATGAAATGCGGTATGATCCAAAGTGGCAAACATCCAATAAAGACCAGAAGATACATATTATAATAGTTCATGCAATACTTTAACCAGCAGTAAACTTTCGAAGTTAGATACAACCTGTCAGTTCCACACTCTCATGTAAAAATAATTAATTCACTTTTAAGATTTTTAACCGATTATGGTAAAATTCTGTGATTCAGGAAAAAACCATCAATTTCGACATAATTACTTAGGAACATAATCAAGATAAGTTTAACTTACAAGGGGTGTAAATGAGATGATGACCGTAAGCCAAACGTCGTACAAACACACACTCTTCACAGCCAATCAAAATGTCAGTTATAGTTACTGACACATATAAAAACTCATCAAAGATACCAGGCTTAGTCCTGAAAACATAACCTGGCTATTGCCACAAGAATATGTGCAACAGTCGGCCATAAAAATATTTTAACGCACGTTTACACTTTAATACCAAACGTCATAAAAAGAAATACCGAATCATCATTCATAGTTATTGTGGTGAAAAGCTAATTCTGAAAACAGTCCACTGATGCGTGAAAATTGCCTTCAAGTTAGGCGACAATGACTATTTGACAAGATATCATAAACAACATCTCTACATTTTGATAACATATGTAAATCTTGGGATAGAAGGTCTTTTCAAACTCATAAAGCAACTGCGCTGCAAAGAAATCAAACGTAAGTCTTGCCTACAGTAAAGCAAAGTCGAAGGCGAGACAAAGATTCAATAACAAATACTATCGGAACAACTGAATACCAACCGTCATATTCCTGAGTCGGTATATGCTTTTTGCAGAAAAAATTGTATAAGACATATTTTATGGTCACTAACATATCACATGTTTGATTACAGTTCCTTAAAATGTCCCTCTTATGTAAGCGTGCGAAATAAAAAGAAAACTCCGACAAAAATTTCAAAAAAGGAAGTTTTGCCTACACTAGTAAGGAGAAGTATAATTCATGATTAAACAAATAGTTTTGCTGTATTCAATGAGGGAACAACGCTAAGAAAAATCGGGCAGCCAATCTCCTCCCTTTCCCTGCAAACGTAAACAACAAATTAAAAACACGAAGGTTTCCTGTGTGAATTTTTATTTAATAAAGATATGTAGATTTAAAGTATAAATTATAATTGCGTAAATCTTAAATTGATAAACGTAGTGTGGATTTCTGAAAAAATTAGTCAAGGTTAAATGTGTACAACATGAAAATGATCACAGTGTCATTTGCTGTTGTTGTTTAGGGAAATAACCGAGCAGTCCTTTAGAAACTGTATTGCTGCAACGACATTGTTTTTAAATGTCAGATGTTAAAGGAGTTTAAGGATGGATATCCACCAATCCCTTGTCAGGATATTTTCAAAACTACGTCTTGAGAAGACAACCAAAAACTATATATAAGCTTTTCCCCTGTATTGATACCGACATGTTAATATATAGAGAATATCATATGGCTTTTTCAATATCACATCCGTATCAACCTGAGACACCAATATAATCCCAAGAGCTCTGCTCGAGGGATTATATTGGTTGAGGGTTGATACGGTGTGTGATATTGAAAAAGCCATATCATATACACTTTATTATATACATATACCTCACGTAGATGTTTTTTATGTGACATGACGTCATACAGATAAGGAGGTTTGAAATGACGTCATACAGATTATAGGTTTGACATAACGTCATACAGATTAGGGTTTGATAAAGCCTTTCATGTTTGCAACAGTGACTGCAATTGATGACGTGACGTCATACAGATTAAAGGTGTGATAAAGCCTTTGCAACTGTGCACGAATCGTTTTACATTACAATAATGAATACAAGTAGTCTTGGAGAGGAAACAACTACTTATGAAAACAGAATACAGATGAAAGATGGTTATGATTTACCTATATACGGAATCGCCAAAGGTACCTTCTACAAACTTCATGTACCAGCAATGGCATGCATTTGTATAAGTTTTATATGCGCAATGCTAGTTATTTCTTATTCATTCTATCATCAAAATTGCTCTTAATTTTTCGAATGGTCAAAAAGTGAAAGATTTGTGGTTTACATGGCCCTCAGTGACGCCCTTTTTAATGTGTCGCATTTTAGTGACCATCTTCACATTGTTGTAACAAACTCGTTTCCAATACCGAAAGGACTATGCGCTTTCTATGGATTTATGCTTGCTGAGTTTATAACAGCTCAAAGTTTGATGGTCAATATCGTTGCTATCAATGTTTTTGTCTTAATTTACTTTCGAAAACATTTGTATTTTGGAAGATGGGATTATCGGCTGTTGGTTTATATTTTTGGCGTCCCTGCAGTCGGTGGCATCATCGCTGGAGCTTTGGATAAGTTTGGTCCAAGTGGAGCGTTGTAAGTAGATAACATTATACATTGATTATACAGCTTTATTTAGATTGAATACTTGACAACATTGTTTAAAATTAAGCAGATGATTATTATTTAAATCCGGTTTACTACTTCCTAAAATTTACATACACATTTAGTATTCATGCCTATTTTCGGCACCGAACGACCTTTCCCATTTTTCTGGACGCCTACTCGTTACTGTTTAATCTAGAACAATCCATACTAGCAATGATTCAATTTCAAGTTAATTAAGCTGTCAATTGATTAATTTTAATATTATTTTTCCTATTTTATTGATGAGTTCAAATATAAAAAAGAATTCAATATGTAAAATAAAAATTTTCAAAACATTTAAAAGTACAAATTCAACTCTTGCCATTAAAAAAATGTATTAAAAAATAATTACTTACGATTTATGTCTTCCTTAAGTAGCAATCTCGATAAAAGTGTTCTTTATACTTAGAAAATGCACAATAGGACATTAAGCATTACTTCGCAGTTTTACATAAAGCATAACATCATGTGACTGTTTGCTAAATCCAAACACACGTTTTTAGCTGATCATAACAGTTTTTTGTTTAGTAAATACCAAAAGTCGACTAAATTGCTTACGCACACAAGTGTTTGGATGATTAACTTTAATAGCAAATTGTGATTTAATATTTCCATGCAAGTGATACATCCTGTTTTCGACTATATGTATATATAAAGGCAGTTTAATTTTTTTTTATGAAATAACGTATTAATAAGTCCAATGATTTGAACAGTGTCAGCAATAAACACCTTCATTCCTCCATAAACTTGATAGTACAATAGCTATTTCTTAATGTAAAGCGTTATACATAACATAGATATACATGAACGCAGTTTTATCCATTTTCATACTTATGAAAATTAAAGCACATTTATTTATTTTTCAGCTGCACGTTTGATGCTATAAAAGGGAAAACTACATACATATTCTTCACAACTGTACCGTTACTTTTAATTTTAGTTATGAATATTGATTTGTACACTTTAAGCTGGGGTCGAATTTATCGAGAGACGCATGAAATTAAGGATTCTCTAGGGAAATCATCCCGAGCGTTACAAGCTTCGCACAAGGTTGCAAAGACTATGTCTCTTTTGTAACAGCTTTCTTTATACAATGGTGGGTTTTGGCTGTGTTTGGGATATGCCAGTTGATCGGAAATATTCCGCCACTGTTCTCAAATTTTGGAGGTCTGCTAAATGGAATTGTTTTCATCTTTATTATTAAAAGAAAAAACGAGAAAGTGGGTACTAATTGTTCGCTCAAATCAGGATCTGGAGGAACTGGAAGTACACCGATTCAATCAATTAGTCATTAAACAGGTGCGTCACAGGCGATAAGTCTGAAAAATAATGAAAAGATGAAAGATTTTACGAAAAGTTTAGATGTTGACACTTTTAAGTAGATTCATGCTCCATATTTCTTAAACAAATTATCTTATGTTCTATGATTTATACATAAATAAAATGCCATGGCTATCTTTTACCAGAACTTGAAGTCAACAATTGAAGTATAAGCAAAATATTACATGATTTTCCCCAGCTGAATAAATGTTGCCTAAATTTACGTTATTTTCTTACATTTGAATGTGTACCTAAATAAAACAGAAGGAACAAGGGGTACATTTAAAAAAAAAAATGAATAAAAATGATTTTAAAACGATTATGAAAACAGTACTTTATCTACAAACATATGATTAAGTGCTAAACAGTAATCTTGGGTATTTTTTAAGGAATGAGTGCTTTTCTAAATGCTTTAAGAATGTAGATAGAGGTTCAAATTGAGAATATTCCTTTGATTAGTATCTTTACCGGGAGTAGATTAACTTTACTGTTAAGTCTGTTTTGTGTGATATCCATTTTACGTGACTCTGTGCGTATATATTCTGTCATACTTTGAACGACAAAATTATTTTATTCATTAATATCACTCTTACTGTTTAGTCTGTTTTTGTGATATACATTTGACGTGACTCTGACTTATATATCCGTCATAATTTTAACCACACTATTATTTTATTTATTAATATTACTTTTACTGCTAAGTCTGTTTTTGTGATATCCATTTTACGTGACTCTGTGTTTATGTATCTCTTTATACCTTGAACGACAAAATTATTTTATGTCTACCTGTGCGAATTTCAAACGCGCGATTTTACGCCAGTACTTAAAACCGTCCATCCTTTATAGGTGGATTTAACATAGATACATAAAATCGTATGATATATGCATAATGAGGATGTTAAATTTGATGTATGCCCCTGTTTGTGCTTCTTCGTAACATTTGTTTGTTTTATAGTAATTAAGATGATAACACAATGTTGACTGCTGTAACCCTATTTTGACATTTTACCAATTGTGTCTGTTTGTTTTGTTCACGCATCGTTGTCAATATAATGGAATTTGATACGACTGTCATACAAGTGAGAGGTTTGGCTAGCCATAAAACCAGGTTCAATCCACCATTTTCTACATAAGAAAATGCCTGTACCAAGTCAGGAATATGACAGTTGTTATCCATTCGTTTGATGTGTTTGAACTTTGATTTTGCCATTTGATTGAGGACTTTCCTTTTGAATTTTCCTCGGAGTTCAGTATTTTGTGATTTTACTTTTACCTGAAACCTCTCGGAATTTTGGGTCCTCACTGCCTTTCAACTTCGTACTTTATTTGGATTTGAAACAAATTTTATTCGAGCGTCACTGATGAGTCTTTGTAGACGAAACGCGCGTCTGGCGTACAAAATTGTAATCCTGGTATCTATAATCAGTATATTATTTTTCAGTTTGTTCTTGTGTTGCTCATTTAAATCCCTTGCCAAGGATAGATGATATGTTGAGCGTTTACTACATGTTAAATCAAACCGCTTTCTGTGTGTGCATGTCCAAAGACAAGAGCCTGTAGTTCAGTGGTTGCCGTTGGTTGCTGTCTGACAGATTTGTTTTTCGTTAATTGTTTTGTCATAAATCAAGCGCGGTGACCTACAGTTGACCACCATCTACGTAATTTTGACTCTTGTCGCATAGTTGTCTCATTGGTAATCATACAGCATCACCTTGTTTTTATATCTATGTGATGGAAGTTTTTAACGACCTTGACTGGCTATATAGCCCTCGCACGTTCGGTTGTTTTTATATCTAGATAACCAGAGTTTAGATATATTAATTAAGTCACAAAGTCACATGATCACAATAGTTAAATACGATATACTACAAGTTAGAGTTTGATTATAAAAAAAAAGCATTGATACAATCAAGGTATAAACTTGACCGTAAAAAAGTTTAAAAGTTCTACTCTGTCTTTTTCAACAGTAAAATAAAACTTCCGTATTCAAAATTAATCTTTTTCAAGATATAACTAACAAATAGTAAGTTTGTAAGGTCATATGAAATGATTTGGATTATATTTCGAAATGTCATCTATTTGATAGATATCTTCCGGGTTATTACATAAGATTCTTTTTCAAAAACACAAACAAAAGATTTAAATCAAAAGCATTTGTAACAAAAACGAAATAGTTTGAAGGACAACATTATAATAGTGGAAACCAAACGAAAGAACATCCTATTGTAAAACATGGCGTAAACGGGAGAAATCTGACAAAAAGTCACTTGACTCCTATTTGAATAAATGTTTGAATATTATTGATATTCGCATATCACATTTCGAAAAATAATTTAGAAATGAATAAAAGAATAAGTAATACGCCCATTTCTAGAATTAAAAACAAAGTTCAAGTACTCGCAAAACGTTTTGTGTTCGTACTGGCCGTCAAAGCAGCCACCAATGTGGTGGTGGTATGACGTAAATACTACAAGGAAGTCCTTAAGAATGAAATTATACATTCAACAACATTCGAGGCCATAAGCTCCACAGAGCTCACTACCACAGCTCAACTTAATGCCTCTTCTGATCATTTGAAGGTCCCCACTATGTATTGGTTACATAAACTACACAAAAAAACCCGAAAAATATCGTTTCATCTCGGCCTCTAGTAAGTGTTCAAAACTGGAATTTCAGTGCTTTTAACGAGTTCCTTAACTAATATCAAATAACTGATCATTAATTTTTATAATAAAACATATGAAAATAGTGGAATTAACCATTTTTGGAGCGTATAAAATTCTTTGGATGTTTTAGATAAATTACGTGCTTTTGATGGTCATTTTGATTAGGTTGACAGTTTTGACTTTTCCACTTTTTACACTACACTTCCACACAATCTATTTTTTGCTTTGCTTCCATGTTAACGGCAGCCGTTTTGAACATTTTAAAGACAGATGCCACGTTGGTACATTACATGTTATATTTCAGTAAAGTAGCACTGGGTTTGATTAAATATTCTGTGAGAATATGCTACTTTTATGTGTTATCCCATAGGAATCTATGTTAAATTCTTCCCCATGTTTCCATGGCAATGGCAGCCATTTTGGAAATTCAAAATATTGTTTGCACATCTACACGTTCCAGGCAATATTACAATTAATTAGGTCTTAAAGTAAAAGATTATCAATGATTTATAAATTTGAAAAAATTTCATACTTTTGGATTTCCATGGTAACTGAAGCCATCTTGCACATTCCAAAGCTAAGTCAATTGCACAAATTCACATGGTGGATCACATTATGACATAGTTTTTAGTGACCATTTCCACATTGTTGTTACATAATCATTTCCGACACCGAATGGACTATCCCCTTTCTACGGATGTATGCTTGCTGAGTTTAAAACAGCTCAGAATCTGATGGTCAGTATATGCCATCAATGTGTTTGTCTTAATATATTTTCGAAAACAGTTGTATTTTGGAAGATGGGATTATCGGCTGCTGGTATATATTTTATTATCCCTGCAATCATTAATGGAGCTCAAAATCATTTGGTCCAAGTGGAGCGTTGTAAATTGATAAAATCTTACATTAATTATACATTTTAATTTCGATTGAATACTTGCTTTTATGATTAAGAATTTAGCATATAATAACTTTATTCCGGTTTCAAATTTCGAGTTTATTTCGATTAAATATGCATGCCTATTTTCGGCAACGCACGTTTCCTATTTTACTGAACACGTACTCTCAAACAAGCAAAAATTAAATTCTTGAAAAAACGAAGCAAAGCACAAAGATATAGAAAGAAAATGTGGTATGAGTGCCAATTGAGACAACTCTCCTTCAAAGTCACAATGTGTAAAAAGTAAACAATTATAGGTCAAAGTACGGCCTTCAACACGAAGCCTTGGCTCACACCGAACAACAAGCTATCAAGGGCCCCAAAATGACTATTGTAAAACAATTCAAACAGGAAAACCAACGGTCTAATCTATATAAAAAACGAGAAACGAGAAACACTTGAGAACCACATCAACAAACGACAACCACTGAACAACAGGTTCCTGACTTAGGTAAGGTGCAAACAAATGCAGCGGGTTTAAATCCATACAAACAATGATTAAAATTTTATTTTTTTGTGTGAGTTGTTTTATTACATCATTTTGTTTCTACTTATCTTTTTATACTATTCAAAGTCGAGTGCATATAACAAACTTATCAATAAGATAGGTAGATTTTAAAAATATAAATTAACATTTTCGCATGTTTATTGAAAAATCATGGCTTACGATTTATATCTTAAAACAGTGTTTTTGTTTTTACTCACACGATAAATTGTTTCGTACCAGTCTTATATAAAACATAATATCACGTGACCGTTTGCCAAATCCTAAAGCATGTTGTTACAAAAACTTGGCAATTTTTTTCAGCAAATACCAAAAGTCGGCAAAATTGCTCAAAATCACTAAACTTCTTGAACAGTTCGTCATTTGTTCATAACATTGTCACAATTATTAAGTTAAACAACATACTTGTACTAATATTATGATGAATATGGACTCTTGATTCCAAATAATGATCATTTGTCAACACGTTTAACAATTGATTCATCCTCACTTCGAGGATATATAAACGACATTCATAATACTTAGTATATTATAAAAATCATATGTATTAATCCAATAATTTGCACAGTTTCAGCTATCAACACTTAGCTTGCATTCGAGAAAATCCTTCACTCTTAACTTTTTGGTAACGTATAAAACAGTTTAACAGAATTTTGTTTGTTAAACTATTTTCTAAAGTACTTAACCAAAAGTAAAATGCTTTCCTCCATAAACTAGCTTGTAAAATCAAGTTTTTCACCAAAAGCGATAATTTCAAATTTAACATTTATTTTTGTGTTTGTTACAGGTAAGTTACGCCGCGAATCAAAATATTCGCATTTATAAACCTAATCGATTTTTAAAAAATTATACCTTACGTATTTCAACAGTTCGTAATAGAGTGATTTTCAGAGCTCCTAAAAGATTTATGTCCAACATATACAGGCTGTACCATAATTACACATACCGAAGTCGTAATCATTGCATATCAAAGATAATTTTTTAACATCTTCTGAGATAAGGATGTTCGCTACTCTGTTTCAAAATAACAAGCTTTTTAAAAGACTGTTATAAATTGATAGTAAATAGATATTGGAACTAAAAAAGCAGAAAATATGAAGGGTCTGGGTGCTTGTTTTCGGAATATAAGCCATTGAAAATTTGGCGGGAAATGATTCTCTCTAGATTTTTTCATACATTTAACATTGGCACCTTTTTCTTTTAAAAAGATATGGAAAAAATAACAAGGATTTTATAGGATTTTAAAATATGGCTATCTAAACTATATGTAATAAAATTATGTAAGGAAAAGCAGTGGTAAGCGGGGAAATTTGTAATGGGAATTCATTGATAAAAAACAGAGGATTCCGAATATCTGACAAAAATTCAAAAACAAGAGGAGCGAACATCCTTAGTATCGTGATCAAGATTGGATCCCTTTTGATCATCAAAAATATGATTAACATCAATATCTGAATGAAAAAACCTCTGATGCAATATACACACAACTGCATACCAATTTCTGCTCAAGACTATAGAGGGTATCTCGACTTGTGCAGGCGGTATTGCTAATCATATACAGATCAACCTGAACTATACCTTCTATAAATTATGCTAATCAAATATCATGCATTAACTTAAGAAACTCATGCCCTTTGTTAGGTCGTTTTGCAAGCATTACATCCATTAATATGATAAAGGGAGATGTTCGTACATATATGTTTGTAATGGTATTCTATTCATGTGGTGTAATTGTAAACTGACCCCCTTTGACGACAAGATCAACATTTAATATTGAGAGTCAGCTGCTAAATACTTTGCAGACTTAAGTAAACAATGTCAATCTATATATTCCCCTGTCCAAATTTTCTCTTTTATTTTAACCAAGATATTGACACTTACGTAAATTTTAGGCAGAACGCAATAGCGGATTGGTGATTGATTGAAATGATTCCATTTCCATTCGGTTTTGTTTGTTACCTTCCTTCGTCGTCTGAATCAATTTCACGTGTGATCAATTTGTGAGATTTGAACATGAGTGTTGCCTAAATTTATACACCCTTGGCATTCAATCTTTGGGGTTTGAGCATTCCTGGTGATAGTAAATCCAGGGAAGCACTTCAGGCTCACCAAATTAATAACGTGAGTGGAAACAAACAAAATGAAGAGAACATACACAGGGCTTAAAAGCAAACAAGCAATATAGTCGGAAAGTTTACAGAAAAAAGGACAACCCAAATAAAAGATAAAAGGATTTGAAATTGTTTAACACACATCAGCATCGAAAACAGCGATTAAAAACTAAAGAAATAAAACAGAATAGTTCGACAAATTATTCGGACTTGATTCAACATTGGCCAAAAAGCGTGTTGAGTATAAATGGCTACGAAAAAATTGTGCCAATATAACACAATTATACACTGTGCTTAATTGATTCAACAATATTTCTATTTAATGACAACAACAAAATATAGAAGATGTGGTGTGACCGTCAATGAGACAACTGTCAAACCGAGACTGAATGATTAAGATATTAGCAACTATATGTCACCGTATGGCCTTCAACACTGAATAAAACCCATACTGAATAGCAAGCTATAAAAGGCCTCGACATGACAAAATGTAACTCAAGTCAAACTAGAAACCAACGACCTGACGTACGCACAAAACAATAAACGACACACAACTAGAATATGAAACACAGCAATAAACGACCACCACTGAATTACATTCTCCTGACTTGGGACAGGCACAATAAGAATGAGGCGGGGTTAAAAATTTTGCGAGAACCCAACCCTTCCTAAATTTTGACATGTTGTTTTCCAGTCAAATCAAATGATAACAACGATAATTTGTAAATTTGAATACACAGAAACAATGACGCTGTCGCACGTTTTTCTAATTTATTATGTTAATCAACACTCCTAATAACAATATTCTTACATTTAGGATGAAATTTTTTGTACTATATTAAATCTATCCATTAAGAAGACATAGGAATGCAATACAGACTAAGCCACACGTGTATTATTTTAATAAAATTAAGCCAAAAGGGTTGAGTAGTAAGAACCATACTGATGTTCCGTCCGTTTAGCTGTGCGGGATGTCGAAATCCACTGACAGAGACGTTCAATTTAATAAAAATGCAATAATCTCTACCTCAAAATAAAGCCTTTTCTAAACAATTATTGGCCCTCTCGTGACCTTTTTGAACGTAAAATGTATGCCCAATTTTTTACTAGGTTCACTCAAAATATCTCGCGCTTTCTCCTAGTTGATCAACCTTTAAGAAGTTAAAGAATTGATTATATATATTTGTTCACCCGAATATGCATGAAATATCTGTCTCTCGATGTAATAACGACAAATCAATTAACATTATTATCTTTTAAAATATAAGTTACAGAAATAACTTTTATTCAAAATTAGACGAGAATACTGAAGAGTAAATAAAAGCAACAGATTCGCTGCAATTTAACAAGTCCCCTGATAAAAACCTAACAAACAGACAATACAAACAAAGTATTATTAACTTTAAAAGTGACGATTACCATCAATTTATCACATTTACTTTCGTATTCCAGCAATATACAAATGCAAAACACCAAACAGACATCCCTTTGTAAAGAATAATCTCGGCTCAATTTCAGTACAGAACAAAGATTAACACTCGGACAAAATAAACTTTTCCTAAATAATAATTTAACAGTGCTGAACTGTAATACATACATTTAAATGAAAAGAAACATTTGTTAAAGTGGAAGTCAAAATTTATTTCTCGCAAATATAACCTCCAAGTAAACCACTGAGTGCGCACCAGACAGCATGGAACCTATACCTCTAGCAGCATAAAAGAACATACAATCTTGGGATTTTTTGAAATGTTCCATTTGGTTCTCCATCATCAAATGCAAAGTACGTCATCTTGGCTATCTCTCCGTCCTTCTTGATCCATCTCCAATCACCACCGGTCTTGTATCTATTGATGTTACGTCCGCCGATATAATAATGCACACCTTTAAAATAAAAAATAAAACACAATTGCAAGTACATAGCAGGTAATATGATTTTTGAAACAATCGCTTATGTTTAACAGCAAAATGTTCAATCCTAAAAATGTTTCGATTCCACATCAGTTAAGACATTTTATTTGTAGTCAATTAAAGTTTGTTTTAATAACTTTTCTTATACTTTAGGATTTATGCAGGGTTAAGAAACAAAAACTTAACGTTGTACACATTGGCTGAAGTATCTAGAAACAATGGTTTCGAGTTAATTCGTTTACGGAAAAAATCTTTAATTTTAGACACCTCTGTGTTATCATCTACTGTAATCATAGAAATAACACTTCTAATTCATAGCTCCATTGCTTTCCATTTTTGATTCTGCAATTTCAAGCAGTTACAGCTATTTTTGTCTTAAATTTTAATAAAATGACAGTCATTACTTGTGCTGAAAAAAAAAAAAATGAACATACCTTTATTTAAACATTTGCATGTAAGAGCGCACTGGCTCCTGGAAGTTGGTAGTGCAAAAATATGTACTTCTGACCTAAGCAACAGGCAACATACGCTATCATATATCAGTTTCAATCTTTCTTTTTTTTCGAAAAAAAACTTTCAACATTAGTTCTACAGAAATCGCAAGTCCTTAAGTAATAGTAAAAGTTCAATGATAAGTTAATATTGATATTAAAAGACCTCCCAAACAAAAAGGGATTTGAACATCCCTTTTTGTGAGGAGGTCTTTTAATGTCAATATTAACTTAATCATTGAACTTTTACTGATTTACAAACCGTCAAAACATAAGAAAAATACACAAAAAGCACTTGCAGAAACCTAAGTTCCCCTGAATTGGACGAGTCTAAATATGTTCAACTTAAATGATAGTTAAACAGTACTCAGACTGATATATACAATTAACAGTTACCAAATTGCAACGGAAACGGACCGATTAAATGGCAGTACATCATTTAATTATTTATTTATTATAATTTTTTTAGCACTAAAATAACACCAAATGATAGTTTTACCAAAATATGGGGTAAATTTATATTTTTGAATCCAGATTTTAAAAATAACGATTTCTTCTATTAAATGAGGCAATCAAAACCCTATACAGACCTCATTTATAACTGACCAATGAATATTCTGCTCAACAACTTCTTGTTATATATATTTGATGCTTTTAATCTGTCAGTAATCATGAAATAGATTCGTAAAGACCAGACCTTAGAAAACAGTAAGTAAACTCTTCCAACAATTAACTTTTTAAACAGTGTGTTTCAGAACTTCTAATCGAACAGACCTAGATGCATAAGGTCCTTCACAATATTCATCCCGTAAATGTTCATTTTGTTTTTGATTTGGTCATTTTCCTACACTACATTACATGCGAATGCAAAATAATTAGTGTTGTCTGTTCAGTCCAATTAATTAATAGATCTTGCTTTGTTTGTTTTTTTTTTAAATAAAAACTATGCATGCAAACCTCAATGAATAAAATCGGATTAAACTAGGTTTCACTGGCCCGATCAAAACGTGTTTAGGTGAGATATTTTCGCAAGTTCAATGTATTATATGAAAACAAACTTTTAATTTAATCGTCCGTTATTCCCTTTTCATGTCTAAATGAAGCAAAAACACCGGAAAAACTTTTACCTTTCTTAGTTTTATCCTTGCCTGACAAAAAAATCATATGTTATAAATCGTATTAAACCAGTAGACAAGAATCATAGAAAAAAAAATATTCAAAACTCTTTTATAAGCAGTCAGTTATGGAATAAATTGAAGAAAAAAACACAAAAAAACATAAAAGTTTAAATTGAAATTGTACATTATAGCATTTTACAAGATCTTGTCTTTGTGTGCTAAGTACTAGTACATGGAACAATTTATGAAGTTGATTGATTATTGTTTGCTTTACGTCCAGTGGCAAATATTTCATGCATGTTCATGACTATAACACATAAATTTTAAATACAATAGGTAAGTCGTGCAATAGGTCGACAGTGAGGTTGGACGTGAAACTTTAAAATACCACTGGAAAATGAGGGTATATTGAATAAGGACAGAAATTTAGACTTGCAACAGCTGGCCACATTCGGACCACTCAAATAATAGGTGCAAGAGTTTTTAATTTGCAGAGAGCGTTGATCCATGAAATCTACTCTGAAGCCGTTCATCGATGTTTACGTGTAGTTTACAATATCATTTCACGCATCCAATTTAGGTTAGATACTTTGAGCATTCGCTTTAGTAACTGTGAGAATTCTGTGAAACTGTATTGTTTATTATACTTGAGTTTTAGGTATGATATTCTGTACTACCGCTCTCCTGGTTGGTATCATGTGAGGGTGTTCTCCTCGAGAGCGGGAGGTCATTTGTTCAAATCCCGACCGGGTCAAACAAAGACTTAAAATTGGCATTTACTTTTTCAGTGCTAAACTCGTGGCATCATAGAGTAAGAGCACAGACTGGTCGGCTCAGAGTCAGAAATGTGTCCGGGTCGGGTGACTTTTCTTCTTCCTAAGCTTTGTGAACTTACACGTTAAAAAAACCGACTCAGCGTGTCAGTCTAGTAAAAAGCGGGGTTAATACTTATATTATATTCCTGAATATTCATTTTATTTGCCGCTGGTCGTCATCCATTAATATCATCATTTATTTTACCGTTATATTATACAGTGAAGTGTTTTTCTTCTACTGGTTTACATTGCAACTTCTTAAATTTTCACCAATCAAAATTAAAATAGGGCAGGTGAAATTTTTCAACCAAACACTTGTGATTGTTGGAATATCTTTGACGGTAAATAATATTAAATCAAATGTGCCTTTTGGGATATATAATATTTGAAGGTAAACATTATTGAATTAACTCCGTTTAACTTTTATTTAGTGATGGGGCGGTTTTGAGCTTATTATTCTGTATACGCATCTTTCTATAAAAAAAGACTGAATGTTGACTCTAAATATTTTGATTCGTCTGTGTCTTTGGGTTGCTGTCGCATTAATATATACCTTTATCTCTCCAAATGATTCACGTGGGTATAGAAATATTGACATCTCTGGACCTCTCCCGTCCCACAGTATACCTTTGCTATATGGATGCATTCGTTTGGCTTATCGGATATATAAATACGCAGCTTTGTCCGATCGAAATAGGAATGTATATCCGATGCCTAGTGTAGTGAGAATACCACGCTATCAGGGTCCGTATGCATAAAGCTACTTAAGTTAAGATTTGTTCCGAACGGACGGACTTTTCGTCATGTGCAACGATAAATTAGTACTACGTTTGGATTTCTTAACTTAAGTGGTTTATGCATACGGGCCCTGTAGGTTAAAAAACATTAGAAGGAAATACGATCTACGCACGAGTTGAATGATTGAAATATGTAAACAACAAAAACGTCAGCTAAATCTTTTCAAATAGGTCGCATGGCTGATTTTAACACATTTTTTTGCGACTTTTGCTAGGACAATAGTAGATGAAAAAAAATTAACAAAACCGATCAGCAAGACAATATCTAAAAAATAGATAAATGAAACGACCAAAATAAGTTGAATCCTTATATAAATTGTTGTCAACATTTTTTTTATCCATTTTTGCTTTTATGACAACTATTATACCAGTCTGAGATATAAATAAACTTGAAACAGCAAATGTTGTCACCTAGACGAGACAGCAGTCATTGTACGCTTCAATATATGAGTTATTGCCACTCAATGAAGATTGTTTTTCGGTTCTAATCCCCTCTCCTATTAGTTTTGCTGGATAGGATACAATGTAACCTCTTATGTGTACTACGACAACGTTTTTTTAATGTTAAAAAAAAAGATTAAATGAAAAGAGAAAAATGATGGAAGAAATGCTAAGATTTACGCTTAAAAATTCAAATGTAAATAAAAATGAAAACTGTTTGAGACAATTATCAACTGAAGACAAATGATTATACATCACTAAATGAAGCTGATTAATTAATTGCTCCTTTATGTCCAGTGGCAAATATGTCATGCATATTCACGACGAGATGCAAAGTGGATCCTTGATTTTAAGAAGGCGTATCTAATAAGTCATCCTGTTTAACTTTTAGTAAATTGAACCTCAACTTAAAGACCTACACCGGGTAAATAAGTTCGAGGTACAATAAGTAGACAATAAAAATCCTTTGTGAAATGAAATCGTCCCAGGTATCTAAGATAATTATTTTGCGTTGAATAACAATGAAAAATGCACGAGCAGGTTTGTAAGTTTTCATTTAATACAAACATTACCAAAATGATATATATTTTCTTAAAGTAACAGCATTGCGTAGGAACTATTTTGTTTACAATATGTACTACTTTCTTGTGTGGACAGGACCGAATTGATGGTTCTTTGTCTATAACTAGCATAGATTCATGTACACTTCGAGGTATGTCCAGAAAGATATGTATTCCAAAACAGATACGTGCTGAAATAATTCATCACTTAAATTTTAAATATTACCTGTATTCATTTTAAGGAGTTCGTACTTCATTAACATTGCTTCATTGAGAGTTTCAAAGTTCGCCAGGTATGCACCTCGTCGTAAGCATTTTACCTGAAACCATAAAACATTTTGTGCAAAAAACGTCCAAAATTTAACACAATATAAAGTCGGTTAATCATAAAACAAGGAATTATGCAAATTATGAATTATGAAAATTGTAAAAGAGATATGGTTAAATATATTTTGGAAGACAACATGATTCCTTCTGGACAATTCAGTTGTCTCTTATTTTAAATGTCATTATTTTATCTAACTTTCCTATTAAAATAATATAAAGCATTAAAACGAAAATAATATACAAATTATGGAGAGAACATTTCACTTTATAGAGCCATCTTAGTTTTGAACTATCCATTAATTTTGAAACAGATTTTCTCATTTCTATTGGTTCATTGTTTTGTCACACTTTGTCCTGAGTTCTAATGGTAAGAATCACCTCGTTTTGACTTTTTCGAAAAATGAAAAAAAACGGGGTAGGTGAATTTTGATATTATACGGTATATAGGAGAGTCCTTTCGTTAGTTAAATACACGCTGACGAAAGGGTAACTAGTTAAAAACAATTCAATGAAATGTGTGATTGTGACAACTGACCACTTTTAAAATATCTTGTAAAATGTAAAATAACAAATACCGAACTCCAAGGAAAATTAAAAACGGAAAGTCCCTTATCAAAAGGCAAAATCAAAAGCTCAAACACATCAAACGAATGGAAAACAACTTTCAAATTCCTGACTTGGTACAGGTATTTACTTATGTAGAAAATTTTAATTTAACCTGGTAATAGTATGCTACTTCTCGTTTACAGATCACCTGTCTTCCTCACCTTTTCGACGTCACTACTGTGACTCTTTGCCTAACACTTGATGAGTGTGTACAATATGATATATTTTTTTTTAATAACTTACAAAAGCAGCATCACCGGATACATGATCTTTTTGTATAAGATAACATCCTTTACCAACTCGTCGGTATGGATAACTGCATTCATCTGTAAAATAAATAACGTAAAACATAAATAAACTCCCAGATGCAAAGGTTTAAAAGGATAGACTAACCAACCGGAGTTTCATAATATTGATATGAATTGATACAAGGTGCCCTGATTTATCCAGCTACATCGTTTTCAGGTTGGTCTGTCTAATGATTTTTTAATCCTCTCTTGATTTTTTTCTATGTTATGCAAACAAAATTTTGTCAAAAGAACCCTTTATTTCTCAACATAAACGTCAAATACTTGGCAATTCCTATTATTTCTATTATATATTTTAACTGTCCAATTACACTAAATTCTTCCAATACATTTCATTCAAAACATTCCTGCGACATCTTTTCTTTAAAAACAAGAACAATGACATGTGCTGATTTTTTCATAATTCTAAGCTTTATACATTATATACTTCTGAAAAGAATAAGAGTTATAACTGAGCAGCGATTACCCATTACCAAATAAAATGTACTGGTAAATATGTATTTAATAATTGTGAAATGATCACAGGAGAAGATTAATACAAATCGCAATATTTCAGAATAAATAGTGTGCACAATGTATGTTATTTGTAGAAAAAAAAAAACAGAAACCAATGTTTCCATACCAGCATGACAATAAACCAAAACTAGTCCAAATAGTACAAATAAACAATACATGGTAAATACCGTCCTAAAAAGTACGTGTATTTCCAAAATGATAGTCGATATTAACAGTAGTTTTTGATTTTATATATCTGATTAAATTTCATTTTAATGATGAAAACAGATTTTCTAAAATTGATATTCTTTTCTTATAGCACGATTTAGTTTGTAAATTGGTAGCATGCAATTATAGTTACGTAAAGAAATAAATACTGGACCGTTTCATTAGCAATATAATTTAGCATTTAATTTTTAATTTTTTTTTTACAAATGTTTATTTAAATAGACACTTCATTCACTGCAATTATGGTAGTAAAGCATTTATATTAACATGTACCGGTCTGCCTAAAAAAGAAATTTAACAGGCCTTCAACATATCTTAGTATTTTAGTAGCATTAGTTGGTCGTGTTGACATGTATTTGAAGGTTCAAATTTGTTCTGGTTTGTCTCATTTGTGATTTTTTCCCTTAACACACCTAATGCGATATCTTGTACGACAAAATCAATATGTTTACGCTTTCGAATATCCTGTCTTGACGTACATGCAAGTGTATTGCCCAAAGTAAAGTATTGACTAAACCGTTCGACGGTTTGGTTTTTCGATTAGGTCCAAATCAATAGTCCGAGTTCTTCAAAATGTATTCAACATTTTGCATAATATTTCAAAAGACAGCATTTGTATACAATTTTACCGTTTGAAATAGTGGTTCAGTGACTTCAATTTTGATATATCAAATAAATTATATTTCTATAACATTTAATTTAGCCTCCAAATGTGATGAGGATTAAACCAAACAGTTGGATCAACAACGAAACATAAATATAAATTCAACTTCTTCAAAAATGCATGTCTATAGATAATTCTTCTTTTAGAACCCGAGGGTAACACAATCTATGAAGCTGTGTTTCGAATTAGTATGAACATAATAATTCTACCATCGTTTTATTGTAAGTTGCTATAGTAAAATTACAGAATGTATCTTCCATGTGCTTATTGATTCCTTGTCTAGTTTAATCTTTTCTTTGTTGTCATTTTCGATTATATCACCTGAGCAACGATTCGATAAATTGTTGGTGTTTAATATTTTTGCATTGAGGATCACTGAAGAGACATTATTTGGCAAAGTGCGCATATTGACGCAATAACATTTATACCATTTAATGAATTTATGTCTTCTTTAAATACAAAATTTGCTGTATTTGGCACAATATTTCTGATTTTTCGGTTATAAATGTTCTTCAACTTAGTAGTAATAATTGATTTGGCTTTGAAACTGTTATGATTCCACCGCCACTGATGAGTTTAATGTAGACGAAATGCGCGTCTGGTGTACCGAATTGTCATCTTTGATCGAGTTTTTACAACCACTGGGTTGATGCATTGCAAGTGGACATTTCGTTCTCGAGGGTATCATCAGTCAAGCAGTCAGCACTGTAATATCTGTTTTTCGTCCCTTGTTTTGTTATGAATTAGGCCATTAGTTTTCTCTATTGAATTGTTTTATATTTGTCATGTCGGGGCTTTTCATAGCCAACTATACGGTATCGGGTTTTCTCATTATTGAAAGCCGTATGGTTGCCTCTAATTGCTTAAATCCACTTCATTTGGACTTTTGGTGGATAGTTGTCTTATTGGCAATCATACCACATCTCCTTGTGTATATTTATTGATATGTTTATTTTCTGTAAATTTACTATTTATCAAATATTGAAAAATCAAAAACGCTCAGATTTGATCTACCCTCAGGTATAGATTAACTAAGCCATTTTTGGCACAATACTTAGTTTATTACTACTCTTTAACTTCTAAAATTACATTTGGCTTTGCAAAGTGTTGAATAGAGTACCAGTGATGAGTCTTATGTAGACGAAATGCGTCTAGCATACATACTTATAAGCCTAATATTTTGATTGGTCAACAAATTCGTAAAATTGACAGTACAACTTATTCAGAGTCGATATCAGTCGTTCTTTCTAATTCATATGTAGACTATGTTCAGTGTGTTCTTGTCTTGGTAAGCCATGCCACAATCAAAGGTTAAGGAACTATTTTGCGCTCACAGCATGCTTAACCTAACCCCATTCGTTGTGTGCCTGTCCAAAGTCAGGAGCCTGCAATTTAGTGGTTTCATTAATTGCTGTCTCTCATATTTATTTTTCGTTAATTGTTTTGTCATAAATCAGGCTGTTTGTACTTTGATATGTCTTCCTTAATCGATTACCGGGATTAAAATAATCGGTAAACTACTGTCGCTTTAACTTATAGATTGTCTGATATGACAAATTCAATCTTAACAAAGCTTTTGACTCTACAGACTGCTAAAAATTATGTTATGAAAAAATTATTTATAGGCCATGTTTACCAATGTTTAAATCTCAGTGTTCTTTTTCAATTCATACGAAATATTGAACGAACAAGATCAGATGGATTGACAAGCTAAGCATCTGCTCCTGTCAATGTATCGACATCATCCATGCAAATACAGTCAAAATTTAACACAATCAACCAATTCACAGATCAAACAACTATTTTGGTATTTCAGGATGAAAGACCGCGAACACATCGTATCCGTCAATTTTGGATGCTTACAGTAAAAATTGTGTTATGTCCATTTTAATTGCTCTTCCTCATAACCCTGCACCATGCTCTGGAAATATTTTTTTTTCGTTCCTAGCCCACCCCAATGGGTCTATATAATGTGAACATGCACGCGCGTAATGTATCAGTTGATAACGATGATGTTTCGTTTGTCAAAGAACCTACATTGAAGTGGTCTATCCGTGTCAATTTCAAGAAAAAGATCTAGATACATGGATATTATTGATTGATTGGTGGTTGATTTACGCCGCATCAGCTACATGGATAAAAAGCAGATTCTTTATTTTAAGTAGTTTTAATGTCACAAATAGTTCACAGGAATATATGAGATTCTAACACTAGCTTAAACATTGATTATTTATGGACATGACACATTGGTGCAAAGACAGGTTGACAAGTAGGAATGCACAATTGGTGTCATTTGGAATACCGACTGTTTGTTTGAATATTAGTCTACTAAACTAGAGAAAATGTTGTTGATTCAAAAAAGAATCCATCGTTTTGATCTTATCGTGTTAAATGTATTTGTTTATAGATTAGTGTATTTTTGTTTTATATTTATGTCTACAATATCCATTTTTGTAAAGTTGATCTATTGGAATCCCCATCTGGTACTGTTGGTTGCGTTAACCTCATAACAACATTTATCACGGCCATCTCTTACAGTAGAAGGAATGATCATCAGAATTGAAAAAAAAAAATGTTTAGCCAATCATTCAGGTGATCTTAATATATGTCGTTCTTCTTAATGGTTTGTTTTGTGAAATTCTGGTAACCAATATAAAGAAGGAAGTTTTTCATAGTCATTTATTATGTTTAAACAAAAAGGATATGAGGAAGGATTTTTTATTTTCTACAATCTCCTATTTCGTGACTGATATAAGAGTATGTGTTGGATTTTGCTATGAAATCCGAGTTCCTTTGTAAGACATTCCAAATGTTGATTTGTTCATACAAACAAAATATTGTTAGAGGCTTTGTCACAATAGTGTGAGTTGTGAGGATTTGTAAGTGAGGTTTCAAAATGTCATCAACATTTTGAACATGAAATTGTTTGAAATAGAAACAGTGCATGGAGGTTTCTGACGTAAAATATACAATCAAAATGTTTTTCCTACTGCAAGGAATGTATCATTGGAATCCTTATTCTAAAAAATGTATCAATTATTTTTCTCAATTGTTTCAACCATTAAATAATATTTACTTTTTTCGTTTCAGTTGTTTCTTCGATGGTGTTAACGGACATGTAGCCAACTTTATATTTACAACCATTTTTCTTTCTGTCATTACAATAACCAATATAATTCTTTACGTCATTAGCTGGTTTCGTATCTATAAGGAAGTAAAGGCCATAAAAAACCCGCATGAAACTTTGGAAGCATCGCACAGAGCTGCGAAAACCATGTCACTATTCGTTACCGCTTTTCTTGTACAGTGGTGGGCCATGGCAACGTACGGTATATGGTAGTGGGAAACGGATGTCCCACAA
Organism: Mytilus coruscus; assembly: GCA_017311375.1. Lineage (NCBI taxonomy): Eukaryota > Metazoa > Mollusca > Bivalvia > Mytilida > Mytilidae > Mytilus > Mytilus coruscus. The sequence goes on along the minus strand of CM029599.1, from coordinate 28,359,390 downwards.
GTTTTGTTCCATTTCGTAACAACGTTCTCAAATTTAGGTGGTGTACTCAATGGAATAGTATAATTATCATTATTGTACGAAGGAAACATGACGGAATAGATTCTTCAAGTAAAATACAAGATAGCAAAGAATTGACTACCGATCAAAGTCTAAACCTATCTAATCTTTCATCGCTTTTGGGTGCTGTACTTACAATTTTGTATTATTCAAAATTATCAGTTCATATGTGTTCTCAATGGATAACCAGTACTTCACCTTTCATTTGATACCTTAATTACTTAAATATATTCTACATAATTATATATTTACACCTATGCGTAGGAACTTTTTTGATTTAAATATGTACTACTTTCCAGTATGTTCTTTTTTTACCGTGCCCGATTTGGTGGTGTTACATCTTCTAAAGTTTATCCAAATTAGTTTTGCAAAGAAATCCGCTCAAGTCAGTGCAAGTGGCCGTCTTAAACTTGCAGTGAGGTGCGAATTATTTTGCTCCGTGTTCTTTTGTGTTTTTTGCTGTGCATGTACTGATTTTGTGTTATGAATGAATACCTCATATCCTTAGTTTTTTTTTCTATTAATGGAATAGTATTTATCATTATAGTACGAAGAAAACGTGACGGGATGGATTCTTCAAATAATATAGAAGATATCAAGGAACTGACTACTAATCAAACAGTTAATATGCAAAGAAAATTAAATAATCAAATCTAGACTTACCCAATCTTTCCGCCTTAAGTTATTCCTGCACTTTCTTATTTAGATTTTATATGTTATCAGATATTTAATTTGTATTGCATCAAAATCGATAATATTAGAATTGTAATTATCGTAACAGAGAATTTTATCATGAAGAAGAAGAAGAAGAAGAAGAAGAAGAAGAAGAAGAAGAAGAAGAAGAAGAAGAAGAAGAAGAAGAATGTCTTTGATATGAAATAATAGCAGGAAACACTGTTCTTTGCTTCAAATTTCGTGAAGTACCTTTCACTGATTCGGCCTAGACAGCTCATGCCAGATATGTGCAGAATGAAATTGGAACGAGTGTAAACCATACCTGGTAGTTCTGCCTCTTGGGGGTACTGCTGCTGCCTGAGATCTAAAATTATAGTTCTGAAGTAATTGGTACAACATTTCTCAGAATTTTCTGTTTGTTCACGCCCTTCAGCTTCGTTTAAGACTTAGTTTTAAAACTTTTGTTATTCGACAGTCACTGATGAGGCATGTGTAAACGAAACGCAGATCTGGCATAGTGTGAAAATAGGTATGAGTGATCGAAAAAAAAAAAACGTTTGTGGTTACATTCCTGGTATATTCCAGCCATTTTAGTTTCTGAAGAAACCAACCCATAATGTCAGTTATTGGATGCAGTCTTGTAATTGACTGGGGCCGGTTGTTCAAATTGTCGTTAACACTAACGCTCCGTTAAATTTTGCTAACGTGTCGATAAAATTTAACGTATCGTTAATCCTGTTGTTCATCTCATAGTTAGTTTTAACGCTCCGTTATGTTGTTCTTAACTTGAGTGAAATTTAACGCTGGTAGGTAGCATCGTTAAATAATTTAATCAAGGTATAAATTGAAAATGGCTGCTTTCATGATGCTACCATCAAGACCAAGGAAGGACAGAGTTTTTAGGGGAACTATTTCTCATTTAACCAATTTGAATGATGATGAACTGAGAAGGAGGTACAGATTTGGCAAAGACTCTATTGCATACCTTTGCAATCTACTTCAAGACAGGCTCAGCAGGTCCACCAACAAATCTACAGCACTGACCGTTGAGCAGCAGGTATGCATTGCACTCCGTAACTATGCATCCGGCTCCTTCTTACAGGTTATAGGAGATACTTTGGGATACGATAAAGGAACGGTTTCCCGTGTTGTCAGTAATGTGACAGATGCCCTGATTGAGATTAACGATGATTTTGTGTGTTGGCCTACAGATGTAGATACCATAAATAGCAATGCAATTTTCCAAATGTTTTGGGGGTGTATTGACTGCACGCATGTGAGGATTCAGGCACCATCAGATGACGAACCATCCTATGTTAACCGAAAGGGGTACCACAGCATTAATGTGCAGGCTATTTGCGATTATGAAGGTATTTTAATCTGTATTTTGCCATTCCGTCGTTGTTGATCTTAAATTGTTCTCTCCCTTTAATATAAAATCACCTTGACACTATCGATATAGACAACTAGGTCCTTCTGTTTCGACCCAAATTTCGGAGGTTCGATTAACTTGAGCCGGGTTTTAATAACATTTGAAAAAAAAAACAAAATATTTCCATTTTATTCATCTTGTTCACACAGAAAGGTGAAAACATGAACGACTTTTCGCCATTTGGAACGTTTTCGTTGTGCAACGTTCAGTTGTATTTTTGTTTTATACGACAAAGAACCTCAAATTACGGTACCAAGCGGCATAACTCTAGTTAAATTAACAGGACTTGCTATGATACCGTGTGAATTGCACTTATTTCTTTTACTCTTTGTACTTTCAAATTCTCTTTTATAAATCATATAATAATGTTTATTACATTTTATGTCTTAAACGAATATATATATATTGGCAATCGCCAATGGCAGTCAGCAGGGTTTAAGAACATCCGTTGTTCGTTCTGCTAGTCAAATGCGTTTTGTTAAAATATACTTTTCACTTTTTGGTCTTTTGGAAAATGTTGTTTGTGCTGTATTTAGACCCTCTACCAAGAAATTTGTTTTGCATGCACACGTATAAAATTGCGGTTTTATCCAACGCAATCATAGGTTTGAACGTTGTTTATATATATATACATATATATATATATATATATATATATATATATATATATATATATATAGTGCCTATAAATAGCAGCACATGACATACAAATCTATGGGAGTGTGGATTAATCAGTACAGAGATTAATTCAATTACACAAATAAAATTATAGATTGCCTAACAATGTAATTTTAACACACTATTTAGTATGTAAATATAAGAATGTTTAAAATATTTACAAAATGATGAAAATAAACGCAATATTTCGCTAGACTAACTAGCTTTATCAAGCGTGCATCTATCCAGATGAAATCGGATGTAGATGATAAGAAACTTTGCAGCTCAATGTATATGTTGCACTTGAATTTAGCTGCCTTGAAAATAATACATAATTTGGATGAATTTCAAGATTTTACAAAATTGGTAATTGAAGTTAGCAACGTCCATTGGCCAATATTACAAGATAAAAGGACGATGCTGTGTACTAAATTATTCTTTATCTTGCCGGTATCTTTTCTCATCTTTTCGTTAAGACCATCAGGTTCTAAAGTGTGAGTTGGTGGATCCAAAATTTTCTCTTCTCCTTCTCGCCGTGGTGTCCCACTCGGTGTTGACTTCTATGATTTGGAAAGTAACATTACCAAAAGAATGTTTTGTTGAACGAAGATACTCCGGTTGCTACAAACAATGTAGTCGAAGGAACTGCTTGTGTTGTAAAGCTGCCAATACAAGCAGTTCTTTCAATCAGCTCCGTTACTAAACAAAATTATACCATCTACTCAAATTCCAACTGTAAAACGGAGAACTCAATTTATATATTAACATGTGACACTTGTGGCATTCAGTATGTGGGAGACACAATGGACAAATTTAATATTCGGCTCAATAACCATCGTTCATGGTACAAAACCAACAAAACTGTCCTCTCACAAGACATCTTCGTTCAACAAAACATTCTTTTGGTAATGTTACTTTCCAAATCATAGAAGTCAACACCGAGTGGGACACCACGGCGAGAAGGAGAAGAGAAAATTTTGGATCCACCAACTCCACACTTTAGAACCTGATGGTCTTAACGAAAAGATGAGAAAAGATACAGGAAAGATAAAGAATAATTTAGTACACAGCATCGTCCTTTTATCTTGTAATATTGGCCAATGGACGTTGCTAACTTCAATTACCAATTTTGTAAAATCTTGAAATTCATCCAAATTATGTATTATTTTCAAGGCAGCTAAATTCAAGTGCAACATATACATTGAGCTGCAAAAGTTTCTTATCATCTACATCCGATTTCACCTGGATAGATGCACGCTTGATAAAGCTAGTAAGTCTAGCGAAATTAGGCAATATATATATATATATATGTTTGTCTTTTTCCGAATTTTCTTGTTTTTAATGAAATGCCACTAATGGACATTTAATATTAATAAGGAGCTACCATTTGATTTTTATGGGAGGCTAGGATGAAATCTAAAAAGGCAGGACGGGAGTTTTGAGTAAAAAAAAGGCAGAATGAGCAACTTGGAAAACTATTAAAAAAAAAGACAGGACCGAATAGAGAAAAAATAAAAAGGCAGGACAGAGATTACATCTAAAAAAAAAAATGCAGGACAAAATTTTTCATCCTAGCCCCCGCCCTCCCCATAAAAATCAAATGGTAGCTCCCTAAGAAATTAAACTGAATTGATTTCATTTCATTTTTAAAAACGAAATTTGTTGAAGAATAACAACTGGGGTGTTCTTTGGAGGACTTCTATTTGAGCAGGTGCGTTGTTGTACTTGCATGATTAAAGAATCTGCTATCATTTTTTTTTATCAATTGTCTGTTTTTTAAAAACACTGAATTCATATTTACAGGTAGGATTACCAATATATTTGCAAACTGGCCAGGCTCCGCTCACGACTCCCACATATTCAACACATCAGCTTTGTCTAATTACCTTCAGACAAATCACAGGGGATTGATAGATGGTGTTATTCTTGGGGACAGTGGATATGCTTGTCGCCCTTTCTTGCTGACTCCATATGCCAATCCAACAGAGAGACACCAGCAAAGGTTCAACGGATGTCATGACAGTACTAGATTCGTTATAGAGAGGACTTTTGGTGTATTGAAAAGAAGGTTTCATGTCCTGCATTCTGAGATATATTAATACTACATACAGATTTAGTATTGCAATTCACACATACATAATACATAATGAACAATTTCCATGTAAAAGTTAGAACAATATGGCTGAGAGATGTTTGGTAAACGTCAATGAGACAGCAACCCAAATATATAAAATTGGAAAAAGGCGCCTTGAGGTCAACAACAAAAGGGTGTTGATAAAGAATTTTGTCAGGCGTTGTAAGTTTGTCTTCGATTAAGGATTTTGAATATGCGTTTGGTAGTATCACCACCATCACTTTTCTAGAACAGTTATCTAACTACTATTTGAAAACATTGAAAGATATTTTATATGTCTATTGTCTATTGTCTATAATTCAAGACATATAAAATATGATACATATATTTCTGTATGCATGACACATTTTTCATCTCATTAATTACACTACATAAAACTTAAATGAGCATATTATTTTCCTATTTAAGGTCAGAATGAAACCAGAAAAGTATGTAGAATTTTGGTGCTTGTGCAGTGTTGCATAACATTGCCCTGTCCAGAAATGAAACGTTGGTGAATGATGACGGTGCTGGTGTTCGACTTGATCAGCCCGTGCAAGTTCCTGCCTTTCTAGGAGTGCAAGATGGAAGAAACACAAGAGAACACGTTGCCAGAGTATTTTTCAGCAACTGAAATACATATAATTTACACTTATGCTTTCGTATTCTTTTATAGACACACGATCCTAACAATCAATGAAGTGTTTTATTTCACCATGGTCCTTATGGAAACCTTGTTTTATTTTTATGACATTCAAAATAAGGAGACGTGGGATGCCTGCCAGTGAGACAACTATCCACCAGAGTACAAATAACGTTGATGTAAGCAACTTTAGGTCACCATATGGCCTTCAACAACGACGGTTTATTATCTCCATGATTCAATATTTAAATGATTTGATAAGATTGTAACTTTATTCGAAAAGTGTTTAAGTTTTAAAGTAAAAGAATCAATTATTGCTCATGAAATCAAACTCTTTAGACTAGTGACACCGGCAGGAGTAGACTTTCGATGCTTTTCATGTCTCAGATCAATTTCATTTTCTATTTGTTTTCGTCAGAATTATCTAGTTCTCATTTTACACTATGTATTCAAACGTATTTGATATATCTGTGTTGTTCAATAATTTCGGGAAGCTTGATTGATAACAGTTACATGTAGATCATTGAGGTTAATAGTTCTGACCTTATTTAATTCATTCAAATATATAATATATATGATCATTTTTATTCTTTTGAATATAACATTTAATTAATTACATATGAGAAGATCACAAGTTTATATTAGTTAGTAGATCCAAATGCCTCAAGACATTGAGATAAAGACATTGGCTGGTATTCTTTAGACTTGCCTCTTTCCAACAGTTCTATCTGTAGATCAAGCTTTCTCATTTCTTTTTTCTGCTTTTCCATCTGAAATGTTACTATTGTTGATGATATCTGATATTTCATTTACAATTTGTTTGTAATTTGTGGTTGTAAAGAAAGTAACAGTTGAAGTAGCTGGATTGAACAGTTAAACAGTTAATTTACCAATAAATAAACGTCGCCTCGCAGATATTGAAAAACGGGCAATCCAGGTCGACCAATTGTTTCAGCAAATAGTCATCCAACTGAAAAGATATCAGAATTTGTAGACCATCATCTAAGACCTCATGTGAAAGAACTACCCTCTTACATCCAAGATACGACTGATTATCTAAAGAAAATGGAAAGCCTCAATCCTCTACCAAGCAATACTATACTTGCATCCATGGACGTGTCTTCTTTATATACCAACATTCCACAAGACGAAGGAATAGCAGCGTGTGAAGAGGTATGGAACACTCGTAGTGAAAAAATCCTCCAACTGAGTGCCTTGTTACACTTCTGAAACTAGTGCTAGAGAACAACAACTTCTCTTTCAATGAAAACATTATCTCCAGATAGACTGTACTAGTATTGGCACAAAATGGCCCCGTCATATGCCAACATATTTATGGACCAACTTGAAAAAGCCTCTTGGCTAGTGCTCCATACCAGCCCTTATCATGGTTCCGATTCATTGACGATATTGATTTCAAATGGACAGATTCACAAGAACATCTTAATGAATTTCTAGGACACTGTAACTCTTTCCACCATTCAATAAAATTTACATATGAATCATCTATGGAGAAAATAAACTTCCTCGACACTACAAGTTACATCAAGAACGGAACCATTATAACAGACTTTCATACCAAACAAACGGACAAACATCAATTCCTTTCTCCTAAAAGTTGCCATCCTAAACACTGCTCCCGTGGCATCCCATTCAGACAGGCATTGCGAATCAAGAGAATATGCTCTACTGAAAATACGCAAATGCTAGACTTGGACAACTACGTAAACATCAAGTTGTTCGAGGATACAATAACAACATCATTGATAGCGCTTTCGAAAGAGCAAACAAAACTAGTCGCCAAGAACTTCTAGAGTACAAAGATAAGAATAAAGCAGCTAACAGAACACCCTTGTACTCACTTACCATCCTGATTTTAAAATGTGTTTTCCATTGTTCAGAAGTATTGGAAAATTATAGAAAATGATTCAAATCTTAAAAAGTATTTTCCTCACCACCAGTCATGGCCTTCAGAAGACCTAAAACATCCGTGACAAATTAGTGACATCTGTATTAGCAAAGCAGCCTACTCCGGTTGCTACAAACAATGTAGTCGAAGGAACTGCTTGTGTTGTAAAGCTGCCAATACAAGCAGTTCTTTCAATCAGCTCCGTTACTAAACAAAATTATACCATCTACTCAAATTCCAACTGTAAAACGGAGAACTCAATTTATATATTAACATGTGACACTTGTGGCATTCAGTATGTGGGAGACACAATGGACAAATTTAATATTCGGCTCAATAACCATCGTTCATGGTACAAAACCAACAAAACTGTCCTCTCACAAGACATCTTCGTTCAACAAAACATTCTTTTGGTAATGTTACTTTCCAAATCATAGAAGTCAACACCGAGTGGGACACCACGGCGAGAAGGAGAAGAGAAAATTTTGGATCCACCAACTCCACACTTTAGAACCTGATGGTCTTAACGAAAAGATGAGAAAAGATACAGGAAAGATAAAGAATAATTTAGTACACAGCATCGTCCTTTTATCTTGTAATATTGGCCAATGGACGTTGCTAACTTCAATTACCAATTTTGTAAAATCTTGAAATTCATCCAAATTATGTATTATTTTCAAGGCAGCTAAATTCAAGTGCAACATATACATTGAGCTGCAAAGTTTCTTATCATCTACATCCGATTTCACCTGGATAGATGCACGCTTGATAAAGCTAGTAAGTCTAGCGAAATTAGGCAATATATATATATATATGTTTGTCTTTTTCCGAATTTTCTTGTTTTTAATGAAATGCCACTAATGGACCTTTAATATTAATAAGGGAGCTACCATTTGATTTTGATGGGAGGGCTAGGATGAAATTTAAGAAAAAAAAGGCAGGACGGGAGTTTTGAGTAAAAAAAAGGCAGAATGAGCAACTTGGAAAACTATTAAAAAAAAAGACAGGACCGAATAGAGAAAAAAATAAAAAGGCAGGACAGAGATTACATCTAAAAAAAATGCAGGACAAAATTTTTCATCCTAGCCCCTGCCCTCCCCATAAAAATCAAATGGTAGCTCCCTAAGAAATTAAACTGAATTGATTTCATTTCATTTTTAAAACGAAATTTGTTGAAGAATAACAACTGGGGTGTTCTTTGGAGGACTTCTATTTGAGCAGGTGCGTTGTAATACTTGCATGATTAAAGAATCTGCTATCATTTTTTATCAATTGTCTGTTTTTAAAAACACCGAATTCATATTTACAGGTAGGATTACCAATGTATTTGCAAACTGGCCAGGCTCCGCTCACGACTCCCACATATTCAACACATCAGCTTTGTCTAATTACTTTCAGGCAAATCACAGGGGATTGATAGATGATGTTATCTTGGGGACAGTGGATATACTTGTCGCCCTTTCTTGCTGACTCCATATGCCAATCCAATAGAGCGACACCAGCAAAGGTTCAACGGATGTCATGACAGTACTAGATTCGTTATAGAGAGGACTTTTGGTGTATTGAAAAGAAGGTTTCATGTCCTGCATTCTGAGATATATTAATACTACATACAGATTTAGTATTGCAATTCACACATACATAATACATAATGAACAATTTCCATGTAATAGTTAGAACAATATGGCTGAGAGATGTTTGGTAAACGTCAATGAGACAGCAACCCAAATATATAAAATTGGAAAAAGGTGCCTTGAGGTCAACAACAAAAGGGTGTTGATGAAGAATTTTTGTCAGGCGTTGTAAATTTGTCTTCGATTAAGGATTTTGAATATGCGTTTGGTAGTATCACCACCATCACTTTTCTAGAACAGTTATCTAACTACTATTTCAAAAGATTGAAAGATATTTTATATGTCTATTGTCTATTGTCTATAAATCAAGACATATAAAATATGATACATATATTTCTGTATGCATAACACATTTTTCATCTCATTAATTACACTACATAAAACTTAAATGAGCATATTATTTTCCTATTTAAGGTCAGAATGAAACCAGAAAAGTATGTAGAATTTTTGGTGCTTGTGCAGTGTTGCATAACATTGCCCTGTCCAGAAATGAACCTTTGGTGAATGATGACGGTGCCGGTGTTCGACTTGATCAGCCCATGCAAGTACCAGCATTTCTAGAAGTGCAAGATGAAAGAAACACAAGAGAACACGTTGCCAGAGTATTTTTCAGCAACTGAAATACATATATTTAATTAACACTTATGCTTTCTTATTTTTTCATAGAAACATGATCCTAATTAATCAAAGACTTGTTTTATTTCACCATGGTCCTAATGGAAACCTTGTTTTATTTTGATGACTTTCTTTTGTTAATAAAAATAAGGAGACGTGGGATGCTTGCCAGTGAGACAACTATCCACCAGAGTACAAATGACGTTGATGTAAGCAATTTTAGGTCACCGTATGGCCTTCAACAACGAAGGTTTATTATCTCTGTGAGACAATATTTTAAATGATTTAATTAGATAGTAACTTTATTAGATACCAGTTTAAGTTTTAAAGTAAAAGAAGCAATTATTGCTCATGAAATCAAACTCTTTATACTAGTGACTCAGTCAGAAGTAAACTTTCTATGCTTTTGATGTCTTAGAACAATTTCATTTTCTATTTGTTTTCGTCAGAATTATCTAGTTCTCATTTTACACTATGTATTCAAACGTATTTGATATATCTGTGTTGTTCAATAATTTCGGGAAGCTTCATTGATAACAGTTACATGTAGATCATTGAGGTTAATAGTTCTGACCTTATTTAATTTATTCAAATATATAATATATATGATCATTTTTTCTTCTTTTGAATATAACATTTAATTAATTACATATGAGAAGATCACAAGTTTATATTAGTTAGTAGATCCAAGTGCCTCAAGACATTGAGATAAAGACATTGGCTGGTATTCTTTAGACTTGACTCTTTCCAACAGTTCTATCTGTAGATCAAGCTTTCTCATTTCTTTTTTCTGCTTTTCCATCTCACCCCTTAGATACATAACCTGTAGAACAAAACAGAAATGTTAAGAATATGAATTAATCAACAACTGTACATGACGAATTTGTAAAAAGATTTCAAACTCCTTTAAGCTGAATGAATACAATGCATTTCAAGAAAATCAATCAGCTTAGAAAAAGGATATGATATAAATAGATGTGGGGTATACACCAAGGAGACAGTAACCCAATGACAAAATATTACTACATTTAGAGGGAAGGGCAAATACTTCACCAATATGTAAAGGAAGGTCATAATGCAATTTAGGTAATAGACTTTTTGAAAGTTTGCATGAAATCCGTTTGATAGTACCTGTCAGTTAAAAACAGTTACTAAAATGGATGCTCAGCGTTCCCAACAGCAGGTTTGTCAACATCCAGCTTTGCTATAACCAAGTCAAAGAATATGAAGATCGGACAAATCGGAAAGTGCTCACATGTTATAACTCATCATTGTCAAGCTGCTGACCAAATATGAATTTGTTCTGTTCAGTAGTTTTTCATTAAATGTGACGAAAACATTTATTGGAGGAGCGGACGAACAAGGTGATTGTAAGTTTGCACTCCCAGAGTAGGAGTACAATTAATTGTATATTTGTAGGCAGTATACTTTAGTTGAACAAAATGTTGTTTTATTCAGTCATGTTAATGTTACATTTTTGCAATGCCTTGGTGTATTTGTAAGGGATGAATTATTCCTGGTAAAATATGTCTGATTGGACACAAAATGCTAGTACAATAAAATTAAATAGAAGTTTTTCAAGTTAAAAACTATAGGAAACTTCAATATTCACTTGAAATTTAGATTGATATGAAGTATGTCTAAGGAAGGCAACTTTGAATGCACTTATTTTCCGAGCAAAATTGCCAACATGGACTTTTATAACAAGGAAACTTTAAATTTGATTTTTTATGTCCCACTTAGGGGCCTTATTTTTTTTGGTCTGTGTCTCCGTTCGTTCGTTCGTTCATCTGTCCCGCTTCAGGTTGAAGTTTTTGGTCAAGGTATTTTTTTATGAAGTTGAAGTCCAATCAACTTGAAACTTAGTACACATGTTCCCTATGATATGATCTTTCTAATTTTAATGCCAAATTAGAGTTTTGACCCCGGCCAATTTTACGGTCCACTGAACATAAAAGGTGATAGTGCGGGTGGGGCATCCGTGTACTATGGACACATTCTTTAGATTCAGTTCATCATTTAAGAGGAGATTTGATATAAATCGGAAAATCGTCCTGAATATGCATGAAATATTTGTCCCTGGATGTTAAGCAAACAATAATTAAACAATCAAATTTTCAATATTATACTACTAGTACATATATGCAAAATAGCTGTATTGCCAACAAAGTATGGGAGACACATTTTACTACCGGACAGAATTAACGGTTACATATTCACCTGAAGCTCATACACATCCTCTGCTGTTGTTTTTCTCTTCTTGGCTTCTTGAGTAGGAACTGCATGGGTTTCAATTTGTAATGGTCTACTAATAGGTGTTCCAAGGTTACCAATAAATCAAGCAATTACTGATGGTGACTGAGGTGACTGAGGTGTTGGAGGTTGCATTAAGGAGGCAGATTGACATTCAGGAGCTGACTCAAACAAGTCCTGAGATCCTGTCAATGAATCTTCTGGCAATGTAGCTTCAGTTGCACCAGCTAAAACACAGACAATGTAGCTCTTAAATTTAAAGTCGTAAGCCAATTAATACGCAAAAGTTGAAAGAACATGTCTATTAGTTTTAAAAATACTGTATCAATAGCTATAACATAGAAAATGTAGCACTTAAATCTAGATTACTTAGCTATAAAAGTAAAATTTACCAAATTAATACGCCAAAAAGTGTAATTTTGAAATTTGAAATTGGACTTTCACCTATTATGGTCCAATATCCAAAATCTAAATACATGGTTAGATTCAGCATATCAAAGAATCCCAAAATTCAATTTTTGATTAAATCAAACCAATTTTAATTTTGGACCTCGATTTGGACCAACTTGCAAACTGGGTCCCAAAAAAACAACATTTTAAATAAATGTTTAGATTCAGCATATCAAAGAACTCTTAGAAATCATCTTTTTGTTAAAATCAAATTAAGTTTAATTTTGGACCCTTTGGACCTTAACGGGACCCAAAATCCAAATTCTAAATACACTGTTAAAGTGCATTGGAATTGGTCAAGAAATAAGCAATTTATACAATGTATTAGAAAAGTACTGTTTTTGGTCCCTTTTCCTAAACGGTAAGGGCATACCCCCTAAATCAATCCCAATCCTCCTTTTTTTGGTATGGATCGAACCTTGTGGTACAAATTCATAGACTTGTACACAAGTTATTGTCAGGAAACCAAAATATCATTGATTTTGTCCCCTAATTCCTAAATGGTTTGGGCCATAACCCCTCAAACCAATCCCAACCTTCCTTTTGAGGTATGGAAACCTGTGGTACAATTTCATAGAGAACCATACACTTATACACATGTTATTGTCCTTAAACTAGAACAAAAATTTATTTTGGCCCCTTATTCCTTAAAATTCGTAAGGGTTCCGCGGAACCCAGTGTCTCGCCTACTTTTGCTGTTAGTCACAGGCTCAACAAAAATGGGGAAAAATTATTAAAAATTTCCTCTAGATTCTATCTTTTGATTGTAAGAAGCTTCTATCCAAGTTTGGTAAAAATCCAGGATGGTTTATGAATCTAATTAATGTTTTAAAACTTTAACTGCAGACTGTATGTAATGTTAACTGGCAGAAAAACTAAGTCCATTTATAAGTAAAATACGGATAAACAGGATTTTTTTTTACAAAATTTACTTCTGGATACTATCTTATGATTATTAACAAGATTCTGTCCAAGTTTGGTACAAATCCAGGATAGTTTAAGAAAGTTATTAAAATTTCAAAAACTTTAACCACAGAGTGAACATTTGTGGACGCCGCCGACGACGGAATGAAGGATCGCTATGTCTCGGTTTTGCGAAAAAAAGTCGCAGGGTCGACAAAAAGTCTTCGGATGACAACGACTACAACGTCATACCATTATACGACCGCACAGTTTCGGTTGTATAAAAAATACTGAACATTATCTGATGAGAATTACATTGACCATTAACCCAAATAGAAATAAATCCTATTTTTTGACCCTTTTTTAGCACTAATTCTTAAATTGTAGTCGCTATAAATTTAATTTACCTTACTTTTAAGGCTGAGATCATTACAGAAAGACAAACGACTAGTTTTGACAAAATATACGGTTGTACTTAATGTTAGGTTATGAAGGACAGCACGAATTTTCAATGCATATTCAGAGTTAATAAAAACACACTAAAAGTCGATAAAACATTGGTTTAGGTAATATTTTGAAAGGAAAGCTAGAGGCAAAACCAAATGAACTTATTAAATTACCTTTATAGTTTACTATGCAGTGTGAGCCAAAGCTCCGCGTTGAATGACGTGTAGTGACCTGTAATTGTTCACTTCAACGATATTTGGTCTTGGATGGAGAATTTTCTCATTGGCAATCATATCACATCTTCTTATTTTCATATTAGTAGTATTTTCTTAGTCACATGTTAGTGTTGGGTAAACAAAGTTGCAACTGTAGAATCTTATTATTAAATACCCTCCCTTCATTTAATTAATGAACATGTCGGGGCCTTTTATAGCCGTGTTTACGGTATTGGTTTTCTTATTGTTGAAGGCCGTACGATTGCCTTTAATCGCTTACATCCACTTCATTTTAACTCTGGTGGATAGTTCTCCCATTAGCAAGCATACCACACATCTCCTTTTTTTTACATTGTAAACTTATAGATATTTCATGATGCTGAAAAAAATACCTGTTTTCTTTGAATTTTGAAGAATAAATGCAATGGTATCATGCAACATTGATGGAATATCTAGTATGGTAAGATTAATCTCTTTGAATGTAGATAAGTACCGTGTCAATTCATGTCTATCATCTTCTGTGATATCCCTTGTTTTATCGTCATAGGTAATTGATACATTATCCCGAATGTTTGGCAAGGACTTGGATGGCAGGTAGTTAATCAGAAATTCTCTTATTTCAAGATGCATATCCTTTGCTTTCTGAATAAGTGCATTTTCTTTATCCCCTAAATTAAACAAGTCGCAATAAGTAAGTTTTAAGATACAAAGTAATAAATCAAAATAACACATACAGAATATCTCATGATTCATCTTCGCTAGCCAAGGAGGGGACTGGATCGTAACCCTTTGCTAGCAAAGATGCTCATGATCAAACTTATCAAACCTGTATTTATATGTAAAAAGCTAGTTGAATTAGTTAATTTTCAATTTGCAGTTGACATGATCTGGGGTTTTTCACCAATAAACGAAGATGGCAGACATATTTTGATGTAGATCACAGGCACTTATGGAGTAGACCCCCACCCCTTTTTTGTTGTTGAAAATATTCTTTCATATTTTCAACTTATTTTAACTAATTTTTATTTATTCAGAGTATTCAATATGTTATCAATGCGATTTAACAATAACAGTAGTTATATGAGGGGCAACATATATAAAGTGAACTACAGTTGAGTTATTCGGTTATGCCTGGTGGTTCTATATGTTGCAATGTTTTTAACTTTTGATAACCCTCAATATACATAAGTGTAAACCTTCAAGTTAATTCTCATAAAAAACATACATATTGTAAGAAATTGTTAATTGGAACCAAGTTATTACGATGTTGTTTTGGAAAGTTAAAAAATTCTTGCATGACAGGAGATAGGGACGAATATTGTTATGGTACGATCTTCAACGGGGCCGAGATTACTAAGTGATGATAAGGCGCCAGCAACAAAACAAATAAGAGTGAGCACCTGTTGCAAATTATCGGATATCAGCATGGAACAGTGATAGAGATTGATAGAAATAATATGGTTAAAACCTTTTCTTTATTCACATATTGACAGGAAAGACGCACATATGATTCAACGATATATATAAGAAGGTATATTTGTATTTCCTAAAAATGCGGAATGTAATGTTTACATTGTGGCTGATTGTGAGGGCAAGGTCAATATTTAGTACATGTAAGCGCAAAACACCGATGCAGACGATTTGATCGTTATAGAAATAAATATTGGTTTAATGCCTTGCCAAAATATAAATTACTATGAAAAATATCTTTGTCTTAAAGAATTTGATAGACAATTTGGCATGTAAACAAGGAAACTGGGAAAATATAACTGCAGCAGTTTCTAAACGAAATTTTGGTTCCATAATGATACCGGCGTACACAAACTGTTGCCACTACATCGATGTTATTACTTCAACTAGGGTACATTTGATAGCAAAACTTAATAGAAAGTTTCCAGAAAAATTTGTAGAAATACTTTTATTTGATAAGATGCAATATTATATACCATTAATGCAGCTGTCAACACCTCCAATGCCCTTAAATGATGCAGAATCTTTGCACAGGTCAATCGTTCTGTGAATGGCAAGGCTTAAAGGTTTGGCCTGTGGTCCACCCCCAGTTCTGGCATGGTCTTTTTTGGTGACTAAAAACACCTTCTTTGCCTCTTTCTTAGTCTTGCCCCACTAATCTCTACACTCCTTTGCTGATCTATGGACAACACCAAGAGCAGACACCATCATGGATATTTTATTCCAAATAGCAATCTTTTTCTTATTACTTACAGCAGTACTAAATTTATCATTGATGATAGCATAATTTTTTTCAACTTCATCCTGTAGGACACTAATTTCTGCCTCTGAAAATTTGGCTTTCTTTCCCTGAGTTTTTTGGCAGCAGAAGATACATCGTCAGTCATATTTGTTTATGGAGGAAGTTTAGAAAAACTGAATTATGGGTAACTAAAATAGCCTCTAAACTATAGTTAAAATTTAACGACTGGTTAAGATATCCTAACGCTCTCGTTAGCTAACGCTACCGTTAAATCAAGTTGAACAACAGCATTTTAACCTTCCGTTAAGCAGCTGCCGTTAAGTAACGCCACGTTGGACTTTTTAACGACACGTTAAAGGTAACGCTATCGTTAAGTTAACGACAAGTTGAACAACCGGCCCCTGTTCAATAGGCTTACATGCAAATCAGCTGACACGAACAATAATTTTCATAATAACACCTCTACGCAAATGTCATATTAGAATATTAGCTATATTTTAAACGTTTTTTTTTTCTTTTTTGTACAAAAAGGTTGTTTGAGTGTAGGATGTCTGTGATTATGTGTATTTTCAAATTGTTTTGATGGTATTTGTTTAAGTCAAGGATTTGTATTGTCTCGTTATACAAATCCTTGTTTAAGGTTAAACATTTGTTTGCAATGTTTTTTTTTTCTCTGCGATCCTCTTGTATTCAAATAAATGAAATGAGTAATGACGAATAAGAAATAACAATTATTTTTAGAGTAAAGGCTACCTAATTAGTTAATCAAAGTGCTGGATAGCACCTGTGTAAAGTTTGGAACGGTAAATGTGTATTATTTCAAATAGGTTGTAGATGTGTATTATTTCAAATATGTATTTAATCACAGCTTTGATGTTGGTTTTTTTACTAAATCATGGTCTCATCAGCAATTATCAAAAATCACTTTTTTTTCATATGTTTGTCATGTAAAATTCTGATATTTTCTATTGCAACCTTAAACTGTAGATTTAAAAAATAATCCAGTATACAGAAAGCTCTGTTAATTTCTTTATGTGCCCATCCCATGTCAAGGGCCTGTGATTTTATTATTTTTTATTGATTCAGGTCCTTTATATTTGTTTCTAATTAAGCTGTTAGTTTTCTTGTTTGAATTGTTCCACATTTTTCATATCAGAGCCCTTTATAGCTTACTATATGGTATGAGTTTTTCTCATTGTTGACGACCGTATGGTGATCTATAATTGTTTATATATCTTCCTCCTTTGAACTCTTTTGGATAGCTGGTTCATTTGCAAAAAAAAAAATCCACATCTCCTATTTTAAATATTAAAGACAGCAAACTTAAATCAATACAAATGTAATGAAAGTGATTTGATATGAAAGGCTTTAACGAACAATGGCAATATGTAGACAGGAATAAAAAGTTAATATACACTAGATTTATAAAGATACTTATAACTATGTAATACATTTTAGTTGCTGCTGTGAAATTCAGCATTGAAGCAATGACATTTTGAGATTTTTGGTTTTCAGTCATTCATTTGATATGGTCATTGCCTCTGTGTTGAGTTGACACATTGTTAATTATAGGTCAATCTTAAAGAATCATACTGACCCAGGAACAAAGTTGGAGGTTCATAAGTGTAAATTTTGAAATTGAATGTCAAGGTCAGTATGATGCTTCTGCGTACAAAGTTTTGTCAATTAAAGTGCTACAGTTCAAAACGTATGCACCAAACACAAACCTTATACTGTTTAACTATCATAGGTGGCAAATGAGAAAGGTCAGAATGATCTGACTTTGGTATATGATGCACCCCATGCCCAAATGCAACAGTTAAACTGCATACCATTCAGTTACTCGCTAGATTTACCAAAATTTTAAGGTACATGACCGTACATGTACAAAAGGTATGACCCATACACGAATTGTACAAGGTTTTACTATGATAGATATCAAAGGACAAAGTCAAGGTCAAAGTGATCCGACTTTTGGATATGACACGTCCAAAAACCATGATGCAACTGCCTACTGAGTTTGATAACCCAAAGTTTAAAGCACAAACTTTATGAAACAGCCTCAAATTGGATAAAGTCAACTATCATAATCATTTCTATGAGTTAACCTTTTCTTTGAGTACTTAGAGAAAATTTAAGTATAGTGTTTTATTCATGCATCCATCTGTTTTATTTGTATGCAATGTCATAAGCATAGATATATAAAAAATTATTTGCAATACATATTTATAACGTGATAAATAAACAAACAAACAATAACCAAAGTTATGCATGGTTTTTAAGCATTAAGAAAGTCATTTTGCTAGAAAACTTAAGACTCATTGTTTTAAACACTTTAGAATATATAAGGTAAAGCACTGTCTATATTACATGGACAAATGTTTTTTAATAAGTTCTACAGAACTTGTCTTGGCACACTGGGTTATTCAAAGAAGTAGAAGCTGACTTGGCTGCTTTTAATACACTCGACTCTGTACTAATGTAATCCTTATCCTTGTAACAGTTTGTGTAGTTGTTAGACTTAACACTTAGGAGGCTGTGAACTATCGTTTAGTCAATGTTTTTCTGCTGTCAGTTTGGATCCACTTGTTATGTGAACTGCAAACTTTGTCATGACGTTTTCAGTTTATTATCGATTTATGAGTTTGAATGTCCCTTTGGTATCGTTCGCCTTCTCTTTTGAAAGTCTATAAAACGGACAAAATCAAACATTAGACTTTATTAACCAAGAGAACGAAAGGAAAACAACTTTTAAGGTTTGAACAACGCAGTCTAAAAATTTCATTTCATAGTTTATTTTCTGCTTCTAAAGTTACATTTTAGTTGGTTTTTCTTCTTTCACATATTTGGTCAGATATTCGCTATATTTCAAATGACCTCACGAAAACTTGAACAGGAGTTTCCTTTATACGAACTGATTGAGTTAAGCTATTTCAGTTGATATTTTATAGTGTGTTTTTCTATGTTGTGATGTTACACTATTGTTTCAGAAAAAGGGTGAAGGTTTGGTACCATTAAAACGTTTAAACCCGCTGCATTTGTTTGCACCTGTCCTAAGTCAGGAATCTGATGTTCAGTAGTTGTCGTTTGTTGATGTGGTTCATAAGTGTTTCTCGTTTCTCGTTTTATATAGATTAGACCGTTGGTTTTCCTGTTTGTATGGTTTTACACTAGTAATTTTGGGGCCCTTTATAGCTTACTGTTCGGTGTGAGCCTAGGCTCCGTGTTGAAGACCGTACTTTGACCTATAATGGTTTACATTCATAAATTTTGACTTGGATGGAGAGTCTCATTGGCACTCATACCACATCTTCTTATGTCTATCTACAATGATTTTTAAGTTAATTTTACTCCCCTTTCTACTGCAAAGTTTGTTCCATAAATAATAGATCTTTGTATATTTTTTCCTGAATGGAATTTGATGATATGTACAGACATACTCAAGTTCATCTGTATAAATGAAATACACAGTTACAGGCATCTACACTTTTTATCTGGAGTAGATTTACTTATTTCTAAAGTCTCATTCAAGGTGACAAAGAAAATTTTAAATCCTTTTGTTACCCTTTATTCTTTTCTGGTTAATGTTCAAAATGAATATTGACTTGTAAACAATTTCTTAATCCATTACACATAGTTGTTTTTCTTGTGAAATATGTGCAATAAAATTTGGAAGGGTAAACAAAGTAGCAAATTATGACAGTGTTTGAAATTAAAAATCAAGATACATTACAAAAGTCGACGCTATTAAAATCAGACGAGGACAAGCACACAGACATTATTTAACCATCTAAACAATGGAAACGTGTCAGTAATCAACACCATACCTTGGAAAATTGTTGTTTTTCACCGTTCCCTTTGATTTTATCCGTTTTGATGTACTTCCCGTTTTTGAATAATAGGTGTATGGTATTTTTTGTTGTACTTTTTTGGATATTTCGACAAAACCGTGTAAGCTGGCGAAACTCGTCTTTTGTTTTATATTATCTGTATTTGATTTTTACTAGAACAAACGTTAATTCATGCAATCTAAGCTTTTTATTATTTAAAATTGTAAGGGATCGGCGTTTAAAAAGGAAGAACCTAAACAACGTGATAACATTGGCTATGACAGAAAGGAAGGATACGATTGACATTTATTTGTAGAAAATTTATTATTTTGAAGAATTTCTTGTTGATCTACATGTAACATTTTTTGCCAAAAATAATTTTCTAAGGAAATAAACGTTACTTTTATCACATTAATAATGTACAAAATCTGAACAAGCAAATACATCAATAATTTTTCAAAACTGGTTTTGTAAATTCCTAAAAGAGAATCTAAATCGTAAAATAATAAAAATAATACTAGTAAAAATAATAATAAACAGAAGGTTCGCGCAGTCTTTAGTTTCCAATGTTGTGTTTTGTATACTGTTGTGTGTCTTTTGGCCTTTTTTCCTTTTTTTTGCCATGGTGTTGTCAATTTATTTTCGAATTTTGAGTTTGAATGCCCCTTTGGTAACTTTCGCCTCTCAATTACAAGAGGATTATCAACGACATCAGTCTGTAGCAATGACTCAAATCTACCAAAGATAAAATTTATACCAATCAATGAAAGGACAATAAATATTAAAACTTTTCATAACACGCTACTTTTGAATTATCATCGGATTTAGAAATGAAAAAAATCAAACTTTCCATTTTATTTTTAAAAGTATTTGATATTTATGGTATTCAATGTTTTGTTTATTAACTTTTCACCATAAAAGCCGTTTTTAAATCATTTTTTTTTTTATCATTTTGGTATCCTTTCTTAGTAAGATTATTAATTTGGTAGATGACCAATAATAATAATGCAATTACTTTTGTCTTAAACCTGATTTAATTGTAGTACTGATGACATAAGGAACGGCAGTAATCCTAGGCGATAGACATAATTGTATCATTTTTAGAGTTTTCAAACAAGAAAAAAGTGTCTGCACACACTGAAGAATACTATAATATTCAGGAGTACATGTGAACCGAAGACCACCAGCGGTCAACGACCCTTTGACATGAATAAAATAAAAATCAAAAAGAAATTTCAAAAATTCCTTTTTCATTTATAGGTTTAATGTTTCTGATTGGAAGAATATATTCAAAAGATGCTTGTTTTTGTCCATTCAAAGTGTTCTGCTATATTGACTTCAGTAAAGTACATAAAAAGCAACCTGGTTTCCAGAACAAAGTATGGTTACACCGTTCACGTTACCACAGCATTACGAAAACATGTGTTGTCGTTACTACATACTATATTCTGGAAATTGTAATGTCGTAGCAAAACTGCATACTAGTATAAAATTGAGAATGGAAATGGGGAATATGTCAAAGAGACAACAACCCAACCAAAGAACAGACAACAGCCGAAGGCCACCAATGGGTTTTCAATGCAGCGAGAAAATCCCGCACCCGGAGGTGGTCCTCAGCTGGCCCCTAACTAAAGTTGTGTGCTAGTTCAGAGAAAATGGACGTCACACTAAACTCCAAAACATATAAATGAACTAAAATTAAAAAACATACTAGATTAACAAAGGCCAGAGGCTCCTGACTTGGGACAGGTGCAAAAATGCGGCGGGGTTAAACATGTTTTGTGAGATCTCAATCCTCCCCCTATACCTCTAGCCAATGTAGAATAAAGAAACACATAGCAATACGCACAGTAAAACTCAGTTTAAAAGAAGTCCGAGTCTGATGTCAGCATAGGTAACAAAAGAAACTAAGCAAAATGACAATGATACATAAATGAACAAAGGACTACTAGCAGTTGCTGACATGCCAGCTCCAGACCTCAATTAAACTGATTGAAAGATTATGTCTTCATCACATGAAAATCAAGTACAATCCCTCCTGTTAGGGTTTAGTATCATACCATCATAAAATATATGAGAAGAACATAACCCGTATCATGCCAACAACTGGTTTTAGAATAAATGTGTTTATTTCCGATGCAAAGACCCTATGAGTGAATCAATATTAATACCAAAATATGCAATCCTTAATGACTTGACAACAGTATCGTAACTATATCCTTTCCGAATAAGTCTGTTTAAAGGTTTGGTTAGCTTTTGAGGTGAATGCCGATATTTTTGTGCTTTGTAAAGAATATTACCATAAAATATTGAATGTGAAATACCTGAACGTATAAGATGTCTGCATGTTGATTTATATTTACGAATGATGTCCTTGTACCGATGATAAAATTTAATAAATGTTTTGACTAGTTTGTGATATCGAAAACCCTGGTGTAATAATTTTCAGTAATACAGAGATTTTTTCGTTGAAATCAAATACGTTGTTACATACACAGGATAAATCTCTTTAGTGTACATACTAAAGTCGTCATTATTGAAGGCCAATATATCATCTAAATATCTAAAAGTGTTATTAAATTTTGAATCAGATGTTGTTTCGATGGGTCTTTGCTGATTTTAGTCATAAATTGTAACTCATAACAATACAGAAACAGGTCTGCAATAAGTGGTGCACAGTTAGTCCCCATGGGAATTCTGATAACCTGACGATATACGAAATCTCCATGTACTAAAATCACGCAGTTATTTACTGGAAATTGTACTGTCGTAGCAAAAACTGAATACTGGTATGTGCTAGAATCATGCAGTTATTTACAATAGTATATGACTACGAATGAAACTAACCTAAGCCTATCCTTATGCAATTATATCTGTTACAGTGGAGCGGCGGAGAGGACAATTCTATAAATTTAAATTACCTAAATACCTCATAGGATTTCAATAGCTCATTGGAAAGCTGAAATCGTGTACTTTTTGAAAATATGTGTCGTACATATAAAAGCTGGTACAATCTTGCCGTAAATCAAGGTCAAAGGTCATCACTTAAAATTTCCTATTTTCATCTGGAGAAACAAACCATTGATATTTTTCAAATTAATAACCCATGAAATAAATTATATAAGTAGTATTATGTATCAATACTTCAGTTCATGATGTTTTTCGATATTTGCAAATGATGTCATAACAACGTTATATTTAATTTTTTGAAACACGTGTAATAAAACTTTTCAAAACCTATTAAATAACAATAACAGAATACCTTGATATTTGACCTCGACAAAAAAGAATTTCTGGAATACTTTAGAATATAAGGTTTTAAAGAGTATCCGAAATGCATTGTTTTCCAGGATTTGATATTTCACTGAGTTTTCATAAAATGATAATTTTTCAGATGATGCCAGTTTAATGTTCATTCGACATTACTGCAATGATTGCAAGCGTGTTATCTAACAAATATAAAAGTGAGACATGACCGTTTCCATACAAAATTAAACGTTGAAAAAATCAAATCAAAGTTACTAAATATGTCAAAAGCACAAATCAGTGCAAGGAGACCCTGCTCTTTGCAAACACATGAATCCTGGAATGATTATTCTCCTTATACGAACAGATAAGATATTGTAGGATGTCTGATGCCATTTGTCCCTCAAAGAAAACTGGCTTCAGCTTGTCATTTTGCACAATTTTCCAACCAAAAACTCACAGTGAGGAGCCATTATTTGGGTTGGCCAAATTTGCCGCCACTTAAACTTTGCTTTGCAACATAGCACGTAGTACGTGTTGTTAAAATACTTATTCACAAGCCGAAGCTTTATAATACTATATCTATCTATAGTCACTGATGTCTCAGCAAATTTAAATTGTTGTGCGATTTCTTAAATTTGAAGTAAGACCATTGAAAGGCAGTTTTCAAGTCATCTGGTTGCCTGGAAATAGTGGTCACTTTCCTCAAAGTTTTATTATTACATATCGCTCATTGCTTGCCAAAAATTGGACGACAGTTGAACATTCGTCGAATGCAGGACGCCTCACAGTTCAAGGTCTCTCTGAGAATATGAATTATAGTGTTTATATGTTTGCACGAAATATCATAGGAAAGAGTGATGACACAGACATTGTGACAATAACAACATTTCAAACAATTACAATGTGTAAGTGTTTGCTCTTATATCATTCATTGTTTTATTCCGTAGTACTTGACCGAATGTTTTGTTTTATGATTCATAGGCATGACATATCATTTGATAAAAGGAAACCATTAAACATAATATCCCAGATTGATTTGTTTATTTAAAAGCAGAAGTATATTCATCGGGTGATTATTTCTAATGGCATTTAGGGAAAATATTAAAAAATTATCATCCTTACCTGCTATTGATATTACTCCGTGAATTTATTGAAACAGCATTGTTTGTTTTCAGGCTACTATTATTGTTCATATATGGAGAATAATCGACCAATCGATGATTCAGTCTGTCTCATATCTTGACTTACAAAAAATGTACTTCTATTTCTTAGTTTCATAACAATCGTCTTATCTGATTGTAATAAATCCAAGATTTTACTACCATAACACACAACCAAAAGCCAAAATGGATGTCTTGGCGTTCTATTGTATAAGTTATAGGTATTTGCTTTTCTAAATTTAGGATTTCGAGCAGTATAAAGCAGTATTAAACACCCTAGCAGCAACTATCAATATTATCCTGTGTTAATGCAACAGATAAATGAAGCGGGTGGATTTCGTCCTAAAGTTGAATACTGACTTTTATTTGATGCAAAAAAAAAAAACCTGAAGTGGAATCACACCCACTCAAAGCATGAACGATCGACAGAATACCGGTGACAACTGGATCAAAAACGAAATAATGGCGTAAACTGGTAGTAATCGTTTGTTATCCTTCAAGGTGCCAATTTTAATTCTGCATTGACGTTATTTGCGGCCTTAACAGCATCACCAATAGAAATATTGCTAGCAAATACAATGCTAGATTAAAGTTTAATTGTTTAGCAGAGAACACAATGACAGCCCTGAAGTGCTACTCAGGTTTAGCTTTAGGTTTGAGGTTTCAGGAATTACAGTAGGTCTTACTAATTTTATCTGGTAAAAAAGACTGTACAATGTCGTCAAAATTGATGAACTTTCCAAGAGACGTTTTGTAACGAATAAGGTTTCTGTCTATAGTTTCAACTACTCTTTTAAACGCAAAATCATACGCAGATTTATCAGTGGATGTTTGTCTTTATGCCAAGTATGTTCAACAAGCCGCATTATAAACTGCATTATTGAGCAAATTTTCTTGCTCTAGTTGATAAATCATTTCAGCGTCGCATGCTCTAAAAGCAGCATCTTTTAGATTTGCTAACCTTTCAACAGATGCAATGATATGTAATGCTGTCACCTTTTAAGAGAAAGTTTCTTGCAAATAATACACTTTGATATATTGAAAGGATGAACATTATTTCAGACAGCAAAGAATTTGATAAATAAGGCTTTGTATTTGGTGCTTCCTTTTCAGCCGAAGAATGTGCTACTGATTTTAAATTCTGCTTACTTGTGCAGCTTTATTACACAACCTATAAAACTAAATACGAAGGATCCAGTTCCTGTATCATTACAGAATTCATTTAAAAAACGAACAAATCATCATGTCTCTTTGCTGCAGCATTTATCAGTCATTTTTCGTCCAGATTCTGTTGATATAATTAATATTTCATCAACACCAGAATCGCAGATAATGCATTTATCAACATCAACTACAACTCGCCTTTTCTTGGCATCGGACGGAGCCAGTTTTAACAAGAAAGTGGAATTTTCTTTTTACTTGAATACAAACCAAATCAAACACACCCGAAAACCAAACGAACCCTACAATGATATTCACTTTCTCGGTTAAATTCAACATAAACGAATAAACAACAATACCAAACAACATTAAAAAATCACAAGGCCTCGGAAATTCTAAAATGAACAAGAAATCAGCTTGATAATGACTACAAATGACCTTCGTTTAATCGCGTATAACTAGAAACCACAACAGTTTCGGTTAATGTGTGACAAATATCCGGACTCGAAATCCTGATAAAAAGCAGATATTTAGCCAAATATTTATCTTCTTATGACTTAACGTTAAAAAGTAAATCGGGTCGATTGAAGTATTATACGGCGGCTTTACTGTTGTACTTTTAAAACACAGCTATACTGCACGTGCAAATAATGCTAGGTAAAACACGATGATTTTTCGGTGCTATTTTAACCATTTTCAGATGCATTGTGCTTTATATATAGGACTACTTAAAAAATGCCCTTATATGTATGAGGTTCAAGAGTAACTGTATTTACCAATTTCGTTCACAAATAATTTTTAGAAGGTGTTAGTTATGAGATTTGTCTACCGAACCAACAGTGGGTTAATCGTTGCAAGTTGGGTAACGTCAGTTACGGCCGTTTTTAACGTCATTTGTACCACATTTTATATTTACGACAAATATTTTCTAAAGCTGAATAATTGATAGACAATTTAAGACATTAAAATTCCATGAGGTATTTAGGTAATTTAAACTCGTTAACTAAGCGACTTTTTCAACATTCGCCGCTCCCCTATAGGAAGTGTTGTATGTATTATAGAATATTTTATATTCATAAAGATACCCATATCAGAGCTCCAGATAAGAATTCACAAATTGGGGTTTTTACCCCTCCATTTTTTATTTAATTGAGTGAAATAGTTTTTCAATTGCATTATTAATTCCAGTTCACCCCTCAAGCAAATATCAAATTGGGTTTTTCGCCACCAAGCTCCTTAATGTAATGGTTTTTTTTTTATTAACACGATATTGAAATTGTGTGTTCACTCATCAGCTAAAATGAAATATATACTCTTGAACTAAAAATAAACAATGTTTTTGTCTAATTTTATTTAGTACATAAATCTGGATTTACTTGTCCCTTATTAGAACTTTTGGTTTCCGATGCTGAATTCATATAAGTCATTTAAGGCACGCAAACACGCCTGGACTCGCAATTGCACGACCCCGTGCATTCAAGCGACGCTTCCTGACAACACTAGCTGAGTCTTGTTATCATCATAATCCTCTCAAAAAGAAACTCAAACATGATTCTATTCAATATTTTAACAGGAAATTTACTTTCGTTTTAATACATTGCTAAGTGTTGTGTTAAATCCCGAGAAGTACGAAAAGAATTATGACGCCATGGCTAACGCTAATTGCATAAAGACAGAGAAGATCGAAATGTTTTCATCACCACGTGTTAGTTTAAGCAACGGAAAGTTTCAACAGGGACACTTTCAACGCTCTATTTTTAAAACGAAATGACATTTCCGATTTTCAATATTACATAGATAGATTTACGCGACGACTATGTAATAGATGAGGGTAAATCACGCACACGATAGTGACTAAAAGCGTTAAGAACTCATGGTTCTGACAAATTATTGGGTTTTCCTTTGCATGAATTGGGTTTTAGAACGCAGCAATGGGCACTTGCATTGGGTTTTCAATTATTTTTATTGCGTGATCACGCAAATACGCAGCTTATCTGGAGCTCTGCCATATTATAAATGTCAATGTCAATGTAAAATCGGTCAGGGTATTATTCATCAACTGCGTTATAAAATTTCCATGAGTGTGTGTGCGTGTTTTCAGTATATATAAGATAACTTACTGTGAATTTTTTTAGAAAAGTATACTCAAATATGTCTTATTTAAGTACAACTTCCAATGATAATGTTACACTACTAGACAGACAAGAGGTTCGCCTTGTTGACGGTTACGATTTACCTGTTTATGGAATTAGTGACGGAACTTTTTACATAGTTCATATTCCAGCTATAGCATGTATAAGTATTAGTTTCATATGTGCAGTAGCAGTAATTGGGTATTCTTTCTATCACCAAAGCTGTTCTACGTTCTTCCAATGGACTAAAAGTGAAAGATTTGTTGTGTACATGGCGCTATGTGATGCTCTGTTTAACATTTCACATTTTTGTGATCACACACACATTGTTTTTACAAAATCATTTCCAAGGCCGAAATCTCTGTGTGCTTTCTACGGATTCATACTAGCAGAATTCATAACAGCTCAAAACTTAATGGTCAATATTGTTGCAATAAATGTGTTTGTATTAATTTATTTTCGAACACAGATAGACTTCGGTCGATGGGATTATCGACTTTTGGTATATATTTACGGTGTTCCCGCAGTAGGAGCTACAATTGCAGCTACGCTAGGAAAATTTGGCCCGAGCGGAGCATTGTAAGTGTTTTTTTTTTTATTATTTCAAAATAGTATTTCAAATGAGAACCATTAAATTTAAAATTGGCTAAATTAAATGGTAAATATTCCTTTATGAATCATTTTCGAATCGAATTACAAATTTTGATTATCAAAGAACGTAAGCCCTCATTAAAATAGAATAAGTAAAAGTTACACAAACATTCAGTTTATTGAATGGGGTTTACGTATATGCACGTATGACTTTATATCTGGCCAATCTTGTATGAACGGCCTATGTGAGTTTAGGATATAAAAAAATAACAAAGGAAATAATAATATCATAGCAATGATGTTGTTATATTCCATTGTAGCAAAATCGACCAAATCATAAACATTAAAGTGACATTAGTTTA
Source organism: Mytilus coruscus (assembly GCA_017311375.1). Classification (NCBI taxonomy): domain Eukaryota; kingdom Metazoa; phylum Mollusca; class Bivalvia; order Mytilida; family Mytilidae; genus Mytilus; species Mytilus coruscus. The sequence goes on along the minus strand of CM029599.1, from coordinate 28,330,690 downwards.
TTAAACTGTTTTCTTTGATTTTTTAAGTATTATTTACAATGTTTATGTTTGTTCTAGTTGTTACATCGACGCAGTGAATGGGCAAATGACATATATATTCTTCACGACAGTACCTTTACTACTCATATTAGTGATTAATACAGTGATGTATGTAATCAGTTGGTTCCGTATATATACAGAAACACGTGAAATTAAGAGCTCGCTTGGAAAATCATCAAGAGCTATACGAGCATCACATAAAGCTGCAAAAACTATGTCTTTGTTTGTAACTGCTTTCTTTGTCCAATGGTGGGCTCTTGCTGTTTATGGCTTATGGCAACTAATAGGAAGCGTACCAGCAATAATGGTTAATATAGTCACAACATTTTCAAACATTGGAGGTCTTCTTAATGGAATTGTCTTTATAATTATAATACGAAGGAAAAGAGAGAAATCGGAAGAGAAAGGATCAAGCGATAAAGCAGGGTCCGGCGGTACGACCAGTTCACATATCAATTCTAAGGCTCATTCAACACATGCATCCAGTGCCGTTTAAATTGTTGAAGTGTAAAATAATTTATCTAGGTTATTATGTTTTTTTAAAACTCTAGTATCCTATGTTAGCTGTCTATCAAAATATAACATCCAGTAAAACCCGAAATGTTCTTTTGATGGATGTTCCAAACAGTCCCACATATAAAGCTAGATATAATAGGCGACATTTAGCATTTGGACTGATACATTTTAAAACTTTAAAATGTGACACTCAAGATTATAATTCATTTTGTAAATTACTATTTGATATTGTTTATAAAGAAATTTTGAAACATAGTTCATTTAAATAAATTTAGATGTTGGATATGCGTCAATAAAACAGTAACCAATCGGCAATAATTACAAAAAGACAACTAGAGGTCAATATTCAGTCTCAAACTATCGAGTTGGATACCATAATGTTTTAATTTTTAAGTGAGATGGATAACGAACGCCACTAACGAACTTTCAGGACTTAGTCACGAATTGGTCCTGAGAGTTTCACACATTGATGGTTTTGAATGTTTCAGGACAATTAAGTCCAAATAATATTATTAGTATAACAAGGTCAACAAGTATTTTGCTATTTCTATCAGATATCAAATATACCCCAATTATACATATTTTGAATGACCCTATCAACATTTTCTTCTCAAACTCTCGAGTCGATACTGATAGACTAAAAAGTCAGTAGTCCGTGATTCAGTACTAATTTAAATTATATCATACCTTTTCTAAATTCTCCGTTGATAAATGAAGGTTACATCTTCCCCAGGCTACGTTATCATTAGATGGATTTGGCTATTCTTTTTGCTTCCCCTTTGGTCATATGGCTCTTCACATATTCAAGTGCATATGGATCTATGGCTTTCAAAGTTTTTGTTTTTACCATTCCTCATGAATGAATCTCTAAAAAAGCGCTTTAGAACTAGCTAAATTTATTATTTTTTGCTTTCATTGTATTATGTTGCTTTTTTGCCTTTTGAAAACAGAAATTTTACGTTTTCAAAAGCTATTTCTAGAATAGTGATTATCAGTGATTGCTTCTTCGACTTTTTTCTAAACAAATGCTGTTATTGAAAAATTGGTTCATTGCATTTTGTTCCATACGTCAATCGTTTGTCAATGAAATGATTTTTTGGAAAGCATTCACTATTTTGTGAACTTACAAAATAATCATTAAAAATACCAAGCTTATAATTAAGTACGCCAGACGCGCGTTTCGTCTACACAAAACTCATCAGAGGCGGTCAAATTATGACTGATAAACTTGTAGCTGATACTTTAAATCTCTTGTTTTATTCGTAGACCTATATGAAATAATTATAAAATAAAACCCCTTCAAGACGAAAAGAAAAACATAGATGAAAACCTTGTAAATTCATTTTTAGACAGTCTTGTGAAAATATTATCAATTAGGATATATCTTATGAATTTTTAAATAATTCATTCAAATATGCACGTTCATGCAATGAACAATCCGTCTGGGTATCTTTTTATTAACGTGTTTTTAAAACTTCTCTTTCAAACTTTCCTTGTGAGTTTTATCTGTTTTCTTTAATTTGAGAATTTAGAAAATTAATGTTACACCAGTTTGTCAAATATGAGTTTCGAGAGTACACCTGCATACATACGGCAATGCCCCAATGTATCTTATATAGGACAGGTCATGTTTGTTACAACTGACTTGTGCATAGAATTCACATCTATTGCAAGCACAATTCATTAATATCTTAAATCTATACTTGCAAGTAAAAACTACACATGTCATTTCATATACCTGCATCAAACCTATTACATCATAGATTTTCAACTACAAGAAGGTACTAGAGAATTTACCACCAAGTATGTAAAATCCAAGCAGCAAGATTAATAATGTTCATCGCCCATCTACAAATATAGTCCCGCTGATCATGATATTACCTCAAAGCTAGGCATCGTGAAACATGAACGACTGAGAGATGTGTTAGCAAAAGCGCGAAGTATCAAGTTATCATGCCCATCAACTGGAAGAAGAACTTCATGTTACTGATTGATGCAGTTGAGGTTTATGCCAAAAAACGGACAAAGCTCAAGCAAGATGAACTAAAACTAGACATTTTATCTTAATTGATCAACGCTGTTTTTGGTCTTGCATTCAGAAACGTATTCAAAACCTACGACTTACATACACTAGGCACTCATGTTTCTAACCTTTTCATGATTGTCGATGACAAAAAGGGAGAATCGTTAGGTCATGAAAAATCTTACATTTTGAGGAACCGCACTCATTCCATACAATAATTGATGGTAAGGTCATGAAAATGTTATTTTGATGGACAACATATTTTTTAGTTTGGCGGAATGATATTTCAACAGACGTATTACACAATGGGTACTAATTGTGCACCACTAATGGTCGAGTTGTTTTTCTAATCATATGAAGCAGAATTCACATGAAACTTTCTCAAAAGACAAAAAGGAAGTAAAAATCCTGCAAAGGTTTTAATGTCGCTTTCAGATATATTAATATTTGTTCTTTTACTCAATAACCCACATTTCAGCTTGTGCTTGCATCTTATACATCACCTTGACTTTGTGATTAAAGATACTACCGAAACTTGAAAGTCTGCTTCATATCTTGATGTCATCCCCGATTTTGACATAGATGACCGACTTCACACTGGAATCTATGACAAACGTGATGATTTCAATAGAGAGGCGAAAGATACTATAGGAAAATTCAAACTCGTAAGTCGAACATAACCTGACAACGTCATGGCTAAAAAAGAAAAAGACAAACAGACACACAACAGTACACAAAACACAACATAGAAACCAAAGACTGAGCAACACGAACTTTCCAATTGTCAAATACCCATTTCTCGGCAGTAATATACCTTCTATTCCATAGTATGACATTTACAATTTACATATGTCAATTTATACGTTACGCTGTTGCAAGTTCACACTATACGGATTTCATTAGCCGGGTTATGCACCTTACACAAAAAACTGTTTCAGCAGCTTTATGACAAAGAACGATTTTAATCGATACTGCATAAATATTACAGTCACTATAACAAATTGGTTGACCTATACGATATGTCTCACTAGCAACATGTTTTTGCAGTCTTAGATCTTTATATGACATAAAATTTTAATGGAAATGGGGAATGTGCCAAAGAGACAACAACCCGATCAAAGAGCATAAAACAGCCCAAGGCCACCAATGGGTCTTCAACACAGCGAGAAAATCCCGCACCCGGAAGTGGTCTTCAGCTAGCCCCTAAACAAAAATGTGTACTACTTCAGTGAAAATGGACGTCACACTAAACTCCGAAACATATAAATGAACTTAAATAAAAAAAAAAAAAACATACAAAACTAACAAAGGCCAGAGGCTCCTGACGTGGGACAGACGCAAAAATGCGGCGGGGTTAAACATGTTTTGTGAGATCTCAACCCTTCCCCTATACCTCTAACCAATGTAGAATAAACAAACATACAGCAATACGCACATGACAGACTAGATGTCTAATCTGTAATTTTACCGATTGTGTCCATTCCAAATTTTGAAAGTTTGACTGACTGTGGAACGCATGGCGTGTGCTGCTTGCAAATCAGGAGACATGTCGAAGCAACCAGTTTTGAGTTATGGAGTTCATGCGATTCTTTTAGTTTCTGTTTGTTGCCTTGATTTGTTGTTGTGCCATTAACGGAATAAACGTGTTGTTATATATATGAATATTGTTATATTTTTTTTTCTTTCTGGCTGTTGGTGTGCCGTCTCAATTTAACTAAACCCACCATGTACCATATTTCATACAAATAAATCGCTCTCATATACTGTTACACTATCTATTATGGTATAGTAACACTAATTCGGGCCCGGTCAGAAAGAACAAACAAGAAAGAAATACATATTTAAAACAAAATAGTTCCTACACATAGCTTACTTTTAAAATATTTCAGTAATTTTGGTATCAAATGAAAGCTTAAAGAGTTGGGATCACTGTTGAACCCTTGTTCAAAGTTTATTTTGAATATTAAAACAAATATATGAAAATATGATAGGAGGGCACATGAGATCTGTCGTTCAGATCAGAAGAACCTGGTGGTTTGTACAACACAATTTCCGGGAACCAGCGCGCTCTAATTTGCAATTAAAGGTATGTTGAATTTTTCAGCACAAGTCAGGATAAGGTATAGTTTTGACATGAAATGCCTGCCACTTTATTTGAATTTAAGACAAAGTAGCCACTAATGCTTGAAATAACAGAATTTAACAGAGAAAGCAATGGGGCTATGAATTAGTGGTTTTATTCCTTATTCGTGAGACATTTTTTAGTGTCGGATTTTTTTCAAACATATAGAATACAGTGGAATAAAAGTAGGTTTCCCTTATTTTACTCATTAAAGAAAGTTAATCCTTGTATCTATGAAAGATGCATTTATCAACCATTGCCTCTTCCTTAAAAAATTCTAAAAAAAAACTACAGTATTGTTCCGTATGATTTCATATAAGTTTTCTTTCAGATATTGGACACTTTTTGAATACTTTGTCTTTAGGCGACATACATAATTGAAATTTTTATTTATAACTTCAATGAAAGTTGATTCATTTCCAATCATAAAGTTACAACTGATTAGTGTTTCGTTACAAATGATAATCAAAAAGTTTATTTATGGTTTGTATGAAATCATTGTCAATATGAGATTTATAATGTACATATTCATTTATTTGTCTGGTTTAATTATTTATATGGAATTATAGGGCAGCGTTATGAAACTGTGACAGAAAAGGGACAAAAAGCTATTACGTATTTCATCATGTGTTGACATTTCGATTTATACGGAAAAGGCTAAAAAGGTCGACACACTTTATATCAAAGGGTTGTGAAAATTATGACTTCCGCATGGGTAGTGTGAAATTGATAAATTTCACATGGGTTTGGTGAACTATAAATAAAATCAAAGCAATCGACGTTTTTTATTAAGTCACTCCTAACGAATGTCGGTTGACAAATTGCTTTTCCTCCGTTTTTTTGTCGAGCCTGCGACTTTTGTCTCAAAAGCGAGACATAGCGATCCTACATTCGTCGTCGTCGTCGTCGTCGTCGGCTGCGTCCACAAATATTCACTCTGTGGTTAAAGTTTTTGAAATTTTAATAACTTTCTTAAACTATCCTGCATTTCAACCAAACTTGGACAAAAGCTTGTTTATGATCATAAGATAGTATCCAGAAGTAAATTTTGTAAAAAAAAAATTCCTGTTTATCCGTATTTTACTCATAAATGGACTTAGTTTTTCTTCCAGTTAACATTACATTCACTCTGTGGTTAAAGTTTTTAAAATTTTAATAACTTTTTTAAACTATCCTAGATTTGTACCAAACTTGGTCAGAAGCTTGTTTATAATCCTAAGATAGTATCCAGAAGAAAAATTTGTAAAACAAAATCCTGTTTATCCGTATTTTACTCATATATGGACTTAGTTTTTCTGCCAGTTAACATAACATTCACTCTGTGGTTAAAGTTTTTCAAATTTTAATAACTTTCTTAAACTATCCTGGATTTGTACCACACTTGGACAGAAGCTTGTTTATGATCAAAAGCTAGTATCTAGAAGGAAATTTTGTAAAAATTTATTTCCTGTTTTCCGTATATTACTTATAAATGGACTTAGTTTTATTCCAGTTAACATTACGTACAGTCTGCAGTTAAAGTTTTTAAAACATTTATTAGATTCATAAACCTTCTTGGATTTTTACCAAACTTGAACAGAACTTCTTACAATCAAAAGATAGTATCTAGAGGAAAATTTTTAATAATTTTTTCCCCATTTTTGTTGAGCCTGTGACTAACAGCAAAAGTAGACGAGACACTGGGTTCCGCGGAAACCTTACGAATTTTCACTCTCACTATTATTATTATTATTATTACCCATTATTTTGTCCGGAGCATTTGTCAGAGTTTAATGGACGAACCCTAATGAATGGTTGTCATAACGAGAATCACTATATGTAGATGTGCAGGATATCATTATTGCTGCCGTTACCTTGGAAACAGCAAATATGTTTAAAGAAATGTTTGGTTTTTGATGCCTGATTGGACTTTGTCTGAAATAAAAGTCATGAAATTTTTATATAACAAAAGTGTCCAGTTTATAAAGTTTTTTTGGGGTGATTAGAGGTATCTTCTGATCTACATGGTATCATCTTTTCCCTGAAAGTGTTTAGCATAGAACTCTATGCAAAAACACATAGTAGCATTTTCTCAAAGATCAAATGTTACAAAATATTATTATATATATTATATTAAATGTTATTTTTAATGTATACTTGTGGAATGCTTTTTTACAATTTTCCACATGGCAAAAGTGTTGTGAAATAAACGCTATAAGTACTAAACTGAATACGAGTGCAAAGCTTCGATTTTTGGAAATGTTCAATATTAACAGCTACTGTTTACTCAAGGATGCTGCAAGGAATTTCTTTTACTTTTGCAACAGTTGCCATGAAAATGACAAAATAGTAAAAATTTCAAAATGCTCCAAACTAAATGAAACTTTACAGAAATGTTAACTGGCATACAGTGTACATAGATGTGGCATTTGACTTTGGAATTTCAAAAACGGCCGCCGTTGCCATGAAACCTGCAAAAATGTGAATTCTTTTAAATGCTCAAAATTAATGAATCTTTACATTATGATAATTGACATATGTAGATTTGGCATTTCACTATGAAATTATCAAAATGGCTGTTGTAATTAGTTATCAAAGGTACCAGGCTTATAATTTCATACGCCAGACGCGCGTTTCGTCTACATAAGACTCATCTATGACGCTCAGATCAAAAAAGTTAGAAAGCCAAACAAGTATAAAGTTAGAAGAGCATTGAGTAACCGTGGCAATCGGCGGATTGGGATGACACCCGCAAGGGCATGATGCATTATGACAGGACTTTGCTCCATATGTATTAGTAGCTTAAAATAAGATAGACTTTGAAAAAGGTATATTTTTTAAAGCTTGACAAAATAATAAAAAAGAAATTTCCAATTTAATTCCATAATTTTGATTGAGAATACTACCTCTTACGGTGATTCAACTTATATAAAAGTTAACATTAAACGTATAGTTCAAACAGCAACCAATTGTAAAATCCTGTGGTATTGTTTTTTATATTTGGACCGTCTAAGTCATTCGGGATGTTTTATCTTTTGAAGTTAGATATCATTAAATAAGGTAATTTTCACTTCATTGTGTGGCGAAGTTGCTAATCTACATAACACGAGAAAAATCATTTTTTAATCGTTTTTTAACTAAAAATGATACTTCACACTTGTGTTTTAAAAGCGTACATGTTAAGTTTGCAAAATATATGTTTTGATAGTTTTAAGTATAACCAGACAAAAGTGTTGCAAATCTTAAATTCACGAGACAAATTCTATTTACCGCACGATTATCTAAGACAGATGTTAAGACTTTGCATAACGAGTTACATTTTGTAAGTGCAAGGCAACTTCATTCGGTTCATACGGAATTCTTCTCCAAGTAGCAAATTCACGTGAAGCCTGCCGTAGAGCTTGCATGTAGTATGCGTAACATTTTTAGAGAATATGTTTGTTAAGAATTAATTTTGAACAAAACCCCAAACACGGATAATAAATTTTAGAAATTAACACTATCAACTGATATATTTTTCTTTGGGTCATTTCTAGTAATAAATGATCTTTCACACTTAGAAGTAGAAGCGTACATTTTAGATTATAAAACCATTCATTAATTTGTATACCTGGGATATATTGGTCCGAGTGTATATTGATATATAGTTCATTTATTAAATTCAAAAATATGTAATAACGTAAAACATTTTAGATAAATGTTTACCATTGACAATTTAGAGTCGAGAGTCTAATGTTGAGACATTTAAATAGGGGATAATCTCAAAAGTATTGATTTAATTATTGATTTACTCGACACACCAATATCTTTTCTGACATTGCTTCCATTAAACATAAAAGCATTGTGATAACATTAACGGTACCAATTTTTCTGCATCAGATGCGCATTTCGACATTAAATGTCTCTTCAGTGATGCTGGATGCAAAATATTTGAAAATCCAAAGCTTATCGTGAGTGATGGGCTCTACAACCTAACTAACATATAAGTTAGTTAGTTGGTTGGTTTGTTGGTTGGTTGGTTGAATTATGAAATGCTTGCATAACATCATATACATTGGTTGGTTTGAATATTTCATATTGATTAATTTATTGATTGATTGTTTCTCTGTGTCATCAACTGACAAATTTTTATCGTACATTATTTACTCAAAGAATGTGAATGCTCCTCTTCTTAAAAAAAGAGATATGCCTGGATTTAGCTCCTCGATTGAAAATACACGGGGTTTCTAGGAACAAAAAGAAAGCGGTAGGGTCTGTATTCTCTAACATTACAAGTATTCGGGTTGGTGCAACATGTTTATTGGTATTCAAATTATGGTACTTCTAGAAACACGTAAGGATTTAATACTCTCTCCTTTCCCCTCCCAATAAATATCCTTAAATAATAAATTATGACGGGAACATGAAAGGATTTAAATCCCCTCCAGAACAATATCCTTGTATCTTACTTCAATTTTTCTAGAGATTCACGAATTGATGTTTTATTTATTTGTTGTGTGTGCATGTTGTTTTAATTGTAATCAAAATCGGGTATGAATCTTCACTTTTGTTTTTGTTTTTTTCACGCTTTAATGTGAATCTAAAATCACCTGGTATATTCTTTTTTCATTGTTCCCAAACCCGTGTGTTTAATCGCGGACGTTGTCCATGTCCTGTCTCGTTTTTTAGTAGGGGTGGTCATTAACCTTATGCCTCCTAGTTAAGATGTTCTTTAAATATTTGTCACTGGACCTCACACAAACAATCAATTAATTAATAAGTCATACGAAATAAGTGTCTCTTTACGCTATACAAGCTGTCAATAAAGAAATGAACCAATAAATCAATCAATCGATCAATACACCTACCGACCAACCATCCCATCAATATGTAGACCTTGTCACTTGATATTATGCAAACATTTTATCACCAAATAGCATGTTTAAATTGGAAAGATGGAATGACTGTCATTAACAATTATTTGCCAAACGTTCCGAACGTTGATTGATATATGTTTGATTTTGTCATTTTTTACCCCTTTTTGAATTTGCCTTGGAGTTCGGTATATTTGTTACTTCATTTTTGCTATGATAACTATTTGCTAAACAATTATTCTATATTTATTGGTAGCAATATTATAAAAGCTAATAATATACCAAGTAAATTAATAATGAAATTAATGCGTTTGAGATTATCTCTTATTTGAATGTCTCAACGCTAGACTCTCGTCTCTAAATTGCCAACAGTCAATATTAATCTAACATGTCTATTAAGTAACAACAAAAAAATAAATAGAACACTTTATAAATTTTATGCGTCCGCAGCGCTTTTCTGGATTAACCTTCATCAGGAAAGTTCAAACCTAATATTTGAAAGCCACGGATGTATAAGTACCGAAACATATGAAGAGCTATATGACCTAAATGGATGTGCATCGGAACTAAACACATTTATTTAAAACCAGTTGTTGGCATGACATGGGTTATGCTCTTCTCATATATTTTATGATGGTATGATACTAAACCCTAACGGGAGGGATTGTGCCTGATATTCATATGATGAAGACATAATCATTCAATCAGTTTAATTGAGGTCTGGAGCTGGCATGTCAGTTAACTGCTAGTAGTCTGTTGTTATTTATGTATTATTGTCATTTTGTTTATTTTCTTTTGTTACATCTTCTGACATCGGACTCGGACTTCTCTTTAACTGACTTTTAATGTGCGTATTGTTATGCGTTTACTTTTCTACATTGGCTAGAGGTATAGGGGAGGTTGAGATCTCATAAACATGTTGAATGGTTTTACACTAGTACTTTTGGGGCCCTTTATAGCTTGTTGTTCGGTGTGAGCCAAGGCTCCGTGTTGAAGGCCGTACATTGACCTATAATGGTTTACTTTTATAAATTGTTATTTGGATGGAGAGTTGTCTCATTGGCACTCACACCACATCTTCCTATATCTATTAACCCAGCCGCATTTTGCGCCTGTCCCAAGTCAGGAGCCTCTGGCCTTTGTTAGTCTTGTATTATTTTTACTTTTAGTTTCTTGTGTATAATTTGAGTTTAGTATGACGTCCATTATCACTGAACTAGTATATATATTTGTTTAGGGGCCAGCTTAAGGACGCCTCCGGGTGCGGGAATTTCTCACTGCATTGAAGACCTATTGGTGACCTTCTGTTGTTGTCTGTTCTATGGTCGGGTTGTTGTCTCTTTGACACATTCCCCATTTCCATTCTCAATTTTATAGAAATAATATTCAAATTATTCTAAACTCAACTTTGCCCGAGGAAGTTGGAACCTTAGTAACTTAATAACTTCTAACAGACAATTCAAGACAAGTGCGTTATAAATCTTGAGTGTAACGATGTACATGTACTAACTACTGTGCTGGTAATACCCATAGAGACTAATAACAACCAGCAGCGGTATCGACCAAGTGCTATGAAAATGAAAATAATGCTTTATAAATTTTAACTCTACATAAATATTGAATTTCGTAGTCTCTATATCAGATGTGTTTTGTGAATTTGCAAAATAGACAAAATTGTAAAAGTGAACATTTATTTTAGAATATAATTTGCTTCTATAATGAAAATGTCATGTAAAATTATGATTTCCGATTCTCGTAGAAATATTTGATCAAACACACAGCATTGCAATACATATATTGGATAATCAAATTGCATGAAAAAAAAAAACCCCAAAGATGTTTACATGCTTTATTTTGGCTCCAATATTTAACGAATACCCCTATTTCTTGCAGTTCATTGCATTTTACAATTCTGAAGAAAATCATTTAGAAAATATTTGATTAATAAATATAATCAAAATGTATCACAAACAACTAGCTAATTATAGTATCATTAATCATTTAATAGACTGAATATGACATTTCTCATTTTTCCGTGTGTTTTGACTCTTATTATATCGATAACGGTGGCACACCATTACAATGAAACTTCCACTTATTCTTTTAAAAACCTTCACCAAATTAACATTGATATCAACATCAAATTCTTGAGCACATTTCCTTACTTTATAATTACTCTTAGAAAATAAAGAAAATAATGATAACATTTTTCTCTTGTGGATAATCTTAAAATATACTGATCTATAAATGTTTTGTTTTTTTTTTTTTTGCGTTGTCCGGTTGTTGTTTCACTGACGGTATACTTCAACCTTCTTTTAATATGTACATTTCCCCCATTTTTGTTTGTTTTCTCGATTTGTATCTGCTTAATCGAATTACTAGGTATGAACATCGGTAAACTACTGTTGCCTAAAAACTGTTGTTGTTTTTATTATTTATTGGATTTATGTCTCAGTGAAGTACAATTTAAATCATAAACATAAATCTTTTTAGTTGAAATAAAATGAGGTTACATTTCTTTATTATTCGTGTGACATGTATAGCTCATGATTTTTTTTTATGTGTTTATATCACAGAAAGCATCTTTCAATGAACCATATCTTATAAATGGTAAATGCTGGGATTTAAAATTCAAAATGAACCTACACTAAAATACAATTAAGTAGGGTAAATAGATTATCTCCCCCATGGTACTGCTAAAAAGTAATAACCTTATATTTAATATGTAACTAAGTTCCCAAAATACACCTTCCAAACCACTATTCCTTTCTTAATAAATAGTGAAACAAACTAAATGTAAATAAGTTTGCATTTTTAATTTCAAAGTAAGACAATTCATCATCAATGGTAAAGTAACACATAATGATGATATTACAACCAATGCATAACAACTGACGTACTAATTTGAGACCTGCATGCAATATTAGTCAATAAAAGATTTGCGTTAAATATAAGTCAAATGTACACATTCATTTATTTGTTTGGATTAATTATGTTATTGCAACTAAAACAATGTTATGAAACTCCGATGGTTGAGGACAGTATAAGCTCTAAGGTAGGAATTTAAATTAAGGTATAATAACAAAACGGTACAAATTTTGATAGATTATTACTAAACTAATTTGGCTATTTCTTTTTTAGAGAACTTTCAGTAATAAAGCAGCTCACGTTCTTAAACATTTGTTTGAAGTTATTTTTTTTAAATTTTTGATTGTTTATTCATAATTACATTAAATATTCCGTATCATACAGGAAATGTTGGTTTATCTACACACTTGTATTTCTGGGTCGAGATACATATAACTTTAACATTAAGATTTCTTACTAGGGACTGATAAACAAGTGCCGAATGGGTTGACTTGGATTCATGCTGATTCAAATCGATAAATTTATAATAGGTTAATTGTTGTGTGGTTTTGTTAAACGTCAATTGGTATATTTATGTATGATGCTTATTTATGAGAAAATTGAATATCAGATATAAATTAAGAAAGTACATTATAAACATGTCCCGACCTTGACGAAGAATTAAAATTTGAATTGGCACCGAAAACGGAAAAAAGACATGTTAAGCGGAAACAAAATGTCCCCGAAACTGTTCGCCTATATATGCTTCAGTTTCAGACTATTAAAAGGTACGATGGAATTCTTTTTATCTGCAGGAAGTTTTAAATATTCCCAAAAGATACTGGGACTCATGATTAATTTCCCGTTATGGCAATGTACTGTGAAGGAATGATTAATATATCACACAATCAGCAAATCATGCAAACAGGGTATTTGAACAATAAACAAAATGCAGACAAAACGCTTAGGCCGTACGGCGGCTTATAGTTGCTTATATCTACGCCATTTGAAACGAAGTCTATCTTTTAGAATTATATTAAATTTTACGTATTGTACTTTGTTAAGTGCAGAGTTTTGAATAAGAACTAAATATAAAATAATATTCATTAAAAAGCTGGGTGATATGAACTATGTCCTTTTGTTATTTCTACTTTACAAAGATGTGGGAGATATATGGATGGGACAGCAAACATCGAACACAAATAACAACCAGAAATTTAGAGGTCAACCGTCTATTTGTGGTTGCTAAACTATAAATAAACACTTGATTAATTTTATATAGCTTCATGTTAATATTATACTTCCAATAGGAAAATTTGAAATTTGAAAATAAGATGTTAAAGTTTTGTGTTTGGGACATGGAAGTGTCTGGTTTTCTTCGACTTTTGTTTTTGATTGTCCTTTGGTATCTATTCTTTATTTTCATAGATATGTAATTAAAATTTCAAACTTATAAAACAGGACAATAGAACTATCGGTTTAAAGATTGCTTCCTGGCGGAAACAAAACACATTTTTTTCAATTATATATCCAGTACGACATAAGTGACGTTTTTTTCTGGGGAAAAAATTAATATCACAATAGGAAATTGTAATGTAACATTATGAACTCCTACGTAATTGCAATGAGTATAAAAACAAAATGTTGCGGTATGATTGCCGCAGAGACAACTATCCATCAAAGACCAGATGACATATCTGCCGTTGGTAAATAAGAATATTGATCAAATAACAAACATTATTTGAAATTATTAAATCAGTTGTATATTTTATAGTAATAATAACACTTTTTTGCTTTAACTATTTCATCGATATCGTGAAGAGCAAATTGAATATACTTTTTTTCAGTCAGTAGTTTCTTCACAATAAGCTCTGTTTCATAAACCACGCCTCTTTTGGGGAGATATATAATATTCATAGATATTTTGTTTTGTTTACGTACTGGTTTCCAGATATGATCTCTATGTTTCATCTCCTAGAGAAATAACTTGGGAATGTTACCAGTATAAATGCACATGGTAGGTGGTGGAATTGAATTCTGAGTAAGACATAAAGTAAAGGGAGGGGTAGTGCAGAATTTTAGTATAAGTTTAAACTCTTAGAAGTTCGGGGCATATAAATGTTGAAAATATGCCGCACAACCCTATGTTTTGACCTTTGGATAAAAAAGTAGTGCATATCAACTTTCCATTCTAGGATATAATTTTGTACGAAACTTCATAGTAAAAGTGGCACAGTTTTAGCCGTAAAGGGAGTTCCTATGGGAAAATGCATTGTCTATATTTACAGAAATGCAACCTATATTGGGTGAAAAAAGAGAACATATAGAATTTCACCAAATTTGGTTTATCTTAGAGATTTTAATGAAATTAACTCAAATATAAAGAATATTTCATAAAGAAAGAGAAAACCCTGGGCCTTAACTATGATGACTTAGCATAAATTCACAGTTAACAGGATGCATAGTTTACTTAAAGCCCTGAATGCAAAGTAAATTCATACTATATGCATATTTGTAATTTAAATTGTTTAGAAGTGCTTATATTTACTCTTCGCAGTCATTGAAACTCATAGAACCTTGATGAATATTGTTGATGGGGTGTTTTTGTCCTGTCGATAACCCAAAAGTAAGCCGTAACACCTAAATGTGCTTTAAATGTGACCGCAGCATAAAAAATACAAGCTAAAAATACAAAAATACCTCAATAAAACTAACAATAGTGTGTTCTATCCTAAATCTGTACTAAATATTCCATATTCACAGAAACAGCAGAATTATTTAGCAAATTTGAGGCACCAGGGGCAAAAAATAGAGAAAAATGCCTACCCCCTTGGTCATAAATCAGATAAATTGACCTGTAAATGGTATGATTTTATTATTATAAAGGTCTTTTGTAAAGAAATTAATAACTGTGCTTGGAAAGTATGCCAAAAAAAAAAAAAACAGATGTAAGCAGTCAATTTATAAAACTTTTAGTGAATGCATACATCAGACTGATAACTTCATACATACAACTTTTGTAAATATGGCTTTGTTTAAACACTTTTAGTTCATATATTAGCTAAATTATGTTATATATATGGTTAGAGATGATATTGGTGTGACAAGATCTCTAAACAGACCACTTGATGCAGAAATATTGAACTTTTATTGATAAATAGGCATACAGTAAGATGTGGACTGGAGACAGAAGCAGGATTCGATATTTTATATAATCTTGAATGTTGGAATGATTAACTACTAAACTTTACATATATAGTATTCTGAAATGCTTTCAATTTGTTAACAGAATAGTTTCAAACAGGTTTTATACATTTCATTTCAGAAAACATGCACATAGGGTAAGCTGACAATAAATAAAGTCTTGTTTTCAAATTCTTTAAAAATGGAAACAGGGGTGGGGGTATAAAATGTACTGTAAAAGAAAAGTTAGAATATATACAGTGATTTTTAAGGCTATAATTCTGATAAATAGGTATTGTTGTGAGTAAAAGTGTTTTTCAAGAGTTTTCTATTTGAATAAATGTTAGTGTAACAAATGTTTGAAAGCATTAAAAAGGAAACGACCAATATACAACTGCCGAAACCGTATGAGGAATAACCCCTTTAGTTTGAACGGAATTACACAACAATAAAGTGGAATTTTTTTTCAAATTTCCTAAAGGCATTTAGTTATAGCTTATTCTGAATTAAGGTAGATCATAAGTATATATTTTTGAGACAGATTTTTCTTATACTTTGCCAAAATGAAGATTTTACTATGCTTTTTCAAATATTTAATAAAAGTATGGGTTACCGTGCTATTTTCCAAGCTATGAGTCGTTGAAAATTGCCTAAATTTGGTTAGATTGTTCATGAAAAACACATTTGTGTGCATTAAAAGAAATCTATGAGATAGAACTTTGAAATAAATTGTGAGAAGATAGGTTTTATAATATGTTTATAGAAAATAAAAAGAAAAAGGGTGTCACCGAACTTGTTTTCTTGCTACAAGTAAAACTTAAAATTTCCCTATTACTCCAGTATATATTTTTACTAAAAGAGTTATCTCCCTTAAATGGCTTATTTGAAAAATTGATTCTAAAACACAAAATTTGATATCTGCTTAAATATTTTAAATAATACAATAAATCACCAAGTTTTCTTTAATATTAATAAACACTATAATCAATAAATCGCAAATATGTCTCCAAGTTTGCGGATTTGAGCAAATAACTAGACCGATTTTATACTGCCAATGTACAACCCAAGATGGCGGTATACCATGAATCTACCTTAATGACTTCATTGCAAATGCCTTAGTATAGCTATCATCTTATTTGGTTTGATTTTGACAGGTTTTGAGTTTATATAATAAAAAAAGTGTTGGAAAGATATTTTTAATGAAGAAGTAAATTATATAGGAAAACATTTTGTGCATTGTCTTTCAGTTCTAGATTGATATATTTTGTTTGATGCTAAGTTTTACAAATCGTGTAAAATTTGGAATAGTTTATCAAAACTGTTTTCAAAAGCAAAATAATTTTTTGGGGAATTCTATATGTATTTTATGATGGGTTTTACCCCTCTGAGTGAAAAAATACAGGGTTAATTTGACTTATCTATTCGTATGCACTGTTCTCAAATGACTAGAAAATTAGAAGTAATTATTACTAGAAGAAATTATAATATAAAAAAAAATTAATACGTGTGTCGAGATGTCTTATGTTCAAACGTCAGGTAAAAATGATTTCTGATATGTAAAACATATTAATATTTTTTAGGAAAAGAAATATCAATTTACGAAGATGTACAGGCCTTTCAACTTCAGCACTTTATAAGTTTTGTAAAATATCTTCTTTTAGACGCCATTTATTTAGAGAAATTGTACGGGCAGAACGAGAATTATTTGCATTATATTCAATGTGTATAAACTAAATGATTGATAAGAAAAAAAAGAAATGCACAGAACAGATCGTGTCTATATAATCAAATAAAAAATTTTGAAAGTATAACCAATAGAAATTCAAAAAATCAAAATGAGCGATTGATTAGTCAGACCGTTGGAAAACTACGTTATGAATCTGTCATCACGGATATATTTAGCTTTTTGATATTTCCGAAGACTTGTGATTTAAGCATTAGTTTTACATAAATATTATTTCATATATTAATTTTTTGGTAAAGCCATATTAGATATACGAAATTTTATTTTCGAAATGTCATACAAGTGAGAGGTTTAGCTAGCTATAAAACCAGGTTCAATCCACCATTTTCTACATAAGAAAATGCCTGTACCAAGTCAGGAATATGACAGTTGTTATCCATTCGTTTGATGTGTTTGAGCTTTTGATTTTGCCATTTGATTAGGGACTTTCCTTTTTGAATTTTCCTCGGAGTTCAGTATTTTTGTGATTTTACTTTATACCGACATCTTTTAAATACCTTTATCTTCAAACAACAACAACGGAACTTATAACAAGGTAAGTGAAGTCAAATTTACTAAATTATTTAAAGTGATATCGAACGTAAAGAAAATTCCCATAGCAGATAACAAATCTACGAACAAGGAACTACTTAACCCTACCTGAGTTATATCGAGAGTACCATAAATTAGAAAAATATATATCTATATTTGAAGCGGTGAACTGATAAAGATTGTTCTTGATAGCAAAATTAATTTTTGCTGTTTTAAAAGGAACAAACATGACGAATATTTCTTGTAGTGTGGTCAATTGTGTAACTTCAACTTTAAATGAACTAAATGATGGGTATGATTTACCTGTATATGGACTAGATAATGGCTCGTTTTACAACATCCACGTGCCAGCACTGGTTTGTATATTCTTAAGTTTTATCAGCGCCGTATTGGTCATTACCTATTCATTTTACAATCAGCGCATATCTACTTTCTTTGAGTGGACAAGATGTGAAAGATTCGCCGTTTATATGGAAATATGTGATGGTCTTTTTAATATTTCTCATTTTGCTGACCATCTGCATATTGTTCTTACAAAGAGTCTACCAACTCCAAAAGTTTTGTATGCGTTCTATGGATTTTTGTTGGCGGAATTCATTACAGCTCAGAACTTATTGGTCAGTAACGTTGCCATTAATGTTTTTGTATTGATTTATTTTCGGAAAAAAATAAACTTTGGGTTTAGAGATTACCGACTTCTTGGTATCATTTTCTTAGTTCCTGCATTAGGACTGACAGTGGTTGCTGCCTTAGGACAGCTCGGTCCAAATGGAAGTTTGTGAGTATAAATATAAAACATTTGTAAAATACATGCATTGACAAAGTATCAGGTAAAAGAAATAGATGAAAGTTTAATTTGTTTAATACTTGTTGTTTGCTTATCTTCCAAAAGCAAAATATTTCAAGCGTATTCAGGACGAGACCATATAAAAATAAACAATTTAATAAGTAACATAGGCAAATTGGATCGAAAGAAATAAATATCATGTATTTTTTTACTAGAAACAAAATGTTCGATAGGGGCGGAAACTTTGCCTTGCCACAGACGCCTCAAATAGATAGTGCAGGAATTCATAAATCTAACCGGACATAGATGCACATTTTTTGATCGCACAGTCAGTCGAATGCAACTCCCTATCAATATGGTATTGTCAATTTATTATTTCTCAGCAGTAACATACCCTCTGCTCCATTGTATGACGTTCACATATCTCAGTGAATATTTTACGCTCCGGCATGTTCACACTACACAAACTTCATTTAAAGAGGTGTGCTTCTTCTACAAAAAAAAATCCAATTCAAACAGAGTTATGAATAGAAAAAACTTAAATCGACACTACATAAGTTTAACGGTGACATTCTGAATTGGCAGACCTATTAAAACAAGATTTGAACATTGATTAACTACTGCGGCCTTAATTTCTTCAATTGATAAATTTTTACGTATTCATATTTCAGCTGCTACTTTGATGGTGTAACTGGACAGATAGCCAACATTATCATTACAACAATATTACTTTGTTTTGTTTTGATAAGCAATATAATTCTTTACGTCATGAGCTTGGTACGTATCTATAAAGAAACACAAGCGATCAAAAAGACTCTTGGTAAATCGCAAAAAGCTTTGGAAGCATCGCATAGAGCTGCCAAAACCATGTCGCTATTCGTTACTGCATTCCTTATACAGTGGTGGGCCATGGCGATGTACGGTATTTGGCAGTGGGTTACGGATGTCCCTCAACTTTTGTTCAATTTCGTTACAACTTTTTCAAATGTTGGTGGCATACTTAATGGAATAGTATTCATTATTATTGTGAGAAGGAAACGTGTTGATCTTGACTCTATTAAAACAAAGCAGGACATCAAAGAATTGGCAAAACAGCATGCAGTCATAATCGAACAATTAAGTAATCAAGTGTAGACTAGTCTTATCTTTCTAGATAATTCATTCGTGAATTATCATGTTTTGGGTTTTATTTGTTATATCATATATTTTATTGCAACAATTAAATCAGGGAACCGATTTAGCATATTATCTAAATCATATAAGTGTATATATAATATATATGTATAGATGTAGTGAAAGCAATCGAAATCACATAAATTCCAAATTAAGTGGGACCATGTGTATCGACAAAGAGAGCCTTTTAGGTATGCATGCGTCGATATAGCTATTTGTTCCAGGCCGTCATGTAATTGTTTGCATATATGTCCTAGATCTTTCGTGGATAATTGTTTCATTGCGAGTCAAACTACAGATCATTGTTTTACATTTATCACTCATCATACGATATTAAAGCAACGTGGGGTTGCAAGTGTTACAAATTGTGAAATTTGGAATATACTTCTATTATACCAATAAAACGTATTCATACCAATTCGTTAATCAAAAGGTACGAATAGTCATTATCTGCTGTTCCAAACGGGTTTGAATGTCTGACCCTTCTCAACACTTCTATAAAAAAAGTATAAAGATTCAAAGAAACAATAAAAAAACCTCAAGGCGAAGAAAAAACACCATAACAAAAAAAAAAAAAAAAAATAACAATAGAGAAACAACAGTCTACAAAACACTACACAGAAAACTGAAGATTGAAGACAAAACCTACACCATAAATCGATTGTGCATTCAATAGATCGAGAAGAATAGACAATTCTTGTTCCGCTTATAGCCTTAAACATAACTGATAATGCACAAGGAATGTAAATCTGTGGAAATTGCAAGAACTTCGATATGTGTTATACTGGGTACGACGCCAGGGTAAGGACCACCTGCAAATACATGAATTCTCCATTATACTTTGCAGTTTGGGATCGGTTTTGTGTTGCTGAGTCTTTGCTTTTTATGTAGTGTTTTGAAGACTATTTTATCGGCAATTCGTACATAATTCCTTTGATCTTTTTGCCTAACTATATACAGGCTGTATCAACAAAAATATTAGGTAATACAGTGTGTGACGCAATTCAGAAAGAAACACTTTTCTGATTGTCCGATGAAAATGAATTACCAAAATTAGGTTAATCGGGTCAATGTCCGTTGTTTGCCATTTGATTAGGGACTTTCCGTTTTGAATTTTCCTCGGAGTTCGGTATTTTTGTGATTTTACATTTTGTTACCAATGTCAACAAATACGTTTCTAAATGAAAGAAGTCGCGTGCATATGAGATTGAAAAAATCTAAAAAAAAAATGATCTTGATAGCAATATACATAATAAAAAATCAAGTTTTTATATTACTTGCAATTTTTGGTTTGTTTGTTGCCAATATTAACTACATATAGTTATAAGTTATAAAAAAAATCGTCTGCTCTTTGGGGAAAATGGATCCTGGTGACATTCCATATCAACTTTTATTTCAAGAAAAATAGACTTTGAAACTACAAACTGTTATCTTCAAACCAGGCCTTCCATCAACTACAGTCCGTGTAACGTAAAAGTTAACAATACGAACGATGCCCGAATCATGTACGGACGATGCCCGAACGATGTACGTACGCTTCCCGAACGGCGTACGAATGCAAACGAAACGCTGACCGAACGTTGTACGGACGCTGAACGAATGATGTATGAACGAAACCATGTACCATTAACCATACCATAAACGATAACATAAGCGCCCTTTATCGTTCATCGTATGGTTTTGCTTACATCGTTTCGTTCAGCGTATACCGTATCGTTTAGCGTACATCGTTTCGTTTAGCGTATATCGTATGGTTTAGCGTACATCGTTTCTTGGCTTGCATAGTTTCGTTTAGTGTATATGTTTATTTTAAATATAAAACATGAATTGTGTTCTGTTAAATCTTTTTTATATAGGTGATGATAGGCGTAAAATTTAGATCGGATGCATATTTCAGTTTTAATCAATCATTAAATAAATTATAATTTAATCTGACTCGATGTTGATCCAAAATAATTTACATAAAAGTTTGAAAAATAAACATGATAAACACTGAAATAAATTTAAACAAATTAAAAGATACGATTATGAATTTAGTTAGCCGTGGAAATACGTACTTGGTGAATGTGCGGGTAAACTGCAGCCTGCAGTTTTCAGTCAACATTTTTTGAAAATAACCTAAGGTATTAACATTTTTTTTTACCTAAATGAACAATTTATTTAGATGGAATTTGGAATTAATCTTATGTTCTTACAAAAGTATGTTCGGGGTCTTAAGGTTGACCTTTTGTTCAAAAGGTTTGTTAATTTTTTTTATGTATTCTCTTTTATCGCATGTATTTTAACATCGACTGAATAATAGTTATCAAAGGTACCAGACTTACAAAGTTGAAGAGCATTGAGGACCTAAAATTTCAAAAAAGTTGTGCCAAATACGACTAAGGAAATCTATGCCTGGGATAAGAAAATCCTTAGTATTTTGAAAATTCATACTTTTGTAAACAGGAAATTTATAAAATGACCATATAATTGATATTCATGTCAGCACCGAAGTGCTGACTACTGGCTGGTGATACCCTCGGGGACGAAACGTCCACCAGCAGTGGCATAGATTCAGTGGTGTAAATAGTTATCAAAGGTACCAGGCTTATAATTTAATACGCCAGACGCGCGTTTCGTCTTCATAAGACTCATCAGTGACGCTCAGATCAAAATAGTTATAAAGCCAAACAAATACAAAGTTGAAGAGCATTGAGGACCTAAAATTCCAAAAAGTTGTGCCAAATACGGCTAAGGTAATCTATGCCTGGGATAAGAAAATCCTTAGTATTTTGAAAAATTCATACTTTTGTAAACAAGAAATTTATAAAAATGACCATATAATTGATATTCATGTCAACACCGAAGTGCTGACTACTGGGCTGGTGATACCCTCGGGGACGAAACGTCCACCAGCAGTGGCATCGACCCAGTGGTGTAAATAGTTATCAAAGGTACCAGGCTTATAATTTAATACGCCAGACGCGCGTTTCGTTTTCATAAGACTCATCAGTGACGCTCAGAATAACAGTTTTATCTATATATCGTAATTAAACCATTTTTTTAGATTATAGATATATTTTTTATTCGTCTATCAAATCAGTCGAAAAAAAAAACATATATTCGAGAAATTTCAAATGGAAACAATTACCGGTTATGTGCCTCATCAACCCGAAACATAAATCCCTACCAATGTACAAACAATTACGTATTATTTTTACTACTAATGCACTTGACTTTAGACAATCATCAAAAAATAGCGTGTCCGGCAAATGAAACATTTCTAATTCGTAAGTGATATTATAATTTAGCGTGTTCATTTTTATATTTTCTAACAACAAAAAAACTAGACCATTCCCTCTATTCTTTAATTTTTTTAAGACCATTTTCCTCTATTCTTTATTTTGCCCGTTATACTCTATTCTTATTTTATATTTTATTTTCTTTATTTTTCTGTATCTATATACCTCCTTTATTCGGAGCAACCCCACCCTAAATATACATATGATACACAGGGTCTATATGTCATCGCTTGTGCCGTGATACACATGTTTGCA